>OX451741.1:1133212586-1133804808 GCA_948472305.1 Vicia faba | reverse complement strand
TGAGGCATCAAGATATAACACTCAATGGAATTATCAAGGTCATCATTTTATGGTATTCAAAATGTCTCAAGGTGTTCAACAATACTTCATGATCACAAAGTTTCAATTGGTTGGAAGTCATTTGATTCAACTATAAAAAGTCAATTGAAATGGCCAAAAATCAAACTTTGACTTTTGAGATTTTTGGTTAACCATGATCATATCAAGTCAAATTTCATGAAAACATTTCTTATGTATAGTTTTGGTCAAGTTTAAACATTAATTTCAAGCTAACTTGCAAAAGGGATAACTTTAATCATTTTGAAAATTTTCTAAGTTACAAAAATTTGTTAACAAGTAGCCAACTTTCTAAGGTTGTAACTTCCTCCTCAAGCATCCATTTTGAGCAATCAAGGGCTGCAATTCAATATTTCATATGATTCTACATCATGGTGAAAATTTTGGATTTAAAAGCATTCCTAAATTTCTTATAGCAACAGGAAAAAGTTGGATCTCAAAGTTGTGAAATTGTCTAAAAAACTTAGAAACTTTTCTAAGTGTTTTTCAGCCTCAACATCCAATTTTCACGGTCAGTTTTCTCCATGATACAAGTTGATTCCCTTCAAGTGTTCAACATCAAAGTTGTAGTGGATGATGTCATCTTTCCATTGATACCAAGAGCAAAAATTTCTGAGGCTCGAGCGTGAAGTTATGATAGAGCAAAGTAGCCATGGTGGGACTGCATTATGGGACAGTTTATGGGTCATTTTCTTCATGTCTAAACCAAGAATAAACCTTGATCCACTTTTTTCAGGTCTTGTCCTCAATTTTTGCTTATTATTTCATGGTGTTTCTCATGCATAACAAGCTACCAAGCATTACCCAAGAATTATGCCATAAGTGGATAAAGTGTTTTTTTCCAAAATTACACAAAAACCACTTTCTTACTAAACCTTGCATTGAGCCTTGTAAAAACAGAAGATATGAGCTACAAACACTCCTCTTAAACACCCTCAACACTCCACTATTACACCAACATCTCATTCCAACCCAAAAACCTCCATTTATGCCATGGAACTTTATGCATTTTTTGAACTTTTTCTTCCCCTACAAGCAAGACAACTTATCATAGAGGCTTCAAATCCATCTCAGAACTCATTTGAGACCTCTATAAAATGAGGACCTTGGCTCAGTTTCAAAAGACACAGAAAATTGCAAGTTTCAAACCTCTCTTTCTCTAAAAAAAACCATAGTTTCAAATTTCACATTTCCTAAAAGTTTGTGTTGATTTTTAATTTGAAACATCATCAACACAACTCATAAGAACCTTTGTATGTATTAAAACACAACTGTAACCATCCAAACACCCCATCTAACTCTCATTTTTTTTGCACTTGCAAGTGGACTTGGGTAGAGCAATTCAGCTAGTTTCAGAACAAACTAAGCATTGCAATACACTCCTGGACACTCAAGGAAGCTAACTTGATCATTATCTTGCTCTAAAGGTACCTGTAAAAGAGTAACGAACTCCCTCCGTTAGGTAAGTTTTTACTAACTTGGAACTCATACATTCGTGCATCATTTTAATCATTTCTTGATATTGTTGTGTTAGTTTTGATGCCATGAGTGGAAAGCCATATGCATTTGGGTTCCGATTTTTCTTGTTTACAATTTAATTTTAGTTTAAATTTTTTTAGGGTTAACTGTTAACTGTAATCTGAGAAATTAAAATTATTGAATGAGAATTAACTAAAGTTAATTACATATTTGGAATCATCATAAAATTCTAAGAAGATTGGTATATTCACTTTTAATTTTTTATGCATATTTAAGATTTCAGGAATTTCACCATTATTGAAGTTTTGTTGCTCTTACACGATGAAGAAGACAACGTTCAAGGTCCTTTTAAAATTTAAATAGTTGTTTTTATTTTATATTTATTACAACTTGTTTTATAAACAAATGACCTTTTGTTTTAGTATTTTTTTCCTTCGTTTTTGTTTGGTTTATTTTTGTTGTTATTTGGGCTTCAACTTAATTGAGCTTGATCAATTTCCTGAACACACACTCACATCTGGGCCTGACCCCTTCCTTGTTCTTATTTTTTTATATTTAATTCATGTTTGATTTTTATTGCTTGATTTAATTTATTTTCTTAATTTTCTAATAACATGAAAATACCCCTATATATATATATATATATATATATATATATATATATATATATATATATATATATATATATATATATATATATATATATATATATATATATATATATATATATATATATATATATATATATATATATATATATATATATATATATATATATATATATATATATATATATATATGTGTGTGTGTGTGTGTGTGTGTGTGTGTGTATGTTTATTTTATTTTTTTTATTTTTTTATTTCATTAGTTTTAAAAATACAAAAAAAATGTCAAAAAATGTTTTTATTTCTATGTTTAAATTAGGGTTTATCTTAAGTTATTTTTTTATTGAATGATTCCATGTCTTGACTTCTCTTTTGATGTTTCATTGTGGACTTATGATATAAATACCCTGGTCATTTCCTTTACCATGAATTGATGCATGTTTTTATTGGTTGTTTTAATCTAAGAATTTGAAATCATTGAAGCACTTCTTAAGTTGACCATTAGATGACTCACTTTCAATTAGGGTTTCCATATTATTGTTTGTGTGATACTTGAGCCCCTTTTAATGCTATGCCATGATGTTTTTTTGACATTCTATGATGAACCATAAACACTTGTTCTTTCTTTGGTTGATATATTTATTTGAAATCCTAATTTCATTCCATGTTTTCTTTGATGCTTTTCCATGTTGTCATGCCTTTGAGATATTACTTTTGATGTTTCATTTTAGGTCTCCACACTTTTGTTTATTGTTTGATTCATTCATGATCTCTTATCATTATTGTTGATGCATGTTCATGCTTTGTTATTTTGTGATGTTGTCATTGATACTTAAGACTTCTTGTTTGATTCATGCTATGAGGTTTTGATTTGTTGATTGTTGATTTCCTTTATGGACTTGTATTACTTTTTTACCATGCCTTAATTGATGCTTATGTCTATCTGCTCACCTAATCCACATATTCTTGAATAATCTTTTGTCATGGCACTTTTTTGCTTACATGATTTATCTTACTGATCCAATAACAAGCTATGTCTTTGATACCTAAAATCATTTATCTTTGACATGTTTTACTTGTCTGACATGATTAATCTTACTTTGACTTATCTTATTGACTTATGGTTGATCTTTCCGTACAAGCTTGACATGATGCTTTCTTGAATTGATCTTGCATTCTCTCCTTGATACATGAAATGATGTATGATTTGAATCATTTCTCTTTGACATGTTACTCATTCATATTTGTTTTACTTGATACATTTGGTTACTTGTAAAATTCTGGTACAAACAATGAAGTTGTCAAGACTGATGTCTCAACACACAAGCACAATGTCACGGCAGATGTTACGACATCTGCGGACTGACAGAACTCTTACCAAAATAAAACTATGCAAAATTTAAATGAAAAAGGTAAAAGAACACAAGGAAATGTTAACCCAGTTCGGTGCAACTCACCTACTCTAGGGGCTACCAAGTTAGGAAGGAAATTCACTATTAGTAGTATTAATTTTAAGCCTAAACAATCCCAGTTTACAACTTATCTCTTAATCCCTACCCAATGCAACTTTTACCTAGGAACCTCCTAGATATGAGAAATCGTCATCTCACTTCCAATCACCGCAATGATAAAAGACATGTCCCAATCCTAATGAAAATCTATAATCAAGTCACAATCACAGTGACTTGAAACCAAAACAAAACTGAAGTTTACACTTCAAGCACAATACTAAAACTCTTGCTTAAAAACTTTAGCGTGAGAACAATAACTTGACAAACTGTCAAGTAACAATCACTCAACTAAAATGCATCACGAGATGTATGAAGACGTACAAATAAAACAAAAACTCCCTTGAAGAACCCTTAAACCCTAACCCTAAGAAAATACAGCTCTCCCCTTATTTTTACAAAATTCTTAATATATTTAGATCTAGGTAGTTTCTTTAAATACTCTTCAGCAATCCTCGAGCCTTGAATCCGCGTCTAGATATTCCTTATTGCACACTCTGAGAGTTGCACCCATTTATGCAGAAAAATATCCTTGAACATCGGAACCAAATACAAGGTTTCCTAAATTTTCTCAAAGCCGAATTTTGGCAACATGCGTACAACTGGAGATAAATCAAATGTTCCAGATTTTAATATCCCTGACCTGCAAAAAATCAGTGAGATAAAACCAAACCAATATGTCATAACATTGTCTTAGATATTTGGTTGAAAATAACATAACAACAAACATGCTATGTCAAACCATGTTTTGCCAAAATTTAGCCAATCAGAAAACCATGGTATTAACAATCTCCCCCTTTGGAAAATCTTGGCTAAAATAATCGTAGAACAAAAATCCAGGAGAGAGGAATAAAACCACAAACAAATTGCATAAAAGAAAACACCAAAGTTACAATAGATTCACAAACAAATAGGTTAGAACTGCCCCTATCACACATAATAAGTTTCCCCCCTAAAGGAAAAACCCACACTAGAAGAGAAATCCAAGGGATTCTCACACACACCTGACAGGATGTTGAACATATGTTAAGACATCCTCATCCTGCACAAACTGACTACATTAGTAGTAGAAACAGATGCACACAAGCAAGAATGACTGCCATGATCCTTCTAAATAGTTACATCCATGAGGCAACAAATGGAAACACAGATGGAAACACAAATGGAAACAAAACTAAACACAGATGGAAACAAACACACTAATAAGCACCAGGTGGAAGAACACAATATTCAGGAGTTACATCAAAATGGTACAGAGTGCCTTACAAAAGTAATGGGTCATAATCCCTTAAACAATACATCACAAGAAACATGTTATAACAGAACATAGAAGAGCTAAACACCAAGTGATCCTCAGACTTCAACAACTTCTCCTTCTTCCTCCTCATGACCTCTTTCAACCTCATCACATATTTCTTGGCAACCATTGCTTTCATCAACAAGATTTACTTGTATATCCTCTTCAGTCAGGGCTTTAATCAAACATTCAAGATTTATCTTCCTTGTAGTGTTGGCTTTGATAGACTCATCTAATCCTTTATAGGCAGCCTTTAACTCAGCTATTATGCTGGCCTTGGATGTAGAGACAACACTTCCTTTTCCAGATGTCATAACAATGTCAGGAGCATGTGTTCCTTCAAACATCTTGTGATGGAAAGTCAGAGGTGAATCTCTTTTGCACACCTCATCTGAATCAGTTAAGGTTCCTGGATGTTGAGCAAGGATGATTTCACAAATCAGATATGGAAAAGTAATCAGCATTTTTACTGCACAAGAAGTTCCTTGCTTCATGATTTTCTCAAAGATACGGTTTCCAAAATCATACTTAATTTTAGTCCCAATAATGTAAATGAACCTTCCCAGACTAGTAGCAACAGAAGAGGTATGATTGGTAGGCACCCAATTGACAACTCCAATCTTGTGAAGAATATCATATTTCACACTTAGGAGAATAGCTGGAAATTTTTCCTTTTTAGGCCAGACCTTCACTTGTTTTCCAGTGATTACTTTGAAAATTGTGTCATCAGGCACTCCAACCTCAGGTTGTTCTCCATCACTCCTTCTTAGAAACCTGTTTATCGGGGATGGAGAAAATTCTACACACTTACCTCTTACAAACACTTTTCTGAACTCCTTGCTTTTATTTTCAATGCACTCTTGAGTAATATTAACAACAAACTTCTTCACTAATTTCTCATACCACTTACTCAGCTTTGAGACAGTCTTCATCTGTCCAGCCTTTTTAATGAGATCAATGACTTCCTTGCACTTTAAGATATCTTCACCCAACTTACTTTTCAGAGCAATACGTATCTGACATATAAACTTCCATTTTCCACCATTTTCTGCAAGATGTAACGACACATTATCCAGACAAACCTCAGGATTTTCAGCAAGACTCCTCTTTGATGTAGTCTTCTTCTTGCCTTTATGCATGATGTCTTCAACATTAGTATCAGAATCATACTATGAGTCACTGGAAGAAACATCCTTCCTCTTTAGGTTTCTCTTTTTGGACTCAGGTACCACAACCTTGCTCCATTTCTTTGTTGGACTTGTGCTCACACCTTTCTTTGGGGAAGGCTTCTTGGTTGCAGCATCAGCCTTTTCCTTCATGTTGCTTAATTTCTTAGCAACATCAGGGGCCAATCGTTTGCTGATGAGTTCATCATCAGAAGGGAGATCATCAAGGTTGACAACCTTATCACCAACATCATTGCCCTCAATACCTGTTTCATTAAACTCTTTATCCCCAGTTTCACCTGCATCTAGGTTTTCTTGCACCTTATTATCCAAAGACCTATTTAATGATGTCCCGACATTAGGTTCATCATTTAGAGTAGTCTTATCACCCAAAATATCATCCATTATCCTTCGTGTTCTTCAGTCAGTTTCAATATCTTTGTGATTATTTTTCCTAAGAACATTAAGTTTTGTTGAACCCTTGCTCTTACACGTTGATGTGATTTCCTCATAGGCATTTTCTTCAGGAATAGTAGGGTTACTTACATTAATGGGTTGAGGTCTCCTTCTTCCTACAAGGGACTTCGTTCTGGTTTTCTTTGGAGTTTCAGTAGGAATGATCGAGATAAGTGCAACATCAAGTATCTCATTCGTTATGCCTTTACCAATATCAACATTATAGCGAATGTGATTGGACATGTTTTCTCCGTTGAATATATTAGGTTTTTGAAATTCTAAGAGAGGAGTATTAAGATTGAAGTTTTGAATAGAATTTTTGGAACTAATGGAGAGGTGGTTGTAGTGAGAACTGAAGGAGTAGTAATTGTGAATAATGCAGTGGGTCATGGGGTTTAAGTAGCGTATTAGTTTGGATAAATCAAAGTTTTGTAATGATGTTAATGATTTTTCATAATCCAATAAATGATGGGAGACAAAACTATTTGTTGCATACCTCCATATTACTGATTGCCATAATCTCTTAGTAATTCTAATTCCAACTTCTCTTACATTCTTGGAAAAAAACAAATTGCAGGACTTTTCATTGTGACCACATTTTGAACGACACTTTATTTTTCCCTTGTCACCTCATTGATGAAATGATAAGGATTATCACCTTTCTTTGAGCTGTTATGTTGAGTAATACACTTTACTCTATTAGTGTTACTCTAATAATCATAGTCCAATGTCATGACTTCTCTTATGACATTACAATGATTTCCCTAAGTCTGATGCTTAACACGAACTTTGTCCATTGAAGTTATATAGTGGATATGAGTAAAGAGACAAGTGTTCAAACCTTTAGCTTTGCACTTTCTACCATTTTTTAACACGTTTAGGGTATCCATATAACTTGTAACATAAGGGGTCTTATATGACCATATCTTTTACAGTGATGATACTTCAGTGTCTGATGATTAGGTCTGAGATAAGATCCCTGATTTTTCCTAGAACATTCGAACTTCTTTCCTGACATAATAACATCCTTCCTTTTGATAGGATGGGTAATTTTTGGTTCAGAGTCCTTATCAGATACAAAACTTCTTGACTTCACAACACATTTACCAGCTTGAAGTTTATTCTCTAATGTTTCCTTGTTTGACATTCTGATAGACTTGGTCATTTTTCAAGTTCAACTGAACATAATTCTTTTTGGAGATCAAACACTTTGGAACAAATTGTCTTTTCTTTACTCAGAGTTTTAGTAGGCCTGCATCTTCCTGAAAATGCTTTAGCATGCTTGATAGATTCCACTTCTGAGTTCTCACAACCCCAAGCAACAACTATTCCCTTTTTTTGTTTCTTGAAATACGTTGGACATTTTGTTCTAATGTGCCCAAAACCTTTACATATATTACACAAAACTTTCTTCTTTTGATTCAATGTCTTATCAATTTTGTTTTCCCTTTTTGACACAATTTTTTTACTGATGTCAAATGAGATGTTCCCAACATCTTGTCTATCTCTTCTGCCTAATCCTTCTAGGATTATTTTGAATTATTTCCTAAGAAAAACAATAATATTCGACACTCCATCATCAGTATCTAAATTCACTCCATCTTCTTCATTTTCTACATTGAATGTTAAAGATATGCTCTTGTTCTTACACTTAGACTTGTCTCTCAAAGATAATTCAAAAGTTTGAAGTGATCCAACACGTTCATCAGCGCTCAGGCTGCTGATGTCTTGAGCTTCCTCAATAATTTTTACCTTTATATCAAACTTCCTGACAAGCCTCTGTTCTGATATCTTTTCTCCCACGGAGCTTGATGCATTGGAAATATCAAAAACTTTCATCTGATATTCCTGAATGGTCTCATTATCACTCATCCTGAGATTTTCAAATTTAGAAGTAAGAACCTAAAGCCTTGATAAGTTGTCCTGAGGGTTTCCCAAGCGTCCTTGGCTGTATTACATGTATTGATCAGCCTGAAGACATTTTTATCCACTCCATTGGATAATGCATTTAGAGCTTTGGAATTTGCAATAGCTGATTCATCCTCATATTCATACCAGTCCTCCTATGGCTTTAAGGACACATTTCCTTCTTTGTCCTTCACACTAGGAGGATCCCATCCTTTCAGAACAACTATCCGTGCCTTCATGTCCATAGATTTCAGAAAACCACCATTCTAACCTTCCACCAGTCATAATTGAATCATCCAACAAGGGTGGAATGTTGTAGTATCCTTATTTCTTGTCCATAGTACCAGAAAATATTTCCCCTAGAGCTCACCCAATAAATAAAACATGGTGCCTGCTCTGATATCAATTGAAATTTTGGTACTCACAATGAAGTTGTCAAGACTGATGTCTCAACACACAAGCACAATATCACAGCAGATATTACAACATCTGCAAACTGATAGAACTCTTACCAAAATAAAACTATGTATAATTTAAACACAGAAGGTAAAAGAATACAAGTAATTGTTAATCCAGTTTGGTGCAATTCACCTACTTTGGGGGATACCAAGCCAGGAAAGAAATCCACTATTAGTAGTATTAATTTAAGCCTAAACACTCCCAGTTTACAACTTATCTCTTAGTCTACCTAGGCACCTCCTAGATATGAGAGATCGTCATTTCACTTCAAATCACCATAGTGATAAAATACCTGTCCCAATTGTAGCGGTAGAAATGTTGAGACTAAGCCATTGGATTGACTTAACTCGTACAAATCAAATAAAAATCGCCACCGCGCTTTAATGTTTCCAAAGGAAATAGGAAAAGAGCAAATAAACCTAAAAAAGAGGGGGGAGAATCTAAGTAGGGGGTTGGTTATGCAAAGGGAAGGTATTAACACCTTAAACATCTACGGTACTCCGCAGGAACCTCTTTGAAAACCTGTGTATTTTGGCTATAAAAGGTGTATACAAAATAAGATGGTGGAGATGAGAAAAGAAGTATTTTTTTATAATTTTTCACCTGTCGCGGTTGCGAACCTTTTGTGTCTCGTACCACCTTTCATGCAATAGGGGGTCAGGGTAGTCATAGTTCACCTCAAAAATTTTAAAACACATATGTGTTAGTTAATTTTAAGAGAAGAGACATCATCGTCATATTCGAGTAGAAAAAATACTTACTATCCATAATCATGAGCAAGGAGCATTTGCGTCATCTCAAAGTGGAGGATATAGTCTTTGGATTTAAAACCAACAAGACATCACTCAACACCCAAGTGGAAAATATCTCTCTTCACTACATATCATAGAAGTATAGTAGCTTGCGTCACTACAAGAATCAACAAGAGTCTAATCTTTTGAGAAAAGTTTTAAAGTAAAAAAAAGCCAGAGTGACAAAATGGTTTGAGTGAGGTTAATGACTTTTAGTCTTTCAAAAAGATGTCAAAGTATGATTAAATTGATTAAGGTTTTGATTAAGAAAATATTTTGAAAATGCATGGACCCGAGTCCAAGTTTATTATGAAAGTGGTTCAAGTTAGAAAATAAGAAGAGTTTTGAAAAGGAGAGAGAAGATTTTGAAATTAAAGAAGATAGGAGTAGATGAAGGGACTATCCTAAATCATAAGGTAAAATCTAAGTAAAAGAGCTATCTAACCAACAAGAAGCCAACACTTGACATAATAAGTTAATGTAGAATTCTCATCCTTTGGATTAAATCCAAGCAAGCAAAAGTACTAAACCTCTGAGGAATACCAAGTTCAGATGAATTAAGAACCAAGCAAAGTCTTCATTGACAAAATTTGCCAGAGTAACAACTGTATATAGAGAAATTCTCAATTACAGATGAAGCATGAAAATCAGAATAACCTACACAAGAAAACATTCAAACCAATGCCTTGGAGTAAACCCCAAGAATTTCAGAAGGTCTTCACAAAAATATCAACCAAAGATCACAGAATTCCAAGGTCTCAAGTATCAAGGCTTCTAATCCTAAGTCCGAGAGATCCATAACCCCGTAATGCCAAGGACATTAAAAAAGTAGTTCATAAAGAAATAAGTCGTTTAAGGTTCAAGTTGATTATTAAGTGTCTTTAAAAGAAAAGAAAGCTCAAGTGAGCAAAGAAAAAATGACATAAAAAATAAATACTCAAGTGAGCAAACGAAAAATGGCGTGAAATGTAAATGCTAAAAAAATAAATGGTACATAAAAGTAAAGTCACAAAATAAAGGCACAAAGTAAAGTTAATTGTTAGTGAATTAGAAGTTAGAGGTCAAGTATAACAAAAGGTTAGTTAAATGACCATATTGAAGCTTTCTTTTGAAAACTCATTAGAAGATTGATAAAATCAAAGCCTCTCAACAACAAGTTTCATTTTCTTTTTGTCAAGTATATCATTCATTTCAAGCACTCAAGGCAACCACATATGATCAACGATATTCAAATGATTCACTTAGACCAAAATTCATGAAGTCCGTTAGAGGATTGATAGAATCAAAGCCTCCTAAGAATGAACTTCAAAGTTATTGGATCCAAGGTTTCAAATTAAATATACATGGGCTTGCAAACGTAGGTTTGGGCCACGAATGATCATTTTTTGAATCGGGACAAATTTAGCGCTATGTTAAGCAATCATAAGTGGACTTATGTAGAAGTCACACCTATTTTGAGGCTGATCAATAGCAATCTATGTGCCATACATGTTATAGAAATGATATATAGATCATTTTCTAAAAAACATGTAGCACAAGTAAAAACAAGAAAGGAATAAGATGAAGAGGGAGGGGAATGATAGTGTAACCAATGCCTCAGATGAAATTAGGGTTTCAAATATCGTCAACATCATTCATCCATTTTGGTGGATTTGGTTTTTCAACCTATCAACACCCATGATCCAATGAAGTTGAGAAACTTGTCCCAAAGTAATACTCAAGTATCTCCAAATCAGGACCAATAAAAAAAACTAAAATATGTTTAATATAAAAACTATATTTAAGTGACTTATAAAAGGAAAAAAATGGTAAAATGCACAACATGTATTAAAACACCAAATAAAAATTCAAAAAAAAAATATCAGAGGTCAAACATGAGTGAACAAGTGTTGACAATTTTTTTTAGAATTTTTTAAAGTCAGACACTATTTTTAAATATAAAGAAATAAGCAAAATAAAACCAAAATTTTTAAAAAATAGTAAAATCAAAAATAAAAATAAAATAAGGTCACCAATATTTGTCAAGAGGTCATTGGATCCTTCAATAATTTTTTCAGAATTTAAAATAATCAAAAAGTATTTTTAAACAATTAAACAAATCAAAAGATGAGAAAAATTCATAGAAAATATTAAAAGTATTTTTGATAATTTTTTCACAATTTTAGGAGTTGAAATAAATTCTTTATGAATTTTTGAAATTTAAAACAATTAAAACAAAAATCAGAAAATAAAATAATAAACCAAAAAAATTTGGACCATCTGATCATTGTCAAAACACGTTAGTAATCAAATCTAAGGGATCCGGTGCACTGTGCATGATATGGACATTAGTGAATAAACCACAAAATCATTTATTTTTTAAATATATTTGAAAAACCAAGTGGCGCCTTGTCATTGGTTGAAGATGACACGCTGGTCGTCTTCAACCTCCACCCACACATGAATTGCAGGTTTCGAAAATGGAAAATTAGAGGTTCAGACCGGTGCCATTCAATTCGTCTCATCCAGACGAAAACAACTGTACCCTCGCGAAAAATTTATATAACCTATAGCTCACTCCATTTGGAAAAAACCATAAGAAAAAGTGAAAACGAGTTTTGAAATTAAATGATAAATTCTCCAAGAAAATGGAAACCAGAAGAAGCATGAGCTTCAGAGAAGAAGAGACCACATCTTAGCAGTTTATTTGAAGTGAAATGGTGGAGAATTCTACATGAACGAAGTTCAACAAATTGGCTCTGCAACTGAACTTCTATAACTCGATTTTGTGCACGATTCTTCTTGCTAATGGTCTGGTTAGCTTCAATGAGTGTCAAGGAAGCTAACTGAGTGGAGCTTTTTGTGAACTAAGGTGAGGAAATGAGAAATTGAAATTCAAGCTTAAGAGCTTGTATGGGATCTTGGCAGGGTGATTCTGGATATCAAATCTTGGGCAAATGAGTGGAATGTGTCCCTCTATTTATAAGCAAGAGAATGGTGATGAAAATTGAGAGGAATAAGGCTCAAATCATGCAAACCAAGCTAATCCGCAAGGTGTGAAATATGTGACTTACACATGCTCAAAACTCACTCTAATCGTGTGTTTTATATGTCTAATAACTTCTGAAAACTTGCTAATGATGATTAGAAACAAAAACACATGCTTAAAGGGCTTGTAATGGGAGTTTCGATTTTGACCAAAACTCAAAATCAGTTTTCATGGAGCTCACTTCAAAACCATGGGGCAAGCAGCTCAAGAGGATTCATGATCTCATTCCTTTTACATCGTAAATATCTCATCACAACCTTTATAATATGCCAAGAAAGGTAGCATTTGGTGATATGAGCTAAAAGTTATTCATGTTTGAAATCAAGAAAAACACATGGGTATTTGACACTTAGAAAAATTCTAAGTATAGAGCCTCAAAATGACCTATAATGTTCTTCAAAGTTACATGCCCTTCCACTCCAAATTTTATCTCGATCCTTGAATCTGAAATGAAGTAGAACCTTTCAATTAAATTTTGGAATTTTGATCATTCAAAAATCATAAAAATGAAAGAGTTATGGTCTTTGGAAGATGATGAACAAATTTTGGGAAATTCACAAAAGACCTATAATCCTTTCATTTCTGTAATGACTTTCCAAACATTTTCAAGCCTTGAACCTTGAAACAAAGTTGTAGTAGGCATCCCAAAGATTGTTGTGAAAAAATAATGAGCCCAAGGAGATAAAAAATGACCAAGTTATGATCCTTTGAATTTACACAAGAGAATTTGATAGCCTTTTCAAAGGACTTGTAATCTTCTTCAACCATTAGTGATCTTCCATTCAAAATTAGCCTTAAAACCTTGAAGATAACTTGTTAAGGACCCTTTAAAGAGAATTATGGATTTGGAATCAATCAAAAATATCAAAAAATGAGCAAGATATGGTCCTTGGAAGTCAGCAAACCCTAGCTCAGAAAGTGTCAAAATGACTTGGAACCCCTTTCAACTTTTGATGATTTTTCTTTCACAGTTGGATCTTGTCATGTGAAGAGAAGTTGTTCCAGGTGATGATAAGAACCTATAGCAAAAAGAACCAACTTAAAATATTGAAAATTGAGAGAGTTATGCACTTATGACTACTAAATCAAGTACTTTCTCAATTAGGTCAAACTTGTTGAATCAACCTTGAATCTTTTGAACTTTCTTTGCAAAATAGAGCATAATGGATCACATTAGACCTTGAAATGATGTTGTATTGAAGCACACTCAAAGGTGGAGCTTAAGTATCAATGAAAATTGTTGAAGAAGGCATGGAAATAAACACATGAACCTATGAATCTTCTTGATGAATACAACCACCAACCTTAAGGGAAACTTGACCTAAATAAGGTTAGATAACTATTTGAACCAAAAAAACTTTGATCTCATAAACATACACTTGAAGCTTAAGCTCTTGCAATCCATTGAAGAACCATTTGACTGAGAACCATCCCTCAAAACCCTAGGCTAGATGGTGATATGGATGCAGTTGTCTCATCACCTACAATATGAACATCTAAAGAAACATATATACATATTTTGATGTTAGTTAAAAATTAATCCACCTAAAAAAGAAAATGTACAAGATACACAATTTAAGGTGATCGGTGATCCCTCGAGAGCAAACTTAAATATAGGATGAAGTAGAAGAGAGAATCAACCCTAATGTGTGATCTTGATGTATTGATAATATGAGATAATGAGAGATATTAGGGGAAAAAATTGAGGTATAACACCAATCCTAGTGACAGTCTATAATCAAGTCACAGTCACAGTGACTCGAAACCAAAATAAAACTAAAGTTTACATTTCAAGCACAATACTCAAACTCTTGCTTAAAATCTTTAGAATGAGAAAAATAACATGACAAACTGTCAAGTAACAATCAGTCAACTCAAATGCATTAAGAGATGCACGAGGACGTACAAATAAAACAAAAACTCCCTTGAAGAACCCTCAAACCCTAAGACTAAGGAAATACAACTTCCCCTTATTTTTATAAAATTATTAATGTATTTAGGTTTAGGTAGTTTCTTTAAATACTCTTCAGCAATCCTTGGGCCTTGAATCTACGCTCAAAAACTCCTTTCTTAATAAAAAACTCAAAAATACTTTACAATTTCAAACCCTTTTCAAAAATTAAAGGAGGAAATGTTCAAGTACAACTTGATATAGTTCTCCTAACAAAAACACAAACCAAATCCAAATAATTTTTCCACTTGGCTTTTCCATTTAAAACCTTTTCAAAAAGGACATGTTAACTTTATTCTACACAATACAACAATGTGTGAGTCTCCAAAGGTCGAGCGACAAATGTTAACTATTAGAGTGCAAAATTAGCATCATCCATAAAACACACATAACAAATAAACCTTTTTTAGCCGAACTACGGTGCTCTGGTTCCTTCGGGATATGTAGGAATGAGGTTTAACCCCCAGGCGAGCAAAATAGTAAAAACCTTTTATTTTTTTGCTTTAATCTTTAGACAATTCATTTCACGCATTCCCCCTTTAGCAAGTAAGCATTAGATATACATACCCTTTGAATAGAAACAACAAGAGTGGATCCTATGGAGTACCAAAAATGCGAGGGGTGCTAATACCTTTTAAGGTTGAGAAAAACATAAGAAAGAGGGGTTTGAATTGGGTTTTCAAAAACTTTTAATTTATAAGTGCTTTACACAAACAGTTAGAATTAGAAATAATGCTTTGGAAGAGAAATGATGACACTTTCGGTTTATACAAATTCACCTTAGAAAAGGCCAATCTTGTCCATCTGCCAATGTGATTTCACCTTAGAAAAGGACTTAATCCACTAATCTTGAAAGATTACAAATGCACGGCCTACCCGCCGGTGACTAACAACATCAACGATAACCTATTAGTGATCTCTTAAGAATTCTGACCTACCCAGTCCCCTAAGAGATATACAATCACTGACTCCTTAAGTCTTATGACCTACCCGGTCCCTTGAAGGATATTTCTCTACGCCTTAGAAAAGGACTTAATCAACTTACAATTGAATGATGTGTTTACATATTTCTTCTTACAAGCGGATTACACAAATGTTTAAGTACAAATGTTTAACATAAATATGAGCAACAACTCTTATGTTCAAACAAATTACAATAGTAACACCATAATGAGTAACATATCTTATGTTCTAACAATTACAATATCAACACAATAATGAGCAAAAACTCTTGTATTCTAGCAAATAGTAATATCACACAATAATGAGCAACAACTCTTGTGTTTTGATCTTTTTGTTCTTCTTACTTTGATTTGGGCAGCGTTACTGTACTTGTGTTCAAGTCTTACTATTTTCAAATGAAACAATTTATCTTTTATATAGGCGTTGAGGAAGTAGACTATTGTAGTAATACACACGTCACTTTCATCTTGCGAGTTACCAATGATAAGAAACGATCATGGGAGACAAATAGTACACTGTACATCCATTTGAGTGGAATGTGTAATTGTACTATTGTAATAACATTTCTTGCACATGTTTCTGATGATACTGTCTTCTGATGAATATTACTTCTGATGAAGTAGATTGCTTGAGAATATATCATCTTTAATCTTGTCTTCTGATGGACTATATGATGTAGAATAACAATGAGTCCATAAAATATAACTTTCTTTGATATGTCTTCTGGTGGAATGTTTCTGATGTGAAGTAATGTGTGCATATTCCAAAAAGTATCTGAGTCTTCAGAATCTTGACTTTGTCTTCAGAATTAGAAGCAAAAACTTTTCTAATGAACAAATCTTGACTTCTGATTCGGAAGTAGAAGCTTTCCTTTGATGTGTTCAGAATCTTGACTTTGTCTTCAGAATTAGAAGCAACAACTTTTCTGACGAACAAATCCTGACTTATGATCTTTGATGTAAAAGCTTGTTTTTGGTGCAATCTTGTTTTCTGATCTTAGAGCAGCAACTCTAACAAACATTCATTATTCTGGAATAGTTGTGACTTCTGAAGCAGCAACTTGTTGAGAAGTACACATTGAGATCCTTTTCTGGCAAACATTCATCATTCTTTAGAACTACTAATGTTTCTTTAGAGCGGATGCAATAGTCTTTCTGATGTGTGCTTGGTATATTTCTGATGATTCTTCAGACATAATTTATGAATTAATTAGAATTTCTAATATGCACACTCAAGAAACTATTAGAAACAAAATTGTTTACTTATAAAATATATGTATTATTATTATCAAAATCCAGAGATTAATTGTAGAATCTAAATCTTGTTCTAAAAATCTCCCCCTTTTTTTATGATTACAAAACCATGTATTTTGATGTAACAATTTTACAAGGTAATATCATAACGGAATCAGAGTTAAGAAGAAAACTTCCCCTGATTAACAAAATCCCCCCCTGAGTCTAATACTTACAAATTTTAGAAGGAAGGGATATCTGAGCATTGTTTAGAAAACTCCCCTTGAGTTAAAAAATATCCCCCTGAATCTAAAACTTAAGACCTTATCAGAAAGTTGGGTTTTCTGAGCTTGGTTATCTTTTCCAGAATTTTTATTGAATCATGTGGAAGCGATTTATCAGAGTTCGCTTTATCAAAATTTCTTTCTTCATTTCTAATCTTGTCCCTAAAAACACATTCTAAAACTCTTGCATGTATAATTCATTAGACATGTAAGCAATGAGATTTAGAGAATTATGTATGCATTAAAATCAAAAATAGCTTTCTCCCCCCTCGCCCCCTTTTGTCATAATCAAAAAGATATATTTCATTGATTTAGAGAAAATAGAGAGGTACATGAGAAAAACAAGATAAGATAGAAACAACAAAATAGGGTTTCCTAGAAGTGCCTATGGGTTAGAAGAAGAAGATGGAAGTTTTTGAAGAATCTACTTGAGCATATTCGAGACGCTTAAGTTGAAAGCTTCTGGTTTATCAAAATTTTCATTGACTCTCGCTTGTTCCTTTTTCAATTCTTCAAGAGTTTGTAGAACAATGGAAGTTTCTGGAGCCTTGGAAATATTTGAACTAGCATCTTTAGTAGTTGCGTTTTTGGAAGCTTCTTCTTCAGCCTATTTCAGAGCCATTTCCTCTTCAGCCTTTTTCTGAGCAACCTCTTCTTCTTCCTTTTTCTTAGCTTCTTCTTCTTCAGATCTTTTCTTAGCAGCTTTCTCTTCTTCCTTTCTCTTAGCTTATAAATCCATATATCTCTCTTCTTCTTCTTTGATAAAATTTTCTTGTAATTGTCCAGCAAGATTTTTTATTGTGAGAAACTCATTAGCCATCCATTCTTTTAACTGATCCCAGATGGCTTTCAAGTGAGAAGAATCAGTGCATGAATTAGATTCTTCTTTTATCTCATTGATTCTCCTTATTTCATCTTCCTTGAAGATAGAAATTACTTCTTCCAAGTTTAGATTCAGAGGAGGAAGATCATAGGATTGGGAATTATTTTCCATTTCAAAGCCAGTTTCATTAGAAATTATGTCATTAGAGTTATCGGAGCCCTGGGTTTCATCAATGATGTTGTTATCATTTGGATCATAAGTTGTTGGTGATGGTGGAATGTTTAAGGTGAAAGGGGTTTCAGAGGTGACTGGATCAGAAGTAAGAATTTTTTTGGATATTTGAGCAGCAGAAATTGGTAAGCATGTGTTGTACCCCAAAATTTTCCCTCCCATTTTACTCAAGACATGTTCGTTAAGGTTTTCAATTGCTCAAGGTTGACCAAGAATTGATCAGACAAATTCTTCTCCTAAGTATTGGCCTTTCAACTAGGGTTTCACTTTTCACCAAGATGTGTGAGCTCCAAAGGTATCAAATGATTTCCATGGTCCTAATATGTCTTCAGTATTATCCATGCAAAATTTCATGCCTTACACTACAAGTTTGCTCAGTCAATTGTTCAAATGATTGAAAGTTAACTATGCTAGGTCAAAAGTCAATTTTGGCCAATATACAGTCAAATTTCAAGATTTTTGGTCAACATCAACATTTTTAAGTGATAACCATCATTTGATCAAGGGTTGATCATGATTCCTCAAGGAGTGCTCTTAATTTATCAAAAGTTAAGAATTATTAGTTAGGGTTTCTATAAGAAAAGTCACCTGAACTTTGATCAGTCATAACTTTCACATGCTTCATCCATTTTGCCCCAAACAAAGCCCATCTTGAAGAGAATCCAATTCCCTACAACTTCTCTTATATCGTCAAGTTTAAGAGACGCACCATTTGAAAGATACAAGCTCACACATTACAGGTCATTTTCAGAAAGTCAACAAAAGAAACTTTTTCCAAGACCATTTACATCAAGATAAAGTCTTCAAATGCAAAATTGATCATAAGAGAGATTGAATTAGACGTCTTGGGCTTTCGAAAAAGTCCAAGATCATTATAATTGGATAAACATTGAGCAAGTTATGGTTTTCCCAAGTTGGAAAAATTTGGGAAATTTCAAGAATTGTGCATTGGGAAAACTTGAACTTTTAGGTCAATGGCCTAACTTCTTGGACTTTAAACATATTCCTAACCTTATGAGAGGCCTCTAAAGTCATTTCTACATTTCCTTTTCATTTCTACCTATTTGTCCATATTTATTTTGTTTTATTCAAATAAAAACTAAATAAAATTGCATAAAATAGTAAATATTGGTTACGGCAAAATGGGCTGATGGTTTGAATTGTTTTTGGGCCCAAAATTTTGTGCAAAGGAGGCCAGGTGCATTGCACCTCAAAATGGGCAAGAATTTTCATTTTTGGAACTTTTTTAATGTGTTTGATTTTGGTTCAAAAGAAGGCCATTATGTGTGGATTCTTACCATCTTTTCTAGCCCTCTTCTTTCTATATAAATACAAGACCAAGGCCTAAGCAAAGGCACAAAAAATCATAGCCTAAGCAAGCCATACCAAAAATTCTCAAAATTTTCACAAAGTTGTCAAAATCGAAACAACCTTTACAAGCCTCCTTGATCCAAGCCAATTGTCCAGTTGTGATCCTGAGGTCCCCAGGAACCCATTCCATCCATTTCCAAGGCTTGCAACACCCTAGATCATTGTATCCACGCATCACCGGTTGGTAAGATTTTTTGGAATTTAAAACTGCATTTTCATGGCACGATAACACTTTTAACCGTTTGATTTGTGTTTAGCATATCCATTAGAGAAGTCGTGATGTTAAGCATGAAGGTGTTGAGGCCTGGATCGTGAGATGCCATTGTTAGGGCATCACAAACGGGAATCTTCGTAACTCCTAATCCAGGGACTTTTAGCCCAAAATAGCTGCAGATTTGGAATCAGGGAAAAAAATAAGGGGGGTAGGATAGGTTTGAATCTTTGATATTTGCTAGTTTTGCAGGTTTTCTTTTGAGCCCACCGGAGAAGATGACCAAAGAGTTGACTCCGGTAGCGTGCGTTCCTTTTCACCATTGGCCCATTTGATTCCGATCTGGAGCGCGTTTGAAATTTGACAATTTGACCAATTTTATATTATATTGTTTTTGTTCTATTATACTAATAGTTGAAGCAAATTAGCTTGGCGGTGAAGGATGCGTGCATAATGCTGGAGGGCCTGTGTTCGATCCCAGGTTTGGAGTTTTTATTTTCTCATATTTACTTTGTAGATCCAGTAGAGTACAGGTTCATGCGCGCATCATAGATCTTGCATCTGGACCATCAAATGTTGACGCAAGGAGATCTAGCCACGCTAGGGCTTATTCCCACCCTACAACTTCAAGGGTGATGCCCACTAGATCATTTTTGGAGCGTTGGATTCAGGCTTGTTGGGCCTAGTTAAAAATCCAACTTGCCCCCCCTGTTTACTAATTAACACCAGGCCCATTTACTTTTTTATTCTTTTTTTTAGTTTATTAATTTCAAAAATATTTTTCATTTAATTATAAAATCAAATAAAAAAAATCACAATAAACTAGGTTTTAGTTTTTTTAATAAAATTAATTTTTTAATTAATTAATTAATTAATTACCTTAACACTTTATTAAAATTAAGTAGACTTAGATTTTAATTTCTTTTATTAATAAAAATGCAAAAAAAATTAGGTTTAGTTTAGAATTAATTTTTAATTAATAATTTTATTTTCTTTCAATTAATTAATTAGTCTAATTTTAACTTAACCATTTTCTTAAATAAAGACAAAAAAAAGAGTTTTTTTCTTTTAACTTAGAATATTTTAGGGTTTAGACGTCCTTTCTAATTCACGCACGATTTTTATTTTAGCATTATCATTTTTATATTATTGTACCTGCTTCCTGGTTTGTAATAGTTTAATTTAGGGCTTTACTTTACCGCTTTATTCCCCCAAGTTTTGGACATGTAAATAATCCCCTCCCCGAAGTCTCGTAATAGCTAGGATTTACATTTCCCGCACTTTTAATGTCTGTAAATTATTAACTGTTTAGATGCATTCTAACTAGGATTGTATGGCAAGAATAAAACAAAATGCTAGCAAACCTAACATAAGATAAAAATAATTAAATGCATCACACTCTCACATATACACCTTTAGGGTATCCCACTTTGGTTGCCTTCGGAAAAACAGTCACATCTCTCGAAACGTGAGAGACTTTAGTGGCTACCCTCCGGTTTAAAGATCATAAGTCCCTCGATCACCCTCTCGACATTGACTCAGTATGATCTTAAAAACCCTAGGGTAGTTGCTAAAGTTTCTTGACCAATTGTCTTTATGAATGTATAAACGTCCCTTTGAATGTCCCTAAAATATCCAATGACTAGGGCTACCTACTCACTAATAGTAGGGTAGCATTGTCTAAAGGAAAAGAGGAAAAGAACAACCTTTCGAGTAAAGTAGATAGCTATTAGATGCTTGCTCAAACAATCTTTACACTTAAACAAAACTTCTTTCAAAACCATTTTCAAACACTTTGTATACATTATCTACCATTCCGAGAAACATTACATAGTTCGCCGCACTAAGGCGCTTTCAAAAATACTTTTCAAAACACACAAAGCACAAGGTATTTTAAAATGAGATAAGCATCTAAGAGCCCATAGATAACTACGGATGGAAAGGGTTCTAACACCTTCCATTTCCATAATCTACCCCCTTACTCAGAAATAATATCGAAAGGTCTTTCTCTGTTCTTTTCACCCTTTCCTTTGTTTGATAAAAGAAAAGTTGGTGGCAACTCTTGTTTACCGCAACATTTGCGAATACAAATGCAAAACCAGTATAACAGTCAGTTCTTCCACCGTATTACAGAACTGGAAACTCTGCCGGGGATCTTATAAAAAATTAGGGTTACCTTAGAGTTATATCATTTTAAATTTTCTTTACATTGTATGTTTTGTATGCTTTACTTTTGAGGGCTTGTTTGGGTTGTTACTAAAAGATCCTACACCCGGATCTGGATCACCTTTTTAGGTAATTAGCAATAAATCATGGAGGTTGTACAGCGTATACCAATATGGAAGAAGTGATAGCTACGTAAGCATGATACTATGGCTTGTACTAATGTTCCTTGAGTCAGTCAAGGATAACATTAGGCTTCCTTATAGTTTCATTAAGCGCTAACTGACCTTAAGAACCTTTAATTGACTTATCCTAAGCCATTAGAAAGTAGTGAGGTGGCCGGCTTTAGTTCCGACCGAAGATTGGTTGATACTCGATGCTACACTCATTGAGATTGGTCTTTTGGGATATTTTGGCCACAATACTTTGGTGCTTGAGCTAAAACAATGCCTAAAAAAAGGTCAGTGATATGAGACTCCTTAGAACCCGGTTACTATTAATAGGACATGTTGAGCCAACTGAAACTTCAAGAGGGTACTTACCATTAAAACTCATGCAAGCCTTTAAAACTAAGGTCTTTGTGTGACTTGTTTGTGTTTGTTATATCTGTGATTTTAAGTATAATCTTAACATCATAAACATCATAACATGTCATGTACACTAACCATTTCAAAGACTTGTGGATTTATCTCTTCTCTGTTTTGTAGGTTATGGATTTAGCTCGTAGAAAAACCATCCGGATTAATTTTGTAGAGATTTCTCCCAAGCTTAAAGAGTTGGTCTTAAGGGTTCCTGAAAGCTCATCATTTAACAAAAGACAAGGTCACTTTCTCAGTTTAGTTACTATCGGTTTTGACGAAGGTTTGATGAGTGTCTTATTCCAGTTCTTCGATCCTAAGCGCCATTTCTTCACATTTCCAGATTATCAGTTGGTGCCTACGCTGGAAGAATTCTCCAAGATACTTGGTTTTCCTATATTAGAGCAGTTACCTTTCACAAGTTTAGAACAAGATCCAACTGCTGAAGATGTTGTCGTAGCCTTGCATTTGAAGCTATCTGACATTGTGTCCAATTGGGAAAGAAGAAGTGAAGTTAAAGGTCTTCTTGAAAAGTTTCCGATGGAGAAAGCTCAGGTATTCCTTGATGCCACGAGTTACCATGCTTTTGAAGATGTCTTGGCTCTCTTGATCCATGGGTTGGTTTTGTTCCCTAATTCAGACCAACTTATAGACGTCAATGCCATCAACATTTTCCTTACTCGCATTCCAGTACCTACATTGCTCGGGGATATTCTGCATTCACTCTATAGCCGTACTATGAAGAAGCGAGGAACTCTCATGTGTTGTATGCCTTTGCTCTATGTGATCAGTGGATCTGGAGCTGACTGTTTAACGCTGGTTCGCGAAATGTCGCGGAAGCAAGAGTCGCCACCGTCTTTTATTTTCTCCAAATGGAAAGGACAAAAGCACAGAAAAATTCCTTATAGAGATTGCTCTCGGTTCGGGAGGTAGATTATAGAAAGGGAAGGTGTTAGCACCCTTTCTATCCATGGTTATCCATGGGCTCTTAGATACTTGCTCACTTGTGTTTTCAAAAATGGTTTGTTTGCTTTTCAACTGTGGGTTTTAAAAAGTTTCTTTGAAAATTCCAGTTCGACTCTTGTATCGGTCCTCAAGAGTGTTTGAAAAATTGCTTTCGAAAGCTTTTTGAAAAGGTGTCGGTGTGAAAAGTATTTTTGAATTTGTTTTGAATTTAGAGCAAGTATCTAAAGTCGTCTACCTATCCTAAGGAATTCGTCTGTGTAGATGTCCTTTAAAGTAGTGCCATCCCACCATTGAGAGGTAGGTAGCACCACCATTGGAGGTGTTCGAGTCAATTCGAGGTTCGGGACATGGTGATCACCAGAGCAATGGGAAGACACCTTAGAAGCTACCCTCATGCCAGGTTCCCGGATCATGAGGACTTACTAAGACATCCTCTACTCGACGATCACCTTTCGAGGCAAGGCAACAGTGAGGCGTACCCTAGGGGTGGTGTGTGATTTGTGTGTCGTTTTCATTTATCTTATCTTGTTCATGTCAAAGTGATCTATGCGTTTGTTTTTATTTTTGTCATTCATTCTTGCATGCATTTATTTAACAATTAAAAATTGCGAGAAGGTAAAAATTCTAAGCTATTACAAAGGCGCGGGTCCACACCGCCAAAATTTCCAGAACCCGATTTGACAGAAAATAAAGAAATACAGTAAAGTGCGAAAGATAAATATTTACATGGCTTTGGGAGAGGTACATAAAAAATTAAAAGAAAAAGAAATACATACGCGAATTGAATTAAAGTTGGGAACGAGGGCGTTGGACCCTTTTTAATGAAATTGAATTATTAGCAAGTTAATTAATTTAAAGAAAAAGAAATTATTTTTTAGTTTTTTGTATTTATGAGAATTTAATGAAATTAAAAACCTAATTCTACAATTTTTATTTTATTAAGAAAACATGTTAAAATTTAAACCTAAAACTAAATTAATTATTTACATGCAATTTGATTTATAAAATAAATAATATTTAATTATTAGTGAAAAGAAAAGAAAAGGGATAAAAATTAATTAAAACCCTAATTCTACCAATTTTAAGTTAATTAAGAAAATGCTTGAATTAAACCTAATTTAATAGCTAAAATTAATGAATAATGTTTATTTACAAAAAAATATATTAATTAAATAAAAATACTTATTTTTTGTCTTTTTCTGATTTTATATTGTTTTTATGTTTTTCATGAAAATATTAAATTAATTAAAAACAATAATTGAAATAAATAAAAAGAATGAAAAAAATGTAAAAGCTTGCAAACCTAGGGGGGTCTGTCCCCAAATTGGAGGGCTTGCTTAGCATTTTTTGGCCCAAGAAGCTTGGCTTGGTTTGACCTTTCTGGGCGTGTGAGGCATATTTGACCAGGGTATATGGAGCTCCTCAGATCTGGGCCCTTGGATGGTCTTCAGTGGCCACGTGGTGCGTTGAGATTATGAGTGCATGGTAGGCTTTGAAGCTTGAACTGCATAGGAATATATTATGAAAAATATTATGGAATGAAAGGGGGACCTGGGATCGAACCCAGGTCCTGGAAGTCACCAATATGCTTGCTTGCCACTGAGCCACCAACGCGCTTTTGATTATAATATAACTAACAATTAATATGAAATAAAACAAACGCTAGTGGGAAATTTTAGCGCGCAATTCAAATAAACCAATCAGATGATGCCACAGGGTCTTCTTTTTCCTTATTGCGTCTTTTCGCCTGAAACATAAAAGAGTTAGCAACGGTTTTGAACCGCTCCAAAATGTACAGTTTCCAAGAATAGCGAATAGCTCATCTTGGAGTATAAATTGAGCGCGACCCTATCATTGAGTTCGTATGAAGGTCCTGATTTTGATGGTCTGGGTCTTGTGTTCCAATTTTTCTGGATAAGAGAATCCCTAATTTTGCAAGTCTGAAAACCTAGAATGCTTTAATGGCGATTTCGCGTATGATACACAAAAACTCAATCCAACTACATGGTTAGCTTCAGAATGAGTCAAATAACACAAACCAAACATTAAAAATCAAGAATAATGCAAGAATCATGATAAGTGAGTATGGAAAAAATCAAGAACAGGGCTCGGTCGTTCTACCAATTCTGGGCGTTAGAGGTCGTGCTTTTGATCCAGGAAGTTTCCCTGATGTCTCAGGAAGGCAATGGACTGATTACTTTGCCTTGAAATGCTTTGGAATCACTATTTCAGTTTTGAATTTTTTGATCAAAATTGCAAAGTTGTCTTTTGTCTTTCTGCGCAGATTGGACCTTCTCACCACTAGGGTATTGATTAGGCTTATGTATGGATGGATTAGGGTTGAAAAAGAGGTCCAAAGGATCAAGGAATTGATGAGAAAATATTTGATTTTCAAGCCATAAATTTCCAATCTTTTTCAAGCATATTTGGTCTCAATCATATCCAATTACCTTTGATTCTTTCCTAACCTGATTTGCACGAAATCTTGGAGATATTTTATGCACAAAAAGATTTAAAACATTAGGTTTAGTATTTTTCACCTATTTATTTTAATTAAATGAATTATTAATAATTAAAAATCCAAATAAATAAATAAAAATGATAAAAAACTTCCCTTTAGGCCAAATGGTCGTGCACATGCCTTGGATGATGAATTGTGGAAGCAAAAGAGGCCCATTAGCATTTTTAGGTCATTTGAATCAATGTTGACTTTTCAAAATATCCAAAAATTTCCCAATTTCCACAAGGCACAACTTGCTCAATTTTTAAGCTTTGCTCATGTTCTTGGACATTTTGGAAAGCTCTTTGAGTCCTCTAACCAATGTCTTTTGTCCCATGTCAGTTTGATTTACCAATCTCAAGTTATGGCCTTTGACTTAAAGTCCCTTTTTGTTGACTTTTGAAAATGACCTATAATGTTGAAATTGATAACTTTTTGTGAGATCATTTCTTGGACTTGAAGTGTGAAGAGGAGTTGTAGGAAATGTCTTCATCTTCAAAATGAGCCTTGGATGGAATTTTTCTGATAATCCATGTGAAAGTTATGCCCTGGTCAAGTTACAATTGACTTTTTCAACTGTCCAAATATGGAAACTTTTGCATCTTGATGATTTTTGAGCCAAGCTTTGAGAATCATGATCAAGCATTGATCAAATGATGTTTGTGGCTTCAAAATGAGATGTTGACCAAAAATTTGAACTTTTGACTGTCAAATGACATTTTGCCCCTACAGTTGACTGTAGTGCAATTAGGGTTTTTGACTGTGCAATCTTGTGCTGTAAGTCTTGAAACTTGGTATGATGATGCTTGACCATATTTGTAGGCATGTGGGACTTGATTGGACCCTTGGAAACCTCAACTTCTTTGTCAGAATCAAAACCCTAGTTTTTGACTGTTAGGAGGCCCTTGAACTGTGCAACCCTTGGGGAAACTTTGGAGCTTTGACTTGGCCATTCTTGAAGAATATGGGAGGGAAAATTTTGGGGTACAACAGTTGCCCCTGTTCAATCTTCTTAGACCTGAGGATGCAGATTGGCTGACGTGCCTTTCGTAATCCGAAGGTGGAAGATGATTGAACACTAGAGTGCCCAAAAATTTGCGCTCACATAGTAGCAGTGTGATGGCGGAATGGGCTTACAGATGCCATTTGGAGATTGATGGATAGGATGATGGGCTTATAGATGCCATGCTACGAGATGATGGATAGGTGGATGGGCTTATAGATGCCATCTGGATGTTGATCGCGTAAGAGATTCCTTGGCGAGAACTTACGTACCTGCAAAAGAAAAAATGATTACCTGACCCGTTACAGGAGCTGGTCTTCAAATTATTTGTATAGATGTGTCCTGACTGGTTACAGGAGCTGGATCTGGAGCTTCAAACGGGGATGAATGAACCAGGGGTGGTTACTATCTCAACAGGAACGGTGAGAGAACCTTGGACGACTTCAACCTCAACAGTAATCATTGAGAGAATCTGGGGACGATTACTACCTCCGCAGTATCGGGGAGAGAACCACAGGCGACTATAACCTCAACAACAATCATTGAGAGAATCTTGGATAACTTCAACTTCAACAGCAATCATTGAGCGAATCTTGGGATGATTACTACCTCCGTAGTATCAGGGAGAGAACCATAGGCGACTACAACCTCAACAGCAATCATTGAGAGAATCTTGGGCGACTTCGACTTCAACCGTAACGCTGAGCGAATCTGGGGATGATTACTACCTCCGCAGTATCGGGGAGAGAACCATGGGCGACTACAACCTAAACAACAATCATTGAGAGAATCTTGGGCGACTTCGACTTCAACAGTAACGCTGAGCGAATCTGGGGATGATTACTACCTCCGCAGTATCGGGGAGAGAACCATGGGCGACTACAAACTCAACATCAATCATTGAGAGAATCTTGGGCGACTTCGACTTCAACAGCAATCATTGAGCGAATCTTGGGATGATTACTACCTCCGCAGTATCGGGGAGAGAACCATAGGCGACTACAACCTCAACAACAATCATTGAGAGAATCTTGGATAACTTCTACTGAGTCTTTATCAGGAAAATCTGTTTGGGGTCGATTTAGCTGGACTAGAGAAGGCCTTGGACTGGATAAGAAACAGAAAATCTTAGGGTCGATTAACTGAACCGGTCTAGGTCTTGAAATGTCTTCAAACTGGGTAAGAAACAGGGAGATCTTAGGGTCGATCTGACTGAACCAGAGAAGGCCTTTGACTGGATAAGAAACAGAGAAATCTTTGGAGTCGATTTAACTGAACCAGACTAGGTCTTGGAATATAGTTGAAAATTTAACTGGATCTTTCCTGAAAGGCAAAGGTCAGTCATATGTAATGCATGATATGGATCAAGCAATGATGTTCTCAACATAAATGAGATTTGTAAGATATGATGCGTCTATGCATGCTATAATGATGTATGTGATGTTTAGGAATGTATGTTTTTGTCTAGGAAAGTAAATCCTTGACGGGTGCCGGGAAGTCACTCCTGGGCTGACGTTGAAGAACAGATTTTGCTTCCGCTGGGTGATAGTTGCAAGAATACCGGTAGGAGAAGATGACTCCGTTGGGGAATAAACTTGGCGAATGAAATACTCTGCGGGGAGAAAAGTACTCTAGTGATCTTGCTGGGAAGAAATACTCTGTGGGGAGAGAGATACTTTGTTGAGTAGTTGATAATAACTTGCTGGGGATACCATTGTTGTGTTGGAAGTGTTAATAGACTTCGCTGGGGATAAGAAGACTTCGTCGAGGATGCTCTTTCCGTGGCTTTTGGCTGAGGATAACCCAGTTATATCCTGGTAAGGAAATAACTCTTTGAGTAAAGCCGAGAGACGCGTTCGTGCTCTGCGAGGGATAAGCTTCCAGAATCTACTGGGGATAAGCTTACTGCTTGGGGAGATGGATCCCAACTTTCCTGGGGAACTAGATTGGACTCTCCTGGGGAAGTTTTGAGATGCATCGGGGAATTAATTCCTTTGAATGTTTGATATACCTCCGGGGAACAATCTTTAGGTCAAGACTGCCGGGGATGCTTGTTAGGAATATCCGTATATTGCTGGGGAATGTTGAGATCTGCCGGAGGATACCCAACTTCCTTAAGGTTTGATTGTATAGCTTTATTTGGAGAGAGTATTGCTGACTTGCTGGCTCACTCTCTGGGGAATCGAGATATCTGGTTATGTTCTCCAGCTGAACCTACCTTGGTACCTTGGAGGATAGAACAATTAGATTGCTCAGACAACTCTTTATTGCCCCTGTTTCTAATGTTACCTGTAATTAATCCTTTGTTTCGTATACAAGTGTTCATGAGTTAGCAAATTATTGTCAATGCATATATCACAAATTGAACCTTGGACGTCCTTCGCAAAACAAAGCAGAAAAGGAAAAACAATTGGCAATTTTAACTGAAAAGTGATTTATATTGATTTTGAATTGCCTGTAAATAGGCGTTTGTGTACAAGAGGCTGACGTCATAGTAAGAGAACGCCGCCGAACAAAAGAGTTTATACAAACTTTGTACAAGAGAAAATAAACAGCTGTGTGACATGAATGATCCCACTGGGTTTCAACTCTGCTATTGCCTTTATATCTCCGAGCGTCTCATCACTTGATGACCATGGTTGAAAGTGAAGCTGACTGATCCATGCCGTCTGAACTTGATGTAGATACTGGATTCTGGATGCAAAGTGATCCAATGAGACATAGTATTACGCTTTATCCCTAACTTTTGCCTGGACCGCCCTTTCGGGTTTTCAGTCCACCGGGATACCCATTTTTGCCCAAGCCGCCTTTTCAGGTTTTCGACTTGCCGGGTGTACAGATTTTTTCATTTCATCCCTTCATTTTGCCCGAACCCTTTTGGTTCGCCGGGAAGCCCTAATTTTTGCCTAGGCATGTCAGCCTAGCGGGTCTTTTTTTATGTGTGGTATCTTTTTACTATGTCTGCATTGGCGGGGTGAGGAAGGTCGTCACCATCCATATTGGTTAGAATCATGGCTCCTCCTGAGAACACATGTTTAACCACAAATGGCCCTTCGTATGTAGGGGTCCATTTGCCCCTTGGATCACTCTGAGGAAGGATGATTCGCTTGATTACCAGATCCCCAACTTGATATTCCTGTGGTCTGACCTTTTTGTTAAATGCCCTGATCATCCGTTTCTGATACGTCTGACCATGACAGATAGAAGCAAGTCTCTTTTCATCGATGAGGTTTAACTGATCAAGTCGTATCTGGATCCAATCATCTTCGTTCAGATTTGCATCCTTCATTATCCGGAGAGAGGGTATCTGCACTTCGATCGGTAAGACTGCCTCCATACCATAAACCAAGGAGAAAGGAGTTTCCCCGGTTGACGTCCTGGATGAGGTTCGGTACCCATGTAGAGCGAACGGTAACATCTCGTGCCAATCTTTATAAGTCACTGTCATCTTCTGCACGATTTTCTTGATATTTTTATTTGCTGCCTCTACAGCCTCATTCATCTTCGGTCTGTAAGGAGAAGAATTGTGGTGCTGTATCTTAAACTGCTCGCAGAGCTCAGTGATCATCTTGTTATTGAGATTGGTACCGTTGTCTGTAATAATTCTTTCTGGGACGCCGTATCGACAGATCAGGTTGTGCCGAATGAACCGTGCCACAATAGTATTGGTTACCGTAGCATAGGAAGCTGCTTCAACCCACTTCGTGAAGTAATCGATCGCTACCAGGATGAAGTGATGTCCGTTAGATGCCGTAGGTTTAATCTCACCGATCATGTCTATGCCCCACATTGCAAACGGCCAAGGCGCAGTCAGAACATTCAAAGGAACTGGAGGAACATGTACCTTGTCTGCATATATCTGGCATTTGTGGCATGTCCGAGAGTGCTGGTGACAGTCAGCTTCCATTGTGGACCAGAAATACCCTGCCCGAAGGATCTTCTTTGCCATTGTGTGTCCACTGGAATGTGTACCAAAGGTCCCTTCGTGTAGCTCTTCCATGATCCTTTCTGCTTCTGTCTTATCCACACAACGCAGTAAGGTTGATCATGGTTTCGCTTGTACAAGTTGCCGTTGCTAAGGAAGAACTTCGCTGCGAACCTTCTCAGAAATTTCTTATCGTTGACAGATGCACCTTCAGGATATTCCTGAGCTTCCAAATATCTCTTTACTTCATGGTACCAAGGCTTCTCAGTCACCAATTCAGTCTCGAGATCACAACAGTATGCCGGTTTGTCCAGTTTCCAGATGATGATTCGGGGAGCCTCATTGTCCCATTTGACCTTGAACATAGAAGACATTGTAGCTAACGCGTCCGCCAGCTGATTCTCTTCTCTCGGAAAGTGTTCAAAGGTTATCTTCGTGAAGTGGGGGATCAAAGTCAACACACATTCTCTGTAAGGAATAAGATTCGGATGTTTCGTATCCCACTCTCCTTTGATCTGATTGATCACAAGAGCGGAATCTCCGAAGACACTCAGAAACTTGATCCTTAAGTCGATCGCAGCTTGAAGACCCATGATGCACGCCTCATACTCCGCCATGTTGTTGGTGCAGTTGAAACATAGCCGGGCAGTGAGCGGAGTATGAGTACCTTGAGGGGATATGATTATGGCGCCGATACTGTTACCCAAAGCGTTGGAGGCTCCGTCAAAGTGCATAGACCATCGGGATCCTTCCTCAGGTCCTTCATCCGGTCCAGGTACCTCACAATCAGTCACTATCATGATGCTCTCGTCTGGAAACTCGAAGTTCATTGACTGATAGTCGTCTACAGCCTGATGTTCCAAGTGGTCTGCCAATACACTTCCCTTGATGGCTTTCTGGGTCGTGTACTGAATGTCGTATTCCGTCAAGATCATTTTCCATCTTGCAATTCTCCCAGACAGAGCAGGCTTTTCGAATATGTACTTTATAGGATCCATCTTTGAGATCAACAAGGTAGTGTGAGTCAGCATATACTGTCTCAGCCGGCGAGCAGCCCATACCAAAGCGCAACAAGTTTTCTCAAGCAGTGAGTATCGGGTCTCACAGTCGGTAAACTTTTTGCTAAGGTAATAAATGGCGTGCTCTTTTCGGCCAGACTCGTCATGCTGCCCCAGCACACACCCCATTGAGTTGTCGAGTACTGTCAGGTATAATATCAGAGGTCTCCCTTCAACCGGTGGCATAAGGATGGGTGGTTCTTGGAGATACTCTTTGATTTTGTCAAAAGCGGCCTGACATTCATCGTTCCAACGTACTACCTGATCTTTCTTCAGCAGCTTGAAGATTGGCTCACAAGTAGCAGTCAGGTGCGAGATGAACCGAGCAATGTAATTCAGGCGTCCTAAAAAGCCTCTGACCTCCTTCTCTGTCTTAGGAACCGGCATCTCTTGAATAGCTTTAACCTTGGCAGGGTCCACTTGAATACCCTTATCACTTACAACGAAGCCTAGCAACTTTCCAGACCTTACCCCGAAGGTGCACTTGTTCGGGTTCAACCTTAGCTTGTACAGTTTCAGACGGTCAAACAGTTTCTGCAGATGATCTAAATGCTCCTCCTCAGTCTGGGACCTTGCAATCATGTCGTCAACATACACTTCTATCTCATGATGGATCATGTCATGAAATAAAGCAACCATGGCACGTTGGTAGGTTGCCCCAGCGTTCTTCAGTCCAAAAGGCATGACCTTGTAGCAGAAGGTGCCCCACTGAGTAACAAAGGTAGTTTTTTTCCATGTCTTCAGGTACCATCTTGATCTGATTGTAGCCTGAAAAACCATCCATGAAAGAAAACACCTTATGCTGAGCTGTATTGTCAACAAGGACATCAATGTGAGGTAGAGGGAAGTCATCCTTGGGGCTAGCCCTGTTCAGATCCCTATAATCGACACACATTCTGACCTTACCGTCCTTCTTTGGTACCGGCACCACATTAGCAACCCACTGAGGGTAAGAAGTCACTGCAAGGAACCCGGCATCAAACTGCTTCATAACCTCGGCTTTGATCTTCTCAGACATCTCTGGACGCATACGGAGGACCTTTTGCTTAACTGGAGGGTAGTCTTCCTTAGTAGGTAAGTGATGGACCACAATATCGGTATCCAACCCGGGAATGTCTTCGTAGGACCAAGCAAAGATCTCCATATAGTCATGTAGCATCTTAGTCAACCGTTGCTTCACGCTGAGCTCTAGGTTGGCACCAATCTTAACTTCTTTCCTGTCTGCTTCAGTACCCAGATTTATTGTTTCCACTGGCTCTTCGTGTGGTTGAATTGCCCTCTCTTCCTGAAGTAACAGTCTTGCAAGCTCGCCAGGCACTTCGCAATCATCTTCACCTTCGTCTTCGGCTAAGTCGATCGGATTTTCGAAGTCATAACTGGCAGTAGAAGAGTCGTTACCAGTGAGATCCAGAGTAGATTGGAACCTGTATGAGTGAGTGTGTGTAAATACAGCTGTTTTGAAATATATATAAAGGAAGGAAGGACAGAAAAGGAGCATAAGATTTGAAATGCGAGAAAACGTCCAAGATTTTCATTTATGATATATGAAATGACAATTTATATGCCCTCACAAATAAAACCACGGTGCCTCGGGTAAGACACCGGGCCATAGAGTTCAATTTATTGTTTATTACAAATAATAAAACAAAGAAGTTTATTACTGCGTAACAAAAGTAACATGAGTATGGTCCTTAGCAATCCAATTGGTCAATCCGCCATCAGTTGTCGGGTAAATCCAGCTATTGAACTCAGCTTCATCCACTTCATTACCCTCCCCAACAGCATTCACTCCTGGATTTGTAATGAGCACAGGAGGTCTTCTGGTCTTCGCCTTCCGCATAGCTTTCTGACCCTCTGCAGTAAAACCCAATCCGAACTTGTCAGTTTTCTGTGTAAAGTCGGGAAGCCTGCCCCAGTTAGTACATTCACCTTTCTGAACTACAGCCCGGGCATCCTTCAGGGAGGCCATCTTCAAAGGAACATCCTCTTCGACCGCTGTTTCTGCTGCTGCTGAAATTGGAAGTACCTCTTCGAAATGCTGAAAGGGGGTTTCAATAAACTCCCCGTCCATCTCAATGTACCTGAAGGAATTCAAATGGCTCACCATATACTCCTCCTCTCCCTGCACAGTGACAATCTTCCCTATGACAGGGTACTTTAGCTTCTGGTGCAAGGTAGAGGTCACTGCCCCAGCTTGGTGGATCCAAGGCCGACCCAGTAGACAAGAATACGATGGACGGATATCCATCACATAAAAGGTAGAGTCAAATACTTGAGAACCCACACGGATAGGAATGTCCACCTCTCCATGGACCATCCTCTTGGAACCGTCGAAGGCTCTGACGATGATATTGCTAGGTTTCAGTTCCAGGCCTTCATAATCCAAACGGTCTAAAGCTTTCTTGGGTAGCACATTCAAGGAAGAGCCAGTGTCCACCAACACATGCGCCAGAGTAGTGCCCCTGCATTCGATAGAGACATGCAGGGCATCATTGTGGTCCCTTCCCTTTGCAGTCAGGTCAGCATCTGAAAAACCCAAGCCATTGTCCGCTGTCAGATTTGCTACGCAATCAGTGAACTGGACTGCAGATGTCTCCTGTGGCACATGGGTCGTCTTGAGAAATGAGATCAAAGCCTTAGCATGGGCCTCAGAGCATAGAAATAAGGAGAGCATGGAGATCTTGGAGGGCGTATGCCCCAGCTGTTTCACAACATTAAAGTCACTTTTCTTTATTATTTTTAGGATTTCCTCCATCTCTTGTTGGGAGGCCTCAACATTTATAGGTATTGGTGCCTCCATCTGGGCAGGCTCAACTTCAATCCCTTTGCCCCGAGCATTAGATGACTCGGCAGCAGGGGAAACAACTTGATCAGCAACAGGAACAGGTACACTTGTAGGTGTTATAAGTAGGGGTCTTCGAGTAGCGGGCGGTGCAATGTCAGGTGAGAAGAGCCTGCCACTGCGGGTAACCTTGGCTGGACCAGTGATATCGCAGATACTGGCGCCAGTGTTGAACTCTTGTTTGATTCCATTCACATACACATCTGCCCCATAGTGCTAGGGGACAGCTTTATCAGATACGTAGGGGAGAGGCCGCGGAACAGTAATAACAACAGGTGCGACAGTCATGATTTGGACAGGCTTCTTCGGGAGAGCCTTGATTGGATTATTGAAGATGGTAACCACAGAAACTTCTTCTACCGGAACCAACTGAACAGCAGACTTCTTGAACAGAATCTCCTTACTGTCCATCAGGCTTTGGATGCCTAACTTCAGCAAGGGACAACCAGATAGGGAAACAGCACAGAATAGGCAACCCTCACTGCAACCCGGAAATAAACCGGCCAGCAGTAGGTTCCTCTTGACAGTCTTCAAAGGAGTAGCTACATCATCCACAGAAGCAGCGTATACCTCTTCATCAACAACATTTACTCCATGCTGGGGCATAGGAGCAGTAACCACATTCGGCCTCTCAGGCCCTTCAAACTGTATCTCTTTCGCGTCAATAAGGTCTTGCACCTTATTCCTTAATGCCCAACAGTCATCAGTGGAATGCCCCGGGCTATCAGAGTGATAAGCACAGCGGGCATTTGGGTTGTATTTGGGGGAAGCAGTGTTTACAACCTTTGGCGCCTCTCTGACAGTCACTAGATTGGTGGCTAGTAACTGCGGCAAGATTTGGGATAGGGTCATGCTCAAATGGGTGAATTCTCTTCTAGGTCTTTCAGCCCTCTGAGGATTGGTTTGCCGAGGAGCGGCAGCAGGCTTAGCAATCATTACCGCACTGACAGATTGGCGGCGCTCAGATTTCTCTTGTCTCTTGGAGCCATATACAGCACTAGCCTCCTTCTTGAAGGGTTTCTTCTCTGAACTTGTAGATGCACCCTTCGGAATCTTACCAGACTTCAACCCAGCCTCAATTCTCTCTCCAGTCAGAATAAGATCGGTAAACCCTGCAGACGAGTTACCGATAAGATGGTTGAAAAATGGCCCAGATAAGGTCCCCAAGAACATGTCTACTAACTCCCGATCAGTCAACGGAGGCTGCACCCTGCCAGCCAGATCCCTCCACTTCTGAGCATACTCTTTAAAACCTTCGCTTGAACCTAACGACATACCCTGGAGTTGGGTACGTGTAGGGGCAAGGTCGACATTATACTGATACTGCTTATAGAAAGCAGTAGCCAACTCCTCCCAGTTACGAACCTTGGTCCCATCCAGCTGATAGAACCATTCGAGATGAGTCCCTGAAAGACTCTCCTGGAAGAAGTGGATCCACAAATTCTTGTCCACTGAGTACGGTTGAATCTTCCGAACACAGGACCTGAGATGTAGCTTGGGACAGGATGCCCCGTCATATTTGGTGAAGGATAGTGCTTTGAACTTACGAGGAATAATTACACCAGTAGACAAACCCAAATCTCCGAAATCCAGCCCAGGCACTTGTTGGATCTCCATAGCATTCAGCCTGTCCTCCAACTGCTTGTAACGGTCTTCTGCCGGAGGATATTGCTCTTCATCAAAATCAGTCTCGTTGTCGGAGACTATCGGACTTGGACCTTTTCCCTCTTGAGGAGTACCCTTGCCAATAGAAGAACCAGCCTCTTCATTCTGCAGAGTATTGCCAAACCTTCGGCCCGAGTTGAACATGACAGTTCTTCTCTTCTTCTTCTTTTCCTTCTTCAGGAGCAGAGCCTTCAGCTCTTCTTGGCCCTGGGCCAAACCCATGATTAGTTCCTGAAATTGCACATTCTGCGCCTGAAGAGCCTTGATAGACATCTCAGTTGATGATGAGTCAGGATTCATGATGCTGAAATAAACAGCGAAGAACGGTAAGCAACCTGAAAAGAAGAAAACCTGCTATGCACATGATGAATGGAATGCGTATGATTTATGTTTTCAAAGACAATCGGGAATCAACTTTGTAAACAAAAAGGAACACACTTCATTAGATTCAACTTTGAAACTTAAATTGTTCAACAGGTTTCCCTTAGGCGTTACATGAAAGGAAATATTGAAAAGGGAAATAAAACTGTAAAAGAACATCCAGAGCTCCTTATTGATCCCATGGTCTCCTCTTCTCAGTACGGATGTAGGCATTCAGAGCTCGCTCATTCTCCAACTGCTTTGTCAGCTTCTGGATCTTTAATTCCTGCTCGTTGAACTTTTCCCGGTAAGAATCCCGTTCTTCTCGCAGTTGCGACCAAGATCTCTTCAATGTCTCATAATAAGTAGGTATCTGAGGAGGAAGGACAGTTGGAGGAACACCATCTTTGTCAGGAGACTCAAGAATGATAGGTCTGACGGCTTCGTATGGCATACCTAACTTCTGAGCACGGATGCGAACCCATTTGTAGTAGGCTTCCATAGGTAAATAAGTCTTTGGCCCTAACTCCTGTGGGTCAGCTTTATGAACTTTGTCCCAAGCCTTGATGAACCTACGACGCGACTCGTCACTATCCACCTGAAACTCAAAACTGATGTGAGGCACCAACATCTCATGGGGGCCTGCTCTTCTGGCTCTTCCAAACTGACGGAGCGCTAGACATGGATTGTAATAGATTCCTCCTTGGGTACCAATCAGAGGAACATTAGGGTATTCCCCGCATCGATCAATAATAGCTATCTCATCCAAACCTCTGCAAGTCCAAATGATGTCTTTATCAGTGAGAGACATTAACCTATGAGCCCAACCTCTTCCTTCTTGGTTCTTCAGTACGAACTTAGGGAGGTGCGAAATAAACCACCTCACCAATAAAGGGATACAACACCATAGGGTTCCTCGTCTTCGGGTAGTACGAGCATGAAGTTATTGCAAGATGTCACCCAAGAGAGTGGGCACAGGATTCTGAGACATAAAGATTCTTATGGCAGTGACATTGATGAAGTTGTCAGGATTAGGAAACAAGACTAACCCATAGATTAAGAGAGCCAAGATGTCTTCATATGCCCTAAAGTCCAGGTCATTCCAGAAACTGTTAGCCTTACCAATCAGAAACTTGGCCAAGAAACCCTTAACTCCGCTCCTAGTTACCTAGTTGTCCATTACCTCTTGATGTGTCAAGGGAAGAGCTGCAGCAACATCCTCAAGCCTGAGGGTCTTTTCCCAACCAGTAAAGGGAGTCTGATCCAAGATAGGGATACCAAGCAAATCAGAGAACTCTTCCAGGGTAGGGACCAGCTGGAAGTCTTGAAAGGTGAAGCACTGGTGTTGTACCCCAAAATTTGCCCTCGCATTTTTCCCCAAGAAATCTCAGCTTCAAGCCTTCCCTGATTTTTCAAAACTGGCTCAAGAATCGGGCAAACGGATTTTCTTAACAGTCAAGCAAAATTAGGGTTTTACTGGTTTTCATAGCCCTAGAACAGTTCAAGCAGTTGGCTTAGGTTTTTGGTTGATTTTGGTTCAATTTTGATCAGGCGAATGTTATTTGGCATTTAATCAGGAATTAAGGGTTTTACGGGCATATTCTCAGCAAAATTAAAATTCCACAGCACTTTGCAAGTTATTCCGAGATTCGGATTGGATTAGCATTGTTTTGATTTAATCAGTAAAAGAGACAGTGGATTGAATTCAGTTTGTTTTGTTTGGGCCAGTCAAAAGATATGTGCAATTTGGAATTACAGTGCTTGGCAAAGAATCAGTAAGAAAGGATTGCATCTGATCAGTTTTTGTGTTCGACTGTGCGTTGCTTTGAATGATGGATACGTCGAATTCATTTATTTTGATCAACAAGGTTTAGTTGATTATTTATGGTTCTAAGAATTAAATATTTGAAATTTAAACTTTCATTTTATTTAATTTAAGGAATTATAAATAACAAGTAAACAATTAAAGAAAAGGAATTGAAAAGGATTAAATGCCAATGGAATTTTTATTTCATATTTAATAGTTGTTACAATTGTTATTATTTGGATACAAGTATTTATTACGAAGTATTTAAAATAATAATAGTGTACAAAAATTAAATTGAAAACAAAAAATTCTATCCTATTTCTAATTCTTCATTCTTCAATTCGCTCCGGTGCTCCATTTTTTATCTGCAAAAAGAAGAGGAAAAATCAAAAGCAGTTGAAATAATTAAAGACTGATAAAATTTGCTCATCATTAGAGGCCACTGACTGGGATCAGTTGACCCTCTCTGCAAATCACGGGATTTCTCCCGGTTCACAAAGAGGGAAGATTTTTATCATAAATGGAAAATGTCAAAATGCATAATTTTTAAAATGTCAAATGCATAAATTCCAAAGTTCAAACTGCATAATCCAATTCCAACTTTCTATCAAAGGCCAAAAGAGCAATTTACTGTCAAAGTACAAAATCCATTCAAAAGCTGTCAAAAAGGATTTGGAAAAGATATCAAAGAAAAGATAAAGTGTAGCAAGCTGTCAAAGAAAGATAAAGATGCAGAGAAAAATGTGTTATGCAAGCAACTTAGATTTTTATCATCATTTCCCAGGGCCCCTTCAGAACAAAGTACAACAGAATCATATTATAATATATTAACTGTACTATAGAGCAAGAAGAAGAGAGATAAAGTAAGCATAGGCAGGTTTTAGGCTGAGGCAGAAAAGACAGAAAATATACAAACTCAAAAAGATACACAGGCCTCACAACAAAAAGTTCAAAACCTGCACCAGCATAATAACCAGAACCAAGTCCTAAGCCAAAGGCCATATCAACACATAACCCATCCTAAGGCCAAACCTCATAAAACCTGAAGCTTAACCTTAAACCAGAACCACCCATACTGTCCAACAACATAACCTACTGCAAGCTTACCTGTTGTCAAAACCTCACCATATCAGCTTAACCAAAACACATAAACATACAAACTCAAAAAGCCTCAACATACAAATCTGCATCAGTGAACCATTACAAATGCATAACATAAAACCTGATGAACCTAAACCCCTGTCAAACAATACCTGCTGAAACCTTAAAAATAACCACATAAACCTGTCAAAAGCCAGCATAACTAAAAACCATCAAACACATCCCAAAGCCTTTAACCTGTATATACAACATCCAAACCAAAAACTAAGTTCAAACCTGAAGCATGAGCCTCAACCTGTCAAACTCAAACCTGGCCTGATATCCAAAACCAGAAAACCATTGATCCAACAACAAATCTGCACAAGCCTATCTCACCTGAATCAAAACTAAACCCAAGTCCTTCAGAATCTTAGATTCATCATTAGGCAAAAAAAGAGCATACAGAAGAGGCATCTCAGAAGGCCATTCAAGGCAACACCAAGGCAGCAAATGTTCTGAAGCATTCAAAATCATTCAGAGGCAAGCATACACAAATCATAGGCAACAAGTACGAGCCCCTCAGAACTGTAAGTTCATCATGGGGGGAACAAATCACAATCATACAGCGTCAAGCACGTAAGCAGAAGCAACTCAGGGAAGCATCTCAGAAAGCATACATAAGTACAAGCTCAGCAATTCAAAGCAACAAATTGAGGCAACACGCAATAGAAGAGATAAAGAAGTGAGTCTATTTCAGGATAAAGGTTTTCAGAACACATCATAAAACCTAAGCAAGAGGGTTAATACAGAAATACCAGGAGTCCCAGTCCGCCGCGTCTCTCCCTTCGCCCTTGGCCTCCTAGTCTTCCTCACCTTCCTTCCTCCTTCTCCAGGTAGTATTTCGCCCTCATTTTTCTTTCATCATGCTTCAACAAAATCATTGCAATAAGTGTAAAGATCAGAAATAAACATAAAATCGCGACATGTAAACGAACCCTAACGAATTGAGGTTGAGATTCGTTACCTAAATCCCGTCACCTTAACATTGCCAATGGAGGGAAGAAGGAGGCACATAAGCTGATGGCCTGGGGCTGAAGGGCTCGGAAGCTTGCAAGGATGAAGAAGAACGATGAACTGAACTCAGTGAACGGCGCCGTCCCAAACCCTATGCGTCACCCAAACTGAATAACATTTCTAAACCCTAATTTGTTTTTTGAAACAAATGGGCTTTACCCATTCTGCACCCCCCTCTCTAAAGCCCATGATTCTATTTCTTTTCAACAAAAACATTCCATATTAACACTAACCTCTTTTCTTTTTATTATAAAACCATATTTTATTTATTCTTTACAAAAATCATATTAATACTAAAATATGTAAAAGAAGAAAAAAAACACTTTTTATTTAAAACACCTAATTTAAATTATAACAAAAATACCTTTTTACCATATAATTAAAATTGCAAACATTTTTTAATTAAATATATCTTTGTACATAAATTCTGAAAACATTAATTTTTTATACATATACATAAGATACATTTTTATTTTTATTATACAATATCATTAAATTTGAAAATATCCCTTTTCAATTAAAATATACTTTGTACATAATAATATAAAAAAATACACTCTTTTTATATACAAAATTCAATTCTTGACATTTAAATACTTTTTGTCTATAATAAACCATGATACATTTTATACATAATTTAATTTTGGACATTTAATACTTTTTGTATATAAAATAATAAATACGTTTTTTGTATCATATCATTAAATTGGAAAATATCTTCTTTTAATATATTTTTGTACATATTAAAAATACACAAATCAAAGATTCCTTAAAGCACATATTTAGGTCCCAAACCCTAATACGCTTTAATTTCACATTTCACACTTGTAAATAAATTACATACAATACATATACATCTCATACTTACACTTACACAATCCATTCACATTGCCCTATACACATTTGTTTATCTTATATTTGTATATTCGATATTTACATTTTGATCGCACATTCGATTTGGTTGTAACTTATTGGATACTATAAGTCTCATCCCCTTTTGTACACTTGTAACCCCACTCCCGGATACTATTTTGTAATAGCGTAGATTTTACATTTCCGCAATTTACAGTTTTCCAATTATACCATGGTTAGACCTAGGGTTCGCATGTACATAAAATCAAACGCTAGATAACCTAATACAAGACAAATACATGTAATCAATACACAATCACACTTGCACCCCCTAGGGTAATCCCACATGTTGCCTTCCAAAATGGGCCATGCTTGCACGTCGAGTATCTTTGGCAAAACAAAATCAAATGATCATAAGTCTCAAAGTATTGCCTAAACGGAATGATCATAGTCCCTTCAAAGCAAATTGCCAAAGACACTTGGCACCATTGCATTCATGGTCCATACGATGACCCGCGCCCGTCCCGAATAAACTTCCTAAACGCAAGATCGTCCACCAATTTCAATGGTGAAACGAAATTGTTAAAAAGGGTTAAAACATAACAAAAACCTTTGAGTACAATAGGGTAGACAAAACTCTTAGTTACTTGAGATCAATTTGCAAAAACACTTGCCTTCTTTTCAAAAAACCACAATCCACAACACTTTCAAACAAACTCTCAAAAACATTTGAAAACATCTTTTCGAAAAGATCCACACTTTTGTAAAACACTCAATCACGAGTCAAATACATTAGTTGCCTAAGACAAGGCATCTTTTTCCAAAAACATTTTCAAAAGCACCCACACACACACCATTTTCAAGCAATCGAAAAACAAGGCAAGTGATCTAAAAAACCAAGTAACTAAGAGCCCATGGATAACCATGGATGGAAAGGATGCTAATACCTTCCCTTTTCATAATCTACCCCCCGAACCCCCGAAATATCTCAAAAGGTTTTTGCTGTGCTTTTTTAACCTTTCCTTTAGGATAAAATAAAAAGTCGGTGGCGACTCTTGCTCAACCGCACAAGTGCGAATACGAACGCAAAACACTAGTCAGTTCTCCCACCGTAATTATTAGTGAAAATAAAAGAAAAGGGATAAAAATTAATTAAAACCCTAATTCTACCAATTTTAAGTTAATTAAGAAAATGCTTGAATTAAACCTAATTTAATAGCTAAAATTAATGAATAATGTTTATTTACAAAAAAATATATTAATTAAATAAAAATACTTATTTTTTGTCTTTTTCTGATTTTATATTGTTTTTATGTTTTTCATGAAAATATTAAATTAATTAAAAACAATAATTGAAATAAATAAAAAGAATGAAAAAAATGTAAAAGCTTGCAAACCTAGGGGGGGTCTGTCCCCAAATTGGAGGGCTTGCTTAGCATTTTTTGGCCCAAGAAGCTTGGCTTGGTTTGACCTTTCTGGGCGTGTGAGGCATATTTGACGAGGGTATATGGAGCTCCTCAGATCTGGGCCCTTGGATGGTCTTCAGTGGCCACGTGGTGCGTTGAGATTATGAGTGCATGGTAGGCTTTGAAGCTTGAACTGCATAGGAATATATTATGAAAAATATTATGGAATAGAAAGGGGGACCTGGGATCGAACCCAGGTCCTGGAAGTCACCAATATGCTTGCTTGCCACTGAGCCACCAACGCGCTTTTGATTATAATATAACTAACAATTAATATGAAATAAAACAAACGCTAGTGGGAAATTTTAGCGCGCAATTCAAATAAACCAATCAGATGATGCCACAGGGTCTTCTTCTTCCTTATTGCGTTTTTTCGCCTGAAACATAAAAGAGTTAGCAACGGTTTTGAACCGCTCCAAAATGTACAGTTTCCAAGAATAGCGAATAGCTCATCTTGGAGTATAAATTGAGCGCGACCCTATCATTGAGTTTGTATGAAGGTCCTGATTTTGATGGTCTGGGTCTTGTGTTCCAATTTTTCTGGATAAGAGAATCCCTAATTTTGCAAGTCTGAAAACCTAGAATGCTTTAATGGCGATTTCGTGTATGATACACAAAAACTCAATCCAACTACATGGTTAGCTTCAGAATGAGTCAAATAACACAAACCAAACATTAAAAATCAAGAATAATGCAAGAATCATGATAAGTGAGTATGGAAAAAAATCAAGAACAGGTCTCAGTCGTTCTACCAATTCTGGGCGTTAGAGGTCGTGCTTTTGATCCAGGAAGTTTCCCTGATGTCTCAGGAAGGCAATGGACTGATTACTTTGCCTTGAAATGCTTTGGAATCACTATTTCAGTTTTGAATTTTTTGATCAAAATTGCAAAGTTGTCTTTTGTCTTTCTGCGCAGATTGGACCTTCTCACCACTAGGGTATTGATTAGGCTTATGTATGGATGGATTAGGGTTGAAAAAGAGGTCCAAAGGATCAAGGAATTGATGAGAAAATATTTGATTTTCAAGCCATAAATTTCCAATCTTTTTCAAGCATATTTGGTCTCAATCATATCCAATTACCTTTGATTCTTTCCTAACCTGATTTGCACGAAATCTTAGAGATATTTTATGCACAAAAAGATTTAAAACATTAGGTTTAGTATTTTTCACCTATTTATTTTAATTAAATGAATTATTAATAATTAAAAATCCAAATAAATAAATAAAAATGATAAAAAACTTCCCTTTAGGCCAAATGGTCGTGCACATGCCTTGGATGATGAATTGTGGAAGCAAAAGAGGCCCATTAGCATTTTTAGGTCATTTGAATCAATGTTGACTTTTCAAAATATCCAAAAATTTCCCAATTTCCACAAGGCACAACTTGCTCAATTTTTAAGCTTTGCTCATGTTCTTGGACATTTTGGAAAGGTCTTTGAGTACTCTAACCAATGTCTTTGGTCCCATGTCATTTTGATTTACCAATATCAAGTTATGGCCTTTGACTTAAAGTCCCTTTTTGTTGACTTTTGAAAATGACCTATAATGTTGAAATTGATAACTCTTTGTGAGATCATTTCTTGGACTTGAAGTGTGAAGAGGAGTTGTAGTAAATGTCTTCATCTTCAAAATGAGCCTTGGATGGAATTTTTCTGATAATCCATGTGAAAGTTATGCCCTGGTCAAGTTACAGTTGACTTTTTCAACTGTCCAAATATGGAAACTTTTGCATCTTGATGATTTTTGAGCCAAGCTTTGAGAATCATGATCAAGCATTGATCAAATGATGTTTGTGGCTTCAAAATGAGATGTTGACCAAAAATTTGAACTTTTGACTGTCAAATGACCATTTTGCCCCTACAGTTGATTGTAGTGCAATTAGGGTTTTTGACTGTGCAATCTTGTGCTGTAAGTCTTGAAACTTGGTATGATGATGCTTGACCATATTTGTAGGCATGTGGGACTTGATTGGACCCTTGGAAACGTCAACTTCTTTGTCAGAATCAAAACCCCAGTTTTTGACTGTTAGGAGGCCCTTGAACTGTGCAACCCTTGGGGAAACTTTGGAGCTTTGACTTGGCCATTCTTGAAGAATATGGGAGGGCAAATTTTGGGGTACAACACTCTATAGGTGGTTTATTTCGCACCTTCCTCGGTCAGTATTGAAGAATGAGTTAGGCTTAAGGTGGAACCAAAGATTAATGTCTCTTTCTCACTCTGATATCTATTGGTGCCCTCGCTCTCAAGAAGACATCTCTTTTATTGATCGCTGCGGAAAATTTCCCAATGTGCCAATCTTTGGTATTAGAGGAGGCATTACCTATAACCCTTATTTAGCCCTACGTCAGTTTGGTTATGCCCGGAGGGATGGTCCTCATGATATGCTCATCCAGGGTCTTGTGTTCGACTGTTCAAATGATTCGCAAGGTTATCGTCAGAGGTTCATCCGCGCTTGGGGAATGGTTAAGAAGACTGATAGCAAGACTCTATGGCGCAAGAAATCCATCCCTTTGGAACCTTACCTCAAATGGGTGCGAGCTCGCACTCAAAATATTAGGATGCCATATGCTGCTATCTTACCAGTGATTATAGATCCTATTGTTCAAGGGAATGAGTCCAGCATCATTCTTCATTCTGATATGCCAACAAACTTCGAAGAGTTGCAAAAGTCTTGGATCCAACTTAAGGAAGAACGAGACACCTTTGAGACCCAATTCTATGCCAGTGAGAAGAAAGTGTTGGAACTGATGAAGTAGCTTCATGAAGAGCAAAATCTCAATGCCTATATCAGCACCAAAAGGAAGCGTCCATGGGAGGAGACCTAGGAATTTCAAAAATTTCTTTTGTCATTTCTTTGTAACTTTTGTCTCAGTTGAACCTACTAATAAAAAGCCTTTTACTTATGTTTTTTTAAAAGATTTTAAATCCTATAAGGTCCTTGAAAACATTTCATAAGCATATCATACATATCATCACATAAACAGGTTTCAGGACAAGTTTCTTATTTTTTCGCTGTTTATTTCAGCAAAAAGAAATGGCTCTCGAACAAAATATTAAGGAAATTCAAGCCCAAAATGCTCAATTGCAGCAGATGTTCCTGGCTCTGGATAAGGGACAAGAAGACCTGAAGGCTCTGATTCTCAAAGACAAGAAGAAGAAGACAAAGAAACTAGTGATTGTCCTGAATATGGGAAGGAGATTCAGAGGACTGGAAAAGCAAGCTCTAGAATTCACAACTCCGTCAAATGAGGGGGACAATCAGGAAGAGAAGACAAAATAAGAAGACCACAGTCCAGGGTCTGATGAAGAAGAGGCTGATTACGCTGATGAGCAGTATCCACCTGCCGATGACAAATACAAGCAGCTGCAGGATCGTCTCAACACAATGGAAATTCAGAGGGTACCTGGTCTAGATTTTGAAGAATTAGGGCTGGTTTCTGGAATGGTCATTCCACAGAAATTCAAGGTTCCTGTATTTTCTAAATATGACGGGGTTTCATGTCCTAAGCAGCATATGAGATCTTATGTCAGGAAGATCCAACCTCACATTGCTGATAGGAATTTGTGGGTGCATTTCTTCTAGGAAAGTTTATTAGGAACTCAATTGGAATAGTTCTATCAGCTGGAGGGACCAACATCCGCAACTGGGAGGATCTGGCTGCTACTTTCTACAGGAAATAACAATACAATGCTGACCTCGCTCCAACCCGTACACAACTTCAACACATGTCTATGGGTTTTAGTGAGTGCTTCAAAGATTATGCCCAAAAGTAGAGAGATCTTGCAGGAAGAGTCCAGCCTCCTCTGTCTGATAGAAACCTGGTAAATATGTTCTTGGGTACATTGTCTGGTCCATTTTTCAACCACTTTATTGGAAGCTCTTCAGTCGGGTTTACTAAGCTGATATTGACTGGTGAACGAGCAGAAGCTGGTATCAAGAGCGGTAAGATTCAAAGAGATGCATATTCAAGTACAATGAAGAAACCATTATCTAGGAAGAAGGAAGTAAGTGTTGCCTACGGTCAGAGGAATCAAAGCAAAGCTGAACATCGTCCAACGGTAGGAGCTATGATGATCTCCAACCCTGCACCAAATCAACAACAAAACAATCAACGCAAGCAGGATGCACCCAGAAGACAGTTCAACCGGCTTAACATGTCCTTATCTCAGGTTTTACCACACTTGTTGAAGTCTAATCTTGTCACCTTGAGGGAGGCTCCTAAAAATCCAAATACTGCATGTCCCCGTTATAATTCAAATGCTCGATGTGCCTTCCACTCCAACAGTCTGGGGCATGATACAAATGATTGTTAGGCTCTGAAGAACAAAGTGCAAGATCTTATTGAGGTAAAGGAGATTAAATTTGACCCTCCTGAGACCCCTAATGTGATAAATGCACCAATGCCCAAGTATGGCCAGGGTGTTAATGATGTTGATGGCGACCTGTTTATTTCTTCTGTTGATAAACTAGCTACTCCTCTTCTGATTATTAAGAAGAATCTCTTGCGAGCCGATTTATTTCCGGGCTGTGGTGAAGGTTTCCACCTGTGTGCGTCTCTACCCAATGGTTGCTTGTTGTTGAAGATATGTATCTAGCGCCTGGTGAACGACAAGGAAATTCTGTTTGAAAAGACTCCCTCTACAAAACGTTTGTGCAAATATGTATCAATTATTACCATTTCCGACAATCCTCCCAAGGTCTCCTCCAAAAGACCTGTCAGGATTACATCCACTCCTAAGGTTGCTCCTTTAATTATCACCTTTCCAGGACCAATACCATATTCCTCCGACAAGGCTGTTCCTTGGAATTATGGAGATGACGTTAACTACCATGGCATCAAGCAAGACCTACTGGCCATTAAGAATGAAGATACTGATCCTAACATCGACAACATTGTTGGGACCAGTAAAATCACCATAAGCGGAAGGATTTTCTCTCCTGAAATCTCTCCAAACACTATTGCCACTCCTTTGGTTATTACTTCTAATGTTCCAGTTGTTACTCCTGTTTCTACTCCTACTGTCACTCCCGCTACTGAGTCAGCTGAGACTCGGGGCAAAGAAGTACTGGTTGAGCCTGCCCGGACAGAGGCACCTAAAGAAACCATTCTTGAAGCCTCTAAAAAATAAATAAAGGAGATACTAAAAATCATACGGAAAAGCGACAATAATGTTGTGGAACAATTGGGGCAGAACCCTTTAAAAATTTAAATGTTGGCCTTACTGTTATGCTCTGATGCCCATGCTAAGGCTTTGGTGAAGTTCCTGAAGTCTGCTCATGTGCCGCAAGAGACTTCTACCGACCAATTTGAGAACTGTGTTGCTAGTCTGACTGCTGACAATAGACTCGGTTTCTCTAATATTGATTTGACATCCAAAGGAATAAAGCATAATGATGCCCTGCATGTCTCCATTGAGTGCAGGGGCACTACCCTGGATCACATCCTAGTTGATACGGTCTAGTCACTAAATGTTCTACCCAAGGGTGCTTTGGACAGATTGGACTGTGAGGGACTTACATTAAATCCTAATAATATTGTGGTTAGGGCTTTCGATGGTTCCAAGAGAATGGTACACGAAGAGGTGGACATTCCTATTAAAGTTGGTTCCCAAACTTTTTGCTCCACTTTTTATGTGATGGACATTCTCCCGTCTTACTCTTGTTTGTTAGGTTTCCCTTGGACACATGGGGCCGGTGCTGTTACTTCTACTATGTATCAAATGTTGAAGTATCCGGTTAATGGAAAGGTTATTACAGTCCACGACGAAGAAGAGTATATGGTGAGCCATTTGAACTCTTCCAGGTATGTTGATATGGATGGAGAGTTCATCGAAACCCCCTGCCAGAACATTGAAGAGGTTCCTCTAACAATTGCTGCTACCAAGGCTGTTGCTAGTGTCCCAAAGACTACCAGACCTCTGTTGAAGATGGCTTCTCTGAAAGATGCCAAAGCTATAGTTGAAGAAGGTGGGGTTACTATCTGGGGCCAGCTCCCTGATATCCCCTGCAAATCTGACAAGTTTAGTTTGGGTTTTACTTCAGGAGCTCAAAAAGCCGTTCGTCGCGCCTGCGCCGGAGGACCACCACTATGCATCAGCAACCATGGAATCAATGCTTTGGAGGACAGTGACAGTGACTGCGACTGAACAATTGGATCTTCCCAACTACCAGCGGTGGACTAAATAATTGGACGGCTAGAGACTTTGTTCCCATTACTTTTATCCAGGAGTAATTGTCTTTTTGTTTTATTTGGGATATGTAATATTTGAACAATAAAAACTCTAAAGCCTTGTATCTTACCCGAGGCACAACAGTCTATTTGTGAGGGTTATCGTTTCACTTTCATATGTCATAAATAAATCATTGGACGTTTTGCATACAAATTTTACGCTCTCTGTCTTCCTTTCTGCTTTTTACTTTATCAAAAGAGCCATGCTCTCTTACACACACTCACATATCAAACTGCAGATCCGCATCCACTCTGGATCCCATTGATAACGGTTCTGATATTTCCAATTATGACTTTGAAAATCCGATCTACCAAGTCGAGGACGAAGGTGAGGAAGATTGTGAAGTACCAGGAGAACTTGCGAGATTGTTACAACATGAGGAAAGAGCCATACAACCTCATGAAGAGCCGGTCGAGACAATAAACTTGGGTACTGAAGAAGATAAAAAAGAAGTCAAGATAGGTGCCAACTTGGAAAACAGTGTTAAAGAACGGTAAATACAAATGTTTCATGGCTATGTTGAGTTCTTTTCCTGGTCATACAAAGACATACCAGGACTGGATACTGATATTATGGTTCATCATTTGCCAACTAAGGAAGATTTCCCTCCCGTGAAGCAAAAGGTTCGTCGTATGCATCCTGATATGTCAGAAAAGATTAAGGCCGAAGTCATGAAACAATTTAATGTCGGGTTCTTAGCTGTTACTTCTTATCCATAATGGGTTGCTAATGTTGTTTCGGTACCTAAGAAGGACGGTAAAGTACATATGTGTGTGGATTACAGAGACCTGAATAGGTCAAGCCCCAAGGATGACTTTTCGCTTCCCCATATTGATGTTCTGGTTGACAACACCGTGCAACATAAGGTATTCTCCTTCATGGATGGTTTCTGCGGGTACAATCAGATCAAAATGGCACCTGAAGATATGGAGAAAACATCCTTCATCACACAGTGGGGAACTTTCTGCTAAAAAGTTATGCCATTTGAGTTGAAGAATGCTGGGGAAACCTATCAACGTGTTATGATAGCTTTGTTTCATGATATGATCCATCACAAGATAGAGGTCTATGTCGACGATATGAAATCCAAGTTATTAACAGTTAAAAGATGCGGGAAGATAAAAGTCCTACGCTATTACAAAGGCGCGGGTCTACATCGCCAAATTAATCCAAGACCCGATTTGAATAAAATAAACTGCGGAAAATAAATACCCTAATAATCTATTACAAGGCTTTGGGATAAATACATTATATTCACAAAAAGAAATAAAAGTAAATGCGAAAAGAAATAAAATCGAGAATGCGAGGGCGTTGGACCCTTTTAAAGAAATTAAATTACAATTATAAATTAATTAAGTTAAATAAAGGCAAGGACTTATTTTTTGTACTTTATGAAATTAAGAAAATTAATGGAATTAAAAACCCTAATTCTACGTATTTTTTAATTATTAAAGAAATAAATTTAAGTTGTAACCTAATTTAACCTAATTATTTAATTACCAATTTATTTACAAAAATAATTAATTATTAATAATAATAAGAAGAAATTTTAATTATTGAAAAAAAGGATAAAAAGCTAGAAACCCTAATTTTTATGTTTTTTAATTTATTTAAGAAAAGAAGTTAAAGTTAAAACCTAAAATTAAAACTAAGTAAATTATTAAATTTATTTACAAAATAATATTAATTAATATTAACAAAGCATATTTTTTATTGTTTTATGATTTTCTGATTTTTTTATATTTTATGAAAATTAATTTTGATGAATTAACTAAAATAAATAAAACAAATAAATAGAAAAAAATAAAAAGAAAGAAAATAATGTGCAAACCAATGGGGGGTGTTGACCCCAATGTTGGAGGTTTGACTGCAGCAATTTGGCCCATTACATTGAGGCCTCTTTTGACTTTTCAGACCATGTGCACATGCGTTGACTGGGGTGTTCCCTGGACCTTGATTTTTGGCCACTGGATGGGCGCTCATGGCCACTTGGCAGACCATTGATGAGAGTACATGGTGGATCCTTGAGAGACATGCTGCGTAGGAACAAATTAAAGAAAAAAATATGAAAGATGCAAAGGGGACCTGGGAATCGAACCCAGGTCCCAACGTTTACCATGCCAACGCCTTGCCAATTGTGCTATTTGCTTTCTTTGTCAATATAATAGGATATGAATAATAAGAGAGAGAAAATGCAGGTTAGTGGGAGTTTAACAAAATGCGCGCCAGGATTTGAAATAGCCAACCACAGGATGACAACACACCTTCTTCTTCGCTCGTATGCTTTGGCCTGAAAAAAAAAACAGATGGATAGCGGGGGTTTTAAACCCCCACTAAATGAAGAACATGAAAATAGCGATTAGAAATTGGCCAATGATAAATTGAGCGCGATGGGTGCTTTAGATTCGTTGGAATGCTACGAATTCAATGGTCCTGGTCTCATGGTCTGATTTTACCATATGCAAAAGTCCCCAATTTCACATCTTTGAAAACCTAGAAAACTTCCATGGCAGATTCTCGTACAGGGCACAAAAACTCAATTAAATAATGCCAACAGATTTAGAACAACCATATTAGTATGAATCAACAAGAAAAATGCAAGGATGATGCGTATAATTCAAAACACGAATATGAGAAAAATTAAGAACAGGACGGTTTCGTTCTACCGATTCTTAATGTTAGAGGTTATGGTTTTGATTGAAATAGATCCCTAGTGACCTTGGCAAGCTATTGGAATGGTTATCTTGCTTTGAATTGCGCTGGAACTGTGTTTTCAGTTTTGAAATTTTCTTGCAAAAATGCCAAGTTGGTTTTAGGTCTGAGGCGAAGCTTTTAGGTTTTGAGCATTAGGGTTGGGTTTATACTTATGTGAGGAATGAATTAGGGTAGAAATTTCAACCAAAAACCTTTGCATTCAATGCTTTTGAGATTTGATTTCCATGGATCTTTTTTCAATCTTTTCCATGCCCTTTTGATGTCAATCATGGCCAAATATTTCCAAATTGAGTGTGCACGAAATCTTGGAGTTATGATAGACCTATTAGCTGCATAAAAAGATTTAAAATGCATGCTTGAGTATTTTTGTCATATTTTATTTAATTAAATGAATTAATGGTGATAAAAATTCAAATAAATAATAAAAAATGATGAAATAAATCCCCTTTGGGTCAAATGGTCGTGCATAGCTCTTGGATGATGTTTCTTGGAAGAAAATGTGGCCCATTAGCAATTTTGAGGTATTTGAAGCAAAGTTGACTTTTCAAAATTCCCAAAACTTTCCTAACTTCCACAAGGCATATCTTGCTCAATTTTTAAGCTTTGATCATGTTCTTGGACATTTTGGAAAGGTCCTGAAGTCCTCTAACCAATGCCTTTGGTCCCATGTCATTTTGATTTACCAATCTCACGTTATGGTCTTTGACTTAAAGTGCCTTTTTGTTGACTTTTGAAAATGACCTATAATGTTGAGATTGATAACTTTTTGTGAGAGCATTTCTTGGACTTGAAGTGTGAAGAGGAGTTGTAGGAAATGTCTTTCTCTTCAAAATGAGCTTTGGATGGAATTTTTCTGATAGACCATGTGGAAGTTATGCCTTGGTCAAGTTACAGTTGACTTTTTCAACTGTCCAAATATGGAAACTTTTGCATCTTGAGACTTTTTGAGCCATACCTTGAAAATCATGATCAAGAATTGATCAAATGATGTTTGTGGCTTCAAAATAAGATGTTGACCAAAAATTTGAACTTTTGACTGTCAAATGACCATTTTGCCCCTGCAGTTGACTATTGAGCAATTAGGGTTTTTGACTGTGCAATTCTGTGCTGTAAGTATTGAAACTTGGCATATGGATGCTTGACCATGTTTGTAGGCATGTGGGACTTGATTGGGCCCTTGGAAACTTCAATTTCTTTGTCAGAACCAAAACCCTAGTTTTTGACTGTTAGGAGGCAATTGAACTGTGCAACCCTTGGGGAGATTTTGAAGCATGTTCTTTGCAAATCTTGAAGAATATGGGAGGGCAAATTTTGGGGTACAACAGATTGTTTGAAAGTTAAAACAGTAGCTCACTTAATGTGCAAAGACTAAATTAACTAAAAAAATTCATATGCACATATTCACTCCTAGGGTTTGCCTCACTTCGGTTGCCTTCGGTAAAATAGTCATTTAAGCATAGGAGATTTTAGTGGTTGCCCTCCTGTCTAAAAGATCAAATGTCCCATTCGAATGTTGCCTCGGAAAAATATTTAGGACTCTAGGGTTACTAGTAAAGTTTCCAACCCATTGCTTAGGTGACTGTACTTGTCCCTTTCGAACGTCCCTTACAAACTCCAACGATGGAGCTACCTATTCCTTAATAGTAGGATAACGCTGTCTAAAGGAAACGAGAATGAACAATCTTTTTTCGAGTAGGTAGAATCTTAAGTACTTGCTCAACAAAACATTTCACACAAACACCTTTCAAAACAATTTTCAAAACAAACTTCATCACACCCTTGAGGACTGATACAAGGGTTATCACGAAGTAAAACCTTTTTCAAACAAACACATACCCAAGCAATTTTAAAAAAGATGAGCAAGTACCTAAGATCCCGTGGAAAACCACAGATAGAAAGGGTGATAACACCTTCCCTTTCTATAATCTACCCCCCGTTCTTAGAAACATCTCGAAAAAGGTTTTTTGTGTTCTTTTTTCCTTTTCCATGATTGGATGAAATAAAATTTGGTGGCGACTCTTGCTTACCGTGACATTTGCGAATACAAAATGCAAACCAGTAAAAACAGTCGGTTCTGCCACCGTATTACAGAACTGACGACTCTGCTGGGGAGAATTATAAAGTGGGGTATACCTTAGGATCTAGGTCATTTCAAAATTTCTTTCTTGTTTTTTTTATTTATTCTTAAAGGGTTTTGCTTGGGTTACTATAGATCCTACACCCAGATCTGGGGACACTTATTAGGTAAACAACAATAGATCATGGAGACTGTACGACGTAGACCGATATGGTTTAAGTGATGGCTGTGTTGGTGTGGCACTTTGGTTAGTACCGGTATCCTTTGTGGGGAAACAAGGAGATTACAGGGATACCGCGTGGTGTCGTGAAGCACTAACAGACCTTAGAAACTTAGTTAAACAAACTTGGCCATTAGAAGGTAGTGAGATAGTCGGCCTCAGTATAGAGCTGAGGATTCGTTGATACTCGATGCTACACTCATTGAGATCAGACTTTCGGGATATTTCGGCCGCAAGAAAAGATTGCTTGAGCTAAGACAATGCCCGATAAAGGATGGTCAGTGATATTGAGATCCCTTAGAACACGGTTAATTTTTAAGACAGATTTGAAACCAACTAAACTTCAAGAGGGTATGACCTTTAACCTCATGCAAGCCTTAAACCTAAGAACTTGGTGTGATTTGTCTGTGTTTGTTATACCTGTGGTTTATCATGACATCATGCATCATAACATAACATCCATTCTTATTGCACTAACCATTTTAAATACCAAGGGAATTTATCTTTGTTCTGTTTTGCAGATCATGGCTTCCGTTCGTAGAAACACTATCCGAATCAGCTTTGTGAAGATACCTTCCCAACTCAAAGAGCTAGTATCAAGGGTTTTTGGAACTTCTGCATTCACTAAGAGACATGGTCAACTTCTCAACCTGGTTACTTCAAACTTTGATGAAAAGATGATGAGTGTACTCTTTCAGTTCTTTGATCCCATGAACCACTGCTTCACCTTTCCAGACTATCAGCTGATGCCTACCTTGGAAGAATTCTCGCAGCTGTTGGATATACCCATTCTTGAATAGTTGCCCTTTATAGGTCTAGAAGAAGTTCCTAAGCCATAAGTCATTGCTTCAGCTTTGCATCTGAAACGGGCCGATGTGGTATCCAATTAGGAAACAAGAAGCGGAGTCAAGGGTTTTCTAGCTAATTTTCTGATAGACAAGGCCCAACTGTTTTGGGATGATATGGATTTTAAGGCTTTTGAGGAAGTCTTGGCTCTTCTAATCTATGGATTAGTCCTATTCCCTAATCTAGACTCATTCATAGATGTGAATGCTATCAAGAATTTCCTCTCTCGCAACCCTGTGCCAACATTGCTCGAAGATATTTTGCACACTCTCCATACTCGTACCATGAAGAGAAGAGGGTTTGGGTTGGTCGCAAAGGATAATGTCACTCGCTCACATTGATATTCTCTGGTGTTCCCGAGCTATGGAAAACACTGCTATTATTGACCACTGCGGGGAGTACCCTAATGTCCCATTACTTGGTATCAGAGGGGGTATAACCTACAATCCTTATTTAGCTCTACGACAATTGGTTACGCCCGAAGAGATGGTCCCCATGAGTTACTTATCGAGGGCATTGTATTCAACTATGAGGATGATGTTGAAGAGTATCGCCGAAGGTTCATACGAGCTTGGGGCATGGTAAACAGATCTGGTGCCAAGGCTTTGGGGCCAAAAGCTTCCATTCCTATGGAACCTTACCTCCAATGGGTACGAGCTCGCGCCCAGAAGCTTATGATGCCCTATGTGGTTGTTTTACTAGTGATTGTAGAACCCACTACTGAAGGGGGTATTCCTTACACGGTTCTCTATCCTTATATGCCCACTGATCTTAGAGAGTTGCAGAGGTCTTGGATTCAGTTGAAGAACGAGCGGGATACTTATAGAGATTAGTTCCATGCTCAAGAGAGGAAGGTTTTAGAGCTTACAAAGCAACTCCATGAAGAAAGAGGACTCAATGCTTATCTCGGCACAAAGAGGAAGCATCCATGGGAATTTTGACCTTTTTACTAGTCTTAGATTTGTTTTTAATTGTAACACCTAAAAGGCATTTGAACTTTGAATTCAGCTAATAAAATCTTTATGTTATTTTTGTTTGCAAATTTAAATTTCCCAAAGTCTTTGAAATCATTGCATGCGCATCCCATTCATAACATTGCATGTACAGGGACCATTACAGGTTTCTCATCTTCTTCACTGTTTATTTCAGCAGAAATGTCTTCCGAACAAAGCATCAAGGACCTTCAGGCACAAAACGCCCAGTTCTAACAAATGTTCATAAGTCTGGAAAAGGGCAGGAGGATCTGAAAGCCCTCATCCTGAAAGAGAAAAAGAAAAAGAAGAAGGCTGCCGGTATTCTGAATATGGGCAGACGGTTTGGAGAGCAGTTGAAGCGACAAGTCGATCTGACCTCTTCATCTAAGGAAGGGTAGAATCAAGAAGAAGAGACAGGGGAGAAGGACCCCAATCCTGCAGTTTCTGACAATGATATCGACTACAATGATTTGCAGTATCCTCCTGCTGAGGATAGATACAAGCAGTTGGAAGATCGTTTAAGTGCCATGGAAGTTCAGAGGATACATGGGCTGGATTTCGAAGAATTGGGATTGGTGTCGGGAGTAGTCATCCCGCAGAAGTTCAAAGCTCCATTTTTTGCTAAGTATGATGGGGTGTCCTGCCCAAAACTCCATCTTTGCTCTTATGTCAGAAAGATCCATCCCCACACCGCTGATAGAAATCTGTGGGTTCATTTCTTTCAAGATAGTCTGTCAGGGACTCAGCTTGAATGGTTCTACCAGCTGGAGGGAGCCAATGTCCGAAATTGGGAAGATTTGGATGCTGCTTTCTACAAGAAGTATCAATACAATGTCGACCTTGCTCCTACTCATACTCAACTCTAGAGTATGTCCATGGGTGCAAGTGAAGGCTTTAAAGACTATGCACAGAAATGGAGAGACTTGGCTGGGAGAGTTCAACCCCCATTGTCTGATAGGGAGTTTGTTGATTTGTTTCTGGGGACGCTATCTGGTCCACTTTTCAATCATTTGATCGGCAACTCGTTAGCTGATTTCACCGAACTGATTCTAACTGGAGAAAGAGTAGAAGCTGGGATTTGGAGCAGCAAGATACAGAAGGATGCCTCTTCAAGCTCAGTAAAGAATCCTTTTGCTGGTAAGAAGGAAGCGAGTGCCATCTATAGCCCGAGGGGCCAAAACAGGGCTGAACATCGTCAGACAGTAAGTGCCGTAATGATACCTAGGCCTGCAGTTGCTCCACAACGCAACAATCAACAAAGGGTGGAAAGACCACAATGACAGTTTACCCAAATCAACATGAAATTGGCTGAAGTTCTACCTCCTCTGCTGAGATCCAACTTGGCAACCTTGAAAGAGGCTCCCAAGAATCCAAATACTACATCTCCCTGATATAATCCAAATGCTCGGTGTTCCTATCATTCTGAGAGTCCTGGCCACGATACCAATGACTGCTGGGCTCTAAGAAATAAGGTACAAGATCTGATCGAAGCCAAGGAAATTGAGTTCAATGCTCCGGAGAAGCCCAATGTCATAACTGCTCCCATGCCTAAGCACGGTCATGGAGTTAATGCTATTGATACCGACTTGTTTGTGACCTTGGTGGATGAAGTTTCTACTCCTCTCATGACTGTGAAGAAGAATTTGCTATTGGCCAGTTTATTTCCGGGTTATGGTGAAGGTTGCCACATGTGCTCATTTCTACCTTCTGGTTGCCATTTGCTGAAGTCAGGTGTTCAACGCCTGATGGACAGCAAAGAAATTTTGTTCGAGAAAACTTTGGTTCCTGTTGTTCCATCTAAAGACATTTCCATTATAACCATTTCCGCCAATCCTTCCAAGGTCTCCTCGAGAAGACCTATTAGGGTTACATCTGCTCCAAGAATCGCTTCGCTGATAATCACTGTTCATGGTCCTGTCCCGTATGTCTCAGAAAAAGCTGTCCCCTGACATTATGGTGCCGATGTGTACTATCATGGCATCAAACAAGATTTGAAAGATGAAGAGGCTGATCCTGATATTGGTAACATTGTCAGAACCAGCAAAGTTACCCGTAGCAGAAGGGTCTTCTTTCCCGAGATTTCCCCTAAGACTGTCAACAAGCCTATTGTCATTCCATTTACTGTTCCTGCTAGTACATCAACTACTTCTCCTATTCTTACTCCAATTATTACCCCTGTCGGTGAATCGTCTGATACCCGCGGCAAAGAAATTATAGATGATCCTGCTCGGACGGAGGTGCCTAGGAAAATTGTTGTGGAAGCCTCTAAGCAAGATATAGAGGAAATACTGAAAATAATTAAGAAGAGCGACTACAATATGGTCGAGCAGCTAGGGAAGACCCCATCAAAGATATCCATGTTGTCTCTGCTATTGTGTTCCGAAGCCCATGCGAAGGCTTTGATTGCATTCCTCAAAACTACGCATGTGCCGCAGGAAATTTCGGCTGATCAGTTCCAAGAATGTGTGGCCAGCCTGACTGCTGATAATGGGATGGGTTTTTCAGATGTAGACTTAACACCGAAGGGAAGGAAGCATAATGATGCTCTTCATGTCTCGATTGAATGTAGGGGCACCACTATGGCTCATGTGCTGGTAGATACTGGGTCTTCGCTGAATGTCTTGCCTAAGAAGGCGTTGGATCGGCTGGATTGCGAGGGATTTGACGTTAAAGCCTAGTAACATTGTGGTAAGGGATTTTGACGGATCAAAGAGAATGGTGCACGGGGAGGTGGACATCCCTGTCAAAGTAGGTTCTCAGACTTTTGGGCCCACCTTCTATGTGATGGATATTTGGCCATCGTATTCTTGTTTGCTGGGTCATCCTTGGATCTACGAGGCTGGGGCAGTTACTTCTACACTACACCAAATGCTGAAGTATCCGGTAAAAGGGAAGATTGTCACAGTGCGGGGTGAAGAGGAGTATATGGTGAGCCACCTCAATTCCTTCCGCTATGTAGAGATGGATGGGGAATTCATAGAAACTCCTTGTCATAACTTTGAAGAGGTCCCTCAGATCTTGGCATTGACTGAAACTACTACCAGCGGCAAACCTTCTCGGAAGATGGCTTCTCTCAAGGACACCAGGGCTGTGGTTGAAGAAGGTGGGTGTACCAGTTGGGGTCAGCTCCCTGATTTCCCTCACAAAATTGACAAATTTGGTTTGGGCTTTACTACAGGGGCTCAAAGGGCTGTTAGACGCGCTCGGGCTGGAAGACCTCCCCTACACATCAGTAATCGGGGAATTAATGCCATTGAAGATGGCGAGTAAGACTCAGACATTGACAGCTGGATCTACCCAACTACCAACGATGGACCGAGTAACTGGACGGCTAGGGACTTTATACTAGTTTCTTTTATACCACAGTAATTGTCTTACTTGTTTTGAGAGTTGTAATAAACAATTTAAAACTTTACGGCCTTGTGCCTTGCCTGAGGCACATTGGTTTTTCTTGTGAGGGATATTATTTGTCATTTCATATATCATTAATAAAGCATTGGACGTTTCTTGCATGCAAATTTTGTGCTCTCTGTTTTTCTTTTCTATTTTCCACTTTATCCAAACAACTATTCTCTTACACACTTTCACGTATCATATTGCAGATCCATATCCACTCTGGATCCCATTGATAACAGCTCTGCTATTGCCATTTATGACTTCAAAAATCTGATCAACCAAGCCAAGGACGAAGGTGAGGATGATTGTGAGGTGCCTAGAGAACTTGCTAGACTATTACAGCAGGAAGAAAGGGCCATACAACCTCATGAAGAGCCGGTTGAGACAGTGAACTTGGGTACTGAGGAAGACAGAAAAGAGGTTAAAATAGGTGCAAATCTGGAGTTTAGCATCAAATAGAGGTTGATATAGATGTTGCATGACTATGTTGAGATATTCGCCTGGTCCTATGAAGACATGCCTGGTTTGGACACTGATATTATGGTACATCGCCTGCCGACCAAAGAAGACTGTCAGCCGGTTAAACAGAAGATTCGCTGTATGCGTCCCGAAATCTCAGAGAAGATCAAGGCAGAGGTCATGAAACAGTTCGATGCAGGGTTCTTGGCTGTCACTTCTTATCCGCAGTGGGTTGCCAACGTCGTCCCGGTACCTAAGAAGAACGGTAAGGTACGGATGTGTGTGGATTACAGAGATCTGAACAGGGCAAGCCCCAAGGATGACTTCCGACTTCCTCACATTGATGTTCTGGTCAACAACACCGCACAACATAAAATCTTCTCCTTCATGGATGGTTTCTCTGTCTACAACCAGATCAAGATGGATCCTGAAGATATGGAGAAGACAACCTTCATTACATAGTGGGGCACCTTCTTCTACAAGGTGATGCCTTTTGGGTTGAAGAATGCTGGGGCAACTTATCAGTGCGCCATGGTCGCTTTGTTCCATGATATGATTCACCACGAGATCGAAGTCTATGTAGATGACATGATAGCCAGGTCTAAAACCGAGGAAGGGCACCTTGGTCACTTACAAAAGTTGTTCGACAGGTTGAAGATGTACAAGTTGAGGTTGAATCCGAACAAGTGCACCTTCGGGGTAAGGTCTGGTAAACTTATGGGTTTCATTGTCAGCGACAAAGGCATCCAAGTAGATCCTACAAAGGTAAAAGCTATACAAGAAATGCCAGCTCCCCGTATAGAGAAGGAAGTTAGAGGTTTATTGGGACGCCTAAATTATATCGCCAGGTTCATTTCACATTTGACTGCTACTTGTGAGCCAATCTTCAAGCTTCTGAAGAAAGATCAAGTGGTAAAGTGGAATGATGAATGCCAGACTGCTTTTGAAAGAATCAAGGAATACTTTCAAGAACCACCAATTCTGATGCCTCCAGTTGAAGGAAGACCTTTGATATTATACTTAACAGTGCTAGACAATTCAATGGGGTGTGTGCTGGGGAAGCATGACGAGTCTAGTCGAAAAGAGCACGCAATATACTACCTTAGCAAAAAGTTTACCGACTGTGAGACACGATACTCATTGCTCGAGAAAACTTGCTGCGCTTTGGCCTGGGCTGCTCGCCGACTGAGACAGTATATGCTAACTCACACTACCTTGTTGATATCCAAGATGGATCCGATCAAGTACATTTTCGAGAAGCCCGCACTCTCCGGAAGGATAGCAAGGTGGAAAATGATCTTAACTGAGTACGACATACAATATACAACCCAAAAAGCATTAAAGGGGGAGTGTATTGGCTGATCATTTGGCTCATCAGGCCGTGGATGATTACCAGTCCATGAATTTCGAGTTCCCAGATGAGAGTATTATGTTAGTGACTGACTACGGAGAACCTGAACCGAATGAAGTACCTGAGGAGGGATCCCGATGGTCTATGTATTTTGATGGAGCCTCAAACGCACTGGGTAACGGCATTGGCGCTGTAATCATATCTCCCGAGGGCTATCATACTTCGTTCACTGCCCAATTATGTTTCAACTGCACCAACAACATGGAGGAATATGAAGCATGTATTATGGGTCTTCGAGCTGCTATCGACTTAAGGATCAAGTTCTTGAGTGTATTCAGGGATTCCGCTTTGGTGATAAGTCAGATCAAAGGCGAGTGGGATACGAAGCACCTGAACCTTATTCCTTACAAAGAGTATGTACTGACATTGCTCCCACACTTTGAGGAGGTAACCTTTGAACATTTCCCACGAGAGGAAAACAAGTTAGCAGACGCGCTAGCTACCATGTCTTCCATGTTCAAGGTTAAGTGGGACAATGAAGCTCTCCAAATTACCATTGAGAGGTTGGATGAACCAACGCACTTCTGTGAAATCGATACTGAAGAAGTGGCAGACAAACCCTGGTTTCACGAAGTCAAAAGGTATCTCGAAGCTCAAGAGTATCCTGAAGGCGCATCTGTCAATGATAAGAAGTTTCTGAGAAGTTTCGCTGCAAAGTTCTTCCTCAATAATGGAATCCTCTATAAACGCAACCATGACTCCACACTACTACGGTGTGTAGACAAGAGTGAAGCAGAGAGGATCATGACAGATCTACATGAAGGCACCTTCATAATCCATTCTAGTGGACATACCATGGCTAAGAAGATCCTACGGGCAGATACTATTGGTCCACTATGGAAGCCAATTGTTATTAGCACTCTCGAACTTGTCATAAGTGCCTAATCTATGCTGATAAGGTGCATGTGCCTCTGTCCCCTTAAGTGTCTTGACAGCTCCGTGGCCATGTGGGGCATCAACATGATCAGAGAAATCAGGCCCACCACTTCCAATGGACATCGCTTCATCTTAGTAGCCATTGATTACTTCACGAAGTGGGTTGAGGCAGCTTCCTTTGCTACAGTAACCAAGAACGTCATGGCGCGATTTATCCGACATAATCTCATCTGTCGATATGGTGTGCCAGAGAGAATTATTACTGATAATGGTACGAATCTCAACAACATGATGATCACCGAGCTCTGTAAATAGTTCAAGATACAGCATCATAATTCTTCTCCCTACCGGCCGAAGATGAATGGCGCTGTTGAAGTAGCTAACAAGAACATCAAGAAGATTGTACAGAAGATGACGGTGACGTACAAGGACTGGCATGAGATGTTACCATTCGCTCTTCATGGGTACCGTACCTCAGCACGGACGTCGACAGGGGCAACCCCCTATTCTCTGGTATATGGCATGGAGGCAGTCCTACCCATCAAAGTCCAGATACCTTCTATCAGGATTATGAAGGATGCGGGTTTAAACGAGGATGATTGGATCCGAACCCGACTTGATCAGTTAAATCTAATCAATGAGAAGAGACTTACTGCTATCTGCCATGGTCAGATGTACCAAAAGCGAATGATGAAATAATGGTGATCAGTTAAATAAAATATCGAAGTAAGCCCTACTATCCAGGCTTTCATATCGAAGTAGCCCTACTATCCAGGCTTTCATTTCGAAGCAACCCTACGACCCAGGTTCCTTCTCACAGTCCTACTATCCAGGCTTTCATTTCGAAGAAACCCTACGACCCAGATTCATTCTCACAGCCTTACTATCCAGGTTTTCATTTCGAAGTAACCCTACTATCTAGGTTCCTTCTCACAGCTCTACTATCCAGGCTTTCATTTTGAAGTAACCCTACTATCCAGGTTCCTTCTTACAATCCTACTATCCAGACTTTCATATCAAAGTAACCGTAGTATCCAGGTTCCTTCTCACAGCCCTACTATCCAGGATTTCATTTCGAAGTAACCCTACTATCCAGGTTCCTTCTCACAACCCTACTATCCAAGCTTTCATATCGAAGAAACCCTACGGCCCTGGTTCCTTCTCACAGCCCTACTATCCAGGCTTTCATATTGAAGTAACCCTATGTCCCAGGTTCCTTCTCATAACCCTACTATCCAGGCTTTCATATCAAAGAAACCCTACGACCCAGGTTCCTTCTTACAGCCCTACTATCCAGGCTTTCATTTCGAAGTAACCCTACTATCCAGGTTCCTTCCCACAAGACCTACTATCCAGGCTTTCATATCGAAGTAACCCTACTATCCAGGTTCCTTCTCACAGCCCTACTATCCAGGCTTTCATATCGAAGAAACCCTACTATCCAGGTTCCTTCTTATAGCCCTACTATCCAGGCTTTCATATTGAAGTAACCCTTCGACCCAGGTTCCTTCTCACAGCCCTACTATCCAGGCTTTCATATAGAAGAAACCCTACTATCTAGGTTCCTTCTCACAGCCCTACCATCCAGACTTTCATATCGAAGTAACCCTACTATCCAGGTTCCTTCTCACAGCCCTACTATCCAGGCTTTCATATCGAAGAAACCCTACGACCCAGGTTCCTTCTCACAACCCTACTATCCAGGCTTTCATATCGAAGTAACCCTACTATCCAGGTTCCTTAACACAGCCCTACTATCCAGGCTTTCACATCGAAGTAACCCTACTATCCAGGTTCCTTCTCATAACCCTACTATCCAGGCTTTCATATCGAAGCAACCCTACTATCCAGGTTCCTTCTTACAGCCCTACTATCCAGGCTTTCATATCAAAGTAACCGTACGACCCAGGTTCCTTCTCACAGCCCTACTATCCAGGCTTTCATATCGAAGTAACGCTACGACCCAGGTTCCTTCTCACAGCCTACTATCCAGGCTTTCATATCGAAGTAACTCTACGACCTAGGTTCCTTCTCACACCCCTACTATCCAGGCTTTCATATCAAAGTAACCCTACGACCCAGGTTCCTTCTTACATCCCTACTATCCAGGCTTTCATATCGAAGTAACCCTACGACCTAGGTTCCTTCTCACACCCCTACTATCCAGGATTTCATATCGAAGTAACCCTATGACCCAGGTTCCTTATTACAGCCTTACTATCCAGGATTTCATTTCGAAGTAACCCTACTATCCAGGTTCCTTCTCATAACCTTACCATTCAGTTTTCTTTTCTCTTACCTCCAGACAACAGTTCACAACACGGTAAAACCTGGACCTGACCAGTTTTGGTCAATTTCACCTTTCCCCAGTAAGTCGCGGTGCAACCTATACACTGACCAGATATGTAGTGCACCTCCATAGTTAATTCCCCAATAGAATAACGAACAACTGAAACTCCTAAAATTCTTTTTCTCCCAAGGCAGATACCAACATTCCTCAGCAGATTCCTCCTTAACGACATGAGTAGGAACTCTCATCAAAATAATATATCAAGAAATCAACATCCTCTAGATGACATCTTCAAGCCCATCTCCGACGATACTCCATCACATCTTGGAGGGCATCTTTAAGCCCATCTCCGATAATTCTCTAGCAACTTCCAAATGGCATCTATAAGCCCTTTCCCGATATCACAAATCAAGTATCACTTCATGCGAGTGCAAATTTCCGGGCACTCTAGTGTTCAATCCTCTTCCACCTTCAGATCACGAAAGACAGACGAGCCAATCTACATCCTCAGGTTTAAGAAGATTGAACTGGGGAAGCTTTTGTACCCCAAAATTTTCCCTCTCATTTTACTCAATACATACTCCTAGAGATCCTCAATTTGCTCAAGTTTGCCAAGAGTTGACCGGACAAACTCTCTCCTAAGGCAGTGTGTCTCAAATTAGGGTTTCCACTTTCATCAAGATGTGTGGATCACAAAGGCCCCAAATTCTTTCCAAGGCCCTAAGATATTCCCAAGATTCTCCATGTCAAGTCTCATGCCTTGCACAAGAAGTTTGCTTAGTCAATAACTCACATGTTTGAGAATCAACTGTATTAGGTCAAAAGTCAACTATGGCCCACATACAGTCAAACCTCAAGATTTTTGGTAAACATCAACATTTTGAGGTGACTTTCATCATTTGATCAACAGTTGATCATGATTCCCCAAGGAATGCCCCAAATTTATCAAAACCCAAAAGTTGCTAAATTAGGGTTTCTTAGGAAAAGTCAATCAAATTTGACCAAGCATAACTTCTTCATACTTTATCAAAAATTTCCCATCCAAGTATCATTTTGAAGAGGATGCAATTCGCTACAATTCATCTTCATCCCACAAGTTCAAAATATGCACTCATCAAAAGATATGAATTTCTACATTATAGGTCCTTTTGAAAAGTCAACAAAAAACACCTTTTGGGTCAAAGCTTCTTACATGAATATGGAAAACCCAATTGAAATGATACCAAAAGGGTTTCTTAGGGTACATCCTAAGCTTTCTAAAAAGTCCAAGAACACCTCTCTAGGTTAAAAATTGGAGGAGATGTGCGTTGTCAAAGGTGACCCTTTTTGCAAAATTGCCAAAAGTCAAATATGCTAAAAAAGACATTTTTTTACCAAATGGGCCTAGCATTTCATGATTGCACCTCACTTATAACATGGTCCACGACCCAATTACTTATCCACATGTTATTTGATTCATTTTCCATTTTATTTTGATTTTTATTAATTAAAAATTGAATTAAATCAAATAATTGGTAAATAATAGCAAAGATATGTTTTTGTTTGATTTTTGGACAGGATCTCAATCAAATTCTGCAGAGATATCAAGACCAAAATGAATCAAGGCTGATTGGTACAAGAAAGGGATGATTTTTCTCAATTTAGAAAGATTACTTATGGCATAAAAATCATATCAAATCTTCTTAATTCCAAAAGATTCAAGCTAATTTTATAACCCTAATTCACTCAAGGGTATATAATGAACAAGAACCAAGCATAAAACAAGGTTTTGGAGTCGTGAAAGGCAGAGAACAAACTCAAAAAAGTTAGTAAAAAGTGTGATTCGGTTTTCAGGTTAGAGGACGATTAAAAGCAATTTAAGGCCAGCAATCTCTTCCTGGGCGTGCACTGAAGCTATTCCCATCACTCCCAAGTCATCAAACCATCAGAAACACAAGCTATCACTCACGCGGTTTGTCCTGTTATTCCAAATTCGATTACTATGATTCCTGCATTATGAACATGTTTTAATGGAATATATGTGTTTGTTATCATGCTTGCAATATGTTGGTTTTATTTAATTAACATTTTGACACACATACTGATGAATGCCATAGCTCGGGTTTGATGTCACGTTTTGGGGCTTCTTAACACAGGTGAAATTGGCCTAAATAAAGGGTACCCTCGTGGTCGTAAGGTCAAAACAAATTGATTAATGTATTCATAAGTTATTTATCATGCTTGTGTTGGATTTTTGATACTTACAGGTTTCTAGCCATGGAAGATGTCCGTGGATATAAGGTCGTTATCTAATGCGACATAGGAAGGTATAAGAAGATTATGTGGCAGCCAACCATTGGGCCATTCGAAATTTCGCGCGTGTTTTTCCACTATCCATTTTGTTTTCTATATTATATCTTGTTTTCAGTATTTATTCAACAAAGCAAGTTGGCCCAATGGTGAGGCGCGTTGGTGGTGAGTATAAGGACCTGGGTTCGATCCCAGGTCCCAACATTTTTCTTTGTTTTACTTTCCCCTTACAGGATCTGGTGCTCCATCTGTCTAAACACCTTCCATGCGCCTCCATCATCCATCCAGTGGATTCATCATCAATCAGATCTAACGCCTACCATTGAGAGACCATGGTGCACCATCAGAGGAACAACACACGAGATTTAGCGCAGGGATTGGGCCATCAACCTTGGGACCAAGACTAATTCAGAAATACACCCCTTTGGGATATTCAACACATGCCCATTCCAATTATCTTTTATTCTCTCTTATTTGATTAATTTGTTTAATTATTTTTCTACAAAAAAAATAATTACCTTTTTTATTAATCATAAAATCAATAAATCACAAAAAATATATAGAATTAGGTTTTATTTATTTTAATATTATTGAAAATAAATTAGATTAATTATTTTTATTTGATAATTTGTTTTAATTAAATTTAATTAGATAAATTAGGTTTAATTTGCAATTAAATTGTTTTCTCAAATAAAAATGCACAAAAACATTTTTCTCTCAATTAGGGGTTTTAGGTTTTAATTAGCCCTCACATTTAATTCTCCGCGCGCATGATAATTATTATTTTTATTATTCTGTAACTGCTGATGGTTTGTAATAGTTAAACTAGGGTTTCATTCACCCTTTAATCCCCGATTTTTGGTTATGTAATTAATCCCCATCCCCGAAGCCTTGTAATAGCTAGGTTTATTTTCTTGCACTTTAAATTCCCGCAATCTTTAACTGTCTAGATGCATGGCTAATAGGATTGTATGAAAAGATTGTTTGAAAGTTAAAACGGTAGCTCATATAATGTGCAAAGACTAAATTAACTGAAAAAAATCATATGCAGATATTCACTCCTAGGGTTTGCCTCACTTCGGTTGCCTTCGGTAAAATAGTCATTTAAGCATAGGAGATTTTAGTGGTTGCCCTCCTGTCTAAAAGATCAAATGTCCCATTCGAATGTTGCCTCGAAAATGTTGCTTCGGAAATATCTTTAGGACTCTAGGGTTACTACTAAAGTTTCCAACCCATTGCTTAGGTGACTGTACTTGTCCCTTTCGAACGTCCCTTACAAATTCCAACGACGGGGCTACCTATTCCGTAATATAATCTACAACATTTTGAAGCCTGGACCCGACCAGATAGAAGTTAACATCATTGCTGAAGCCCAGAATTCGACCAAATAACAGTTCTACTCTGTCAATTACTATGAAGCCTGGACCCGACCAAATAACAACTCAACTTTGTTTTTACTGTGAAGCCTGGAAACTGACCAGATAACAGTTAATTTCATATTCCCCAGTAAGTCATTGTGAAGCCTAGATTTCGACCAGATAACAACTTACTTTCATCTCTCCAGTCAAGAGATAACTCCCTAGTAGAGTAATGGACAACTAAGGATCCTAGACTCTATTCCCCAAACAGAAACCAACATTCCCCAACAGAATCCTCCTTAAACAACAGGAACAGGAATCCCCATAAAAAGATCCCTTATAAAGTCAAAATCTACTTTGGATGGCATCTTTAAGCCCATCTCTGACAATTCTCAATCATCTTCTCCAAATGGCATCTATAAGCCCATTCTCGATACCATCAACCAACAGTGTTACTCCATGTATGCGAATGCAAATTTCTAGCCACTCTAGTGTTCAATCATCTTCCCCCGTTAGATTACGAAAGGCAGACGAGCCAATCTAAATCCTCAGGTTTAAAAAGATTGAACAGGGGAAGCTGTTGTACCCCAAAATTTTCCCTCCCATTTTACTCAAGACATGTTCATTAAGGTCTTCAATTTCTCAAGGTTGACCAAGAATTGATCAGACAAATTCTCCTCCTAAGCAATGACCTTTAAACCAGGGTTTCACTTTTCACCAAGATGTGTGAGCTCAAAAGGTCTCAAATGTTTTCCATGGTCCTAATATGTCTTCAAGATTGTCCATGCCAAACTTCTTGACTTACACTACAAGTTTGCTCAGTCAATTGCTCAAATGATTGAAAGTCAATTGTGCTAGGTCAAAAGTCAATTGTGGCCAATATACAGTCAAATTTCAAGATTTTTGGTCAACATCAACATTTTAAAGTGATATCCATCATTTTATCAAGGGTTAATCATGATTCCTCAAGGAGTGCTCTTAATTTATCAAAAGTCAAGAATTGCTAAATTAGGGTTTCTATAGGAAAAGTCAACAGAACTTTGATCTGGCATAACTTTCACATGCTTCATCCATTTTCCCCAACCAAAACCCATCTTGAATAGAAACCAATTCCCTACAACTTCTCTTTTATCCTTAAGTTCAAGAGATACACCATTTGAAAGATACAAGCTCACACATTACAGGTCATTTTCAAAAAGTCAACAAAAGACACTTTTTCCAAGACCATTTACACCAAGATAAATCTTCAAACGCAAAATCGATCAAAAGAGGAATTGAAGAAGACATCTTGGTCTTTCCAAAAAGTCCAAGATCATCACCATTGGATAAAAATTGAGCAAGTTATGGTTTGCCCAAGTTGGAAAAATTTAGGAAATTTCAAGAATTATGCATTGGGAAAACTTGAACTTTTAGGTCAATGGCCTAACTTCTTGGACTTCAAACATCTTACAAACCTTATGATAGGCCTCTAAAATAATTCCTACATTGCCTTGCCATTTCTACCTATTTTATCCATATTTATTTTGTTTTATTCAAATAAAAACTAAATAAAATTGCATAAAATAGTAAATATTGGTTATGACAATATGGGCTGATGGTTTAAATTGTTTTTGGGCCCATAATTTCGTGCAAAGGAGGCCAGGTGCATTGCACCTCAAAATGGGCAATAATTTGCATTTTTAGAACTTTTTTAATGTGTTTGATTTTGGTTTGAAAGCAGGCCATTATGTGTGGATTCTTACCATCTTTGCTAGCCCTCTTCTTCCTATATAAATTCAAGACCAAGGCATGAGAAAAGGGACGAAAAATCATAGCCTAAGCAAGCCATACCAAAAATTCTTAAAATCTTCACAAAGTTGTCAAAATCGAAATAACCTTTGCAAGCCTCCTCGATCCAAACCAATTGTCCAGTTGCGATCCTGAGGTCCCCAGGAACCCATTCCATCCATTTCCAAGGCTTGCAACACCCTATATCATTGTATCCATGTATCACCGGTTGGTAAGATTTTTTGGAATTTAAAACTGAATTTTCATAGCACGATAATACTTTTAACCGTTTGATTTGTGTTTAGAATATCCATTAGAGTAGGCGTGACATTTAACATGAAGGTGTTGAGGCCTGGATCGTGTGATGCCATTTTTAGGTCATCACAAATGGGAAGTTTCGTAACTCATAATCCAGGGACTTTTAGCCCAAAATAGCTGCAGATTTGGAATCAGGAAAAAAAATAAGGGGGTAGGATAGGTTTGAATATTTGATCTTTGCTGGTTTTGCAGGTATGCTTTCGAGCCCACCATAGAAGATGACCAAAGAGTTGACTCCGATGGGCTGACTCCAGTAGCTTGCGTTCCTTTTCACCATTGGCCCATTTGAATCCGATCAGGCGCGCATTTGAAATTTGACAATTTGACCAAGTTTATATTATATTGTTTTTGTTCTATTATACTAACAGTTGAAGCAAATTGGCTTGGCGGTGAAGGATGTGTGCATAATGCTGGAGGGCTTGGGTTCGATCCTAGGTTTGGAGCTTTTATTTTCTCATATTTACTTCGTAGATCCAGTGGAGTACATGTTCATGCACGCATTATAGACCTTGCATCTGGAGCATCAGATGTTGACGCAAGGAGATCTGGCCATGCTAGGATGCATTCCCACCTTATAGCTTCAAGGGTGATGCCCACTAGATCATTTTCGGAGCATTGGATTCAGGCTTGTTGGGCCTAGTCAAAAATCCAACTGGCCCCCCCTGTTTACTAATCAGCACCAGACCCATTAACTTTTCTATTCTTCTTTTTTTAGTTTATTAATTTCAAAAATATTTTTTATTTAATTATAAAATCAGATAAAAAATCATGAAAAATTAGGTTTTAGTTTTTTTAATAAAATAAATTTAATTAATTAATTAATTAATTACCTTAACACTTTATTAAAATTAAAATTAAGTAGACTAAGATTTTAATTTCTTTTATTAATAAAAATCCAAAAAAATATTGGGTTTAGTTTAGAATTAATTTTTAATTAATATTTTTCTTTTCTTTCAATTTATTAATTAGTCTATTTTTAACTTAACCATTTTCTTAAATAAAAACAAAAAAAAGAGTTTTTTCTTTTAACTTAGAATATTTTAGGGTTTAGATGTCCTTTCTAATTCGCGCGCGATTTTTATTTTTGGATTATCATTTTCATATTATTGTACCTGCTTCATGGTTTGTAATAGTTTAATTTAGGGCTTTACTTTACTGCTTTATTCCCCCAAGTATTGGACATGTAAATAATCCCCTCCCTGAAGCCTTGTAATAGCTAGGATTTACAATTCCCCCACTTTTAATGTCTGCAAATTATTAACTGTTTAGATGCATGCTAACTAGGATTGTATGGCAAGAATAAAACAAAACTCTAGCAAACCTAACATAAGATAAAAATAACTAAATACAACACACTCTCACATATACACCTCTAGGGTATCCCACTTTGGTTGCTTTCGGAAAAACAGTCACATTTCTCGAAACATGAGAGATTTTAGTGGCTACCCTTTGATTTAAAGATCATAAGTCCCTTGATGGCCCTCTCAACGTTGCCTCGATATGATCTTAAAAATACTAGGGTAGTTGCTAAAGTTTCTTGCCCAGTTGCCTTTGTGACTGTATAAACGTCCCTTTGAATGTCTCTCAAATATCTAACGACTAGGGATACCTACTCACTAATAGTAGGATAGCAATGTCTAAAGGAAAAGAACAACCTTTCGAGTAAAGTAGATATTTGTTAGATGCTTTCTCAAACAATCTTTACACTTACACAAAACTTCTTTCAAAAACATTTTCAAACACTTTGTATACGTTCTCTACCATTCCGAGAAACATTACAAAGTTCGCCGCACTAAGGCGCTTTCAAAAATACTTTTCAAAACACACAAAGCACAAGGTATTTCAAAATGAGCTAAGCATCTAAGAGCCCATAGATAACTACAGATGGAAAGGGTGCTAACACCTTCCCTTTCCATAATCTACCCCCTTACTCAGAAATAATCTCGAAAGGTCTTTTCTGTTCTTTTCACCATTTCCTTTGTTGGATAAAAGAAAAGTCGGTGGTGACTCTTGCTTACCGCAACATTTTCAAATACAAACGCAAATCCAGTATAACAGTTAGTTCTCCCACTGTATTACAACATGTAATGATGTGTTGTGGAATTTCTGTGGTGTTTGTGATCTTTGATGGTGAGATGGTAAGTGAGAATTTCGGAAAGAAGGTGGTAATGGTGATTTCTGGATTGATTTTTGTTTGCTGTGGTGGTGGAGTGATCAATTTTGATTTTTCAGTGGAAGCCGAAATTTGCAAGGAGGAAAATAGAGTGGATGAGGTAGTAAATATGGTAAATGTTTGTGGATGTGGCATATGCATAAATGAAGTAACTTAAATAATTTGATAACCAGATACAACAACTTCAGAAGTCTTACTAGCTTGAGACGCAGAGATATTGATGTGAGAAGAATCTCCTTTCTCCAAAGTTTTCTGCTTCTTCTTCTTCTTCTTCTTCTAGGTTGAATCAAACTTCCTCTTGAGAGTAGATAATTTCTTATCATTGATTTTAACTTGAGAGTTATCAGTGCACTCTTCTTCAATTCCCTTGATATAAGCTTCTAGGGTTGTAGGTGAGAGAAACTCTGTAAATAAAGGATATCTGACAACTGGTATCCTAAGATTGTTGATATTCTGTAGATCCTCAGGAGTGCTTGGTTTAATCACTTCCCATGACTTTTCAACAATATTTAATGTTTTATGATTATTACCATTAAAAGATGTTTCTATATCTACCTCAATACCTTCCATATGATTCTGATTAGTGAGATGTTCTATGAGGCCATTTTCAATAAGAATATCTGAAATTAGTTTCTCCATAGGAATGTAACTCTTCTGGGATTTCCCAGATTTGATTTCTCTAGATGATATGACAGAATCTCTCAGGTAGTTAAAGAGAAGAGATGGAAGATGCTGTAGCAATAGAAATGTGTAAGACTAAGCCATTAGATTGACTAGACTTGTACAGATCAAAATAAAAATCGCCACCATGCTTTATTGTTTCCAAAGGAACGGGAAAAGAGCGAGTAACCCAAATAGAAGGGGAAATATTCAAGGTAATGGGGTTGGTTATGCAAAGGGAAGGTATTAGCACCCTAAACATCTATGGTACTCCGCAGGAACCTCTTTGAAAAATCTGTATATTTTGGCTATAAAATATTGTATGTAAAATAGATGGGGGAGGTGAGTAAAGAAATATATATTTTTAATGATTTTTTCACCCGTCACGGTTGCGAACCTTTAGTGCCTATGTACCACCTTTCATGAAATAGGGGATCAGGGTACACGTAGTTCCTCTTTTTAAAAATTTTAAAACACAAGTGTGTTGGTTAATTTTAAGAGATAAGACATCATCGTCATTGTCCGTATGGAAAACATACTTACTACCTACAATCTTGAGAAAGGAGAATTTGTATCATCTCAAAGTGGAGGATATGGCTTGGATTTTAAAATCAACAATGCCTCACTCAACAACCAAGTGGAAAAATATCTCACTTCACTACATATTATAGAAGTATAGTTGTTTGCATCACTACAAGGATTGACAAAAGTCTAATCTTTTGAGAAAATTTTAAAATAAAAATCCAAAGTGGCAAAATAGTTTGAAATGAGACTGATTGACTTTTAGTCTTCTAAAAAAATGTCAAAGTATGATTAAGTTGATTGAAGTTTGTTTATGAAAAGGTTTTGAAAATGCATGGACATAAGTCCAAGTTTATTATGAAAGTGATTCAAGTTTAAAAACAAGAAGAGTTTTCAAAAGGAGGAAGAAGATTTTTGAAATTAAAGAAGATGGGAGGAGAAGAAGAGACTATCCTAAAGCATAAGGTAAAAAGCTAAGTATAAGAACCATCTAACCAACAAGAAGCCAATACTTGACATTATGAGTCAAGATAGAATTCCATTCCTTGGATTGGAACCAAACAAGCAAAGATACTAAACATCTTGAGAGAACCAAACTTCAAGTGTATTAAGTCTTCACAAAAATTTGGCAGAGTAACGGCTATATACGAGTGAATTCCAGATTACAAACAAAGAATATAATCACAATAAACTGCACACAAAACAAACAACCCAATGTCCTGAGGTAAACCTCAAAAACTCCAAACAAAATATCAATTAAGGTTACAAGGTTTCCAACATAGATCAAGGTTTCTAATCCTAAGTCCAAGAAATCCAATACTCCATAATGCCAAGGATATTAACAAAATAGTCCAAGTATCATTAAATCATTTTTTAGGGTTCATGGTGATTATTATGTGTCTTAAAAGAGAAAAGAAAAGCTCAAGTGAGCAAAATAAAAATAACAAGAATATAAATGCTCAAGTGAGCAAAATAAAAATGGCATGAAATGTAATGCTTAAAGTAAATGGTACATAAAGCATAAAAAATAAAAGCATAAAGTAAATACAATTTAATAATTAGTGGTTAGTTGGATGACCATCTTGAAACTTGCATTTGGAACTCATTACAGGATTGGTAGAACAAAAGCCTCCACACAACAAGTTGCATTTGCTTTTTTGTCAAGTATATCATCCATTTGGAATCTTCAAAAGCACCATTTAATGATCAGTGATGTTTAAGTGATCCGCGTTGACCAAAAGTGTTGTAGATCCATTAGAGGATTGGTAGAACCAAAGCCTCCACACAATGAATCTCAAAGTTATTGGATCAAAGGGATCAAATTAACATACTTGGGCTTGCAAATATAGGTTTTGGCCACGAATGATCATTTATTCGAATCAGGATAAAATTTAGCGCTATGTTAAGCAATCGTAAGTGGACTTATATAGAAGTCGCACCTATTTTGAGGCCGATCAATAGCAATCTATGCACCATTTGTTTTGAGACATGATATAGAGATCACACTTCAATAACACTTAGTGCAATAAGAAGGGGATAAGATGAAGAGGTGTGGGTAAGAATATATAAACCACATTTGAATTAAATTTTAATCAAACTATTATTAAAATTATTCATCTATTTTTATGGAGTTAAACTCAACACCATGGATTCTATGAGGTTAACAAAGTTCATGATAAAAAATTCAACCCAAGATCAACCAAAAAATAATCACAAAATATTATTACATTTAATATATTCATTAAAAAAGGTTTTAAAATGTTTTAAAATAGAAATAAAAAAGAAAAATATCAACTATGTTCAAATTAATCAAGAAATATTAAGTAAGACCATATAAATATGAGAAAAGGACTAAAATATTTTATAAAATTTTTGGTAATTTTTTAAAGTCAGAAACTATTTTTAAAATTAAAATAAATTAGTGAAATAAATAAAAAATGATAAAAAATAACAAAGTCTGAAATAAAAAATAAATGAGGTCACCAATATTTGTCACAATATCATTGGATCATTCCATAATTTTTTCAGAATTTAAAAATACATAAAATTATTTTTAAACATTTAAAATAATTCAAATAAAGTGAAAATTTATAAAAATTATCAAAACACAAAATGAAATTGTAAAAAAATAAAAATCAGAAAGACAAAAATCAAAAATATTTTTCATATTTTTTTCAGATTTTTTGGACTAAAAATGAATTTTCTATGATTTTTTGAAGTTTAAAATAATTAAATATAAAAATTAGAAAATAAAATAAAAACCAAAAGGATGTGGACCAATGGATGAGAGTCAAAATGCGTTAGTAATCAAATCCAAGGGACCTAGCACGCTGTGCATATCATTGTCATTAGTGAATAAAACACTGGATTACTTAATAAATCAGAAATAAAAAAAAACAAGTGGCACACCTTCATTGGTTGGAAGATGACACGTTGGTCATCTTCAACCTCCAGCCATCGTGAATTGCAGGTCTCCCAAATTGTAAAATCAGAAGCTCATTCCTATGCCATTCGCTTTGTCTCTTCAAGACGAAGTCAACCACACCTTTGCGACAAATTTATATAAACTATAGCTCAAGCTATTTGGAAGGAAAGTTTTGAAAAGGGATTTGAAATTTCATGGTCAAAACGTGTTTCTAGATAAAAGTAAGTGTTGCAACTAGAATCAAGGCAATGAGAGCTTCACAATGATATCAAAGTTTTGAAGAATTGATGGAGAAATCTACCTATTGAAGTTGAGTTGCAAAGCTCTGAAACTGGACTTCTATGGAGCAATATAGGACATGATTCTTGAAGGTAATTGTATGGTTAGCTTCAGGGAAGATCAAGGAAGGTTAATTGATAGAAAAATTGGATTGAAAAAGGCTTAAACACTGATTACAAAGTTACAAAAAATTGAGTTATGGAGCAAGTTTGGCAGGGTGATTCTGGCTATCCAAGCTTGAGAAAATGAATGGGATAATTCATGTATTTATAGGAGAAGCAAATGGGATCAAAAGGAAGAGTGAATGATGCATTTTGGAAGGAATTCGTGTGAACCTGATGCACGAGTGAAGTGTGATCTTATTTTCACCAAAACTCATCCAATCTTTGCGTTTTGAGGTGCTAAACACTTCTGGAAAATTTGTTAATCAAGTTTAAATCAAAAAAATGCATAAATCTTGTGATTAGAGGCCACATTATGGATTTCAAAATTCTGACATGGTGAGAAATTCAGTTCCAAGTTACCAATTTAAAAATAATGGCATTTTCAACTCAAGGGGTCTTAGGGCATGATTCTTAATGCTTTATAAAGATGAGGTTACAAGCTTTGCAATGGAAAAAGAACGGAATCAATTGGATGCTTGAGATGAAAATTGCATTGAGTCAAAGTTGGGGAAAAATGTTGACTTTCCATACTTCGAAATATTTCAAATTTTTCTTCAAAAGTGACCTATAACATTTTGCATCCAAACATGGCCTTCCACTTGGAATTTTCTCTTGACCAAAAAAGATGGAATGAAATAAACCTCTTGAATGAAATTTTGAAACTTGAACCATTCAAAATATCCAAAAATTGAGAGAGTTATGAATTGTTGAAGTTGGCAAAAATCATGAAATGACCTATAATCTTTTGTATCCTTAGGGCATCTTCCATCCATTTTATCACTTTGCATATAAAATAAGGAATAAAGTTCACACCTTAAATATCATTATGGAAAATGAGTGGGCTCAAGGTGATAAAAATTGATCAAGTTATGATCATTTGAAGTCACACATGAGAGATTTGGGGTTCATCTGGAGGACTTGTAATCTTTCTTCATCATCAAGTTTCTTCCACATGAAAACTGCTTGAAACTTTTGAAGTGATTTGTTAATAAACCTTTGAAGAGACGGATGTCTTTAGAATCACTCAAAAATACCAAAATATGAGCAATATATACTTCTTTGAATTTCAAAACCCTAGCTCCTAGATCAAGAAAATGCTTTGAGGAACTTTGACAATTTTGAACAACCTTCTTGTACCAACACTTTTGCTTTGTAAATAGAAGTTGTTGAGGATGATAATGATAACTCATAGCAAACAAAACCACTTCCATATTTTGATAATTGAGATAAATATGCACTCGTGACCAATGGGAACAAGACCTTGTCCAACCATGACAACCTCTTAAATCAACCCCTTGTACTTTTGAATCAATTTGATAACTTTGAAATGTAGTGAACCAAAATAAACCTTGCCATTCCATTTCTTCCAAAACAAATTCAATGGTGAGGTTTGAATTTCTGAAGCTTCATTGACTAGAGCATGGAAATAAACTCATGAACCCATGGATCATCTTGTTAAGCCACATTGCCTTTACCTACATTATTAACAAGTAAGACAAACCAACATTGCATTTTATTAATTAGAAGGAAAATCAAGGCAAAATATTCATGATCACAAAATAAAACAAGTCAAGGTGCTTGGGGATTCCTCAAAGATCAAAGCTAAAGATAGGGAGAAGAACCACAAGCCCTAATGTGATCTTGTTGTGATTGAATCAAAATGGTATGATGAAGGGATCTTAGGGGCAAAAATTGGGGTACAACAGCTGGGGATGAAACAAAGGAAATAAAGATCAAAAGGGGAACCCAACCAGGAAAATTAATCACGGGTGGATCAAAAGACCCGACTCATAGAGGATGGTAAAAGATCAACGAATACACCAACTTCTATTGAAGGCGAAACTTCCAACGTTCACTGAAGGTAGAAAGAGGAAAGAAATAACAACACCGATGTTTACTGCAGATGATCTACAAACTTTCACTAAAGGTAGAAGGAAAAGAAATATCATAGCATCACCGTTCACTGATGATGAACTACCAACGTTCACTGAGGGTAGTAAAAAGATAACAATCACCAACTTTCAGTGATGGTGACCTACCAACTTTCACTGAAGGTAGAGAGAAAATATATCATAACAATACCGTTCACTGATGATGAACTACCAACATTCACTGAGGGTAGCAAAAAGATAACAATCACCAACTTTCACTGATGGTGACCTACCAACTTTCACTGAAGGTAGAGAGAAAATATATTATAACATCACCGTTCATTGACGATGAACTACCAACGTTCACTGAGGGTAGCAAAAAGATAACAAGTTTCCCAAAAATTCTGGCGTTTCACCTAGAATGGGTCTCAACTTATTCTTTAACCAAGGCATTCCGCCTGGAAAAGGGTAATATATAAGCTGTCTGAAATAAAGAGACTACCACTTACAAAGATTTCACAATGAATTTTCTCTACGATATTGAATGACTGGCCATCCACTGGAGTAATTTGGAAACGAACTTCAAACTACCACTCATATAGAAGATAGCAAAAAATAATGTCGACTTTTACGGGGAAGTACAAGTTGCTCAAATAAAGAGACCTGCTATTTGCTGTTATAGGAAGGATTGTAAAAATGACTTTCTGGGGAAAGAAATATGGCTTCCTGGGGAAAGAAATATGACTTCCTGGGGAAATGCCAACATATTCTTGCTGAGGAGATAAAGTCTTCTTGTGAAAAATAAATGCATATTCTCAAACCAAAACTTGAAGCTTGCAGAAATCCAAAGTAACAATATTGATGGGAAACAAATATTCAAACAGAAATAAACTGGAGTAAAACAGTCTACCAAAATACATTCTTTGAGAAATAAACTCAAGAGGGAAACCCAAATCATCCATACAAAGAGCTGTGTAGGAAGGCTAAAGAAAAAATCTTCCACGAGGGATAACTCAGTGGGGAAATTGAAAGAATATACACTTTCTGCTTAAGGCCAACACTCTATTGGGGAGAGGATAACACAACTCTGCAAAACAGGGTAATATGTCAACAAAATATTAACGAATGTGAATGAGTAATGATTTGGTAAATTTAACTATGTATGATGTATTTATGAATGTATGAGTGTTATTATGTATATGCTGACAAAACAAACATATAATACCAGGAATAAACAAACAAAACCAACTCGAGTGCACACAACACTCGGCCAAAACACGTCCAAAATGATCATCCCAAAAGAAAATAAGCACCAACTGAGGAAACAACATCCTACTGCATGGCTTAACTTTACTGGGGAGAAACATAATATAGTGACAAAACGGTATAGATACATGGATATAACATCCTTCTCTAGGCTTCACCAGGGAGTAGCACTCAGACTTCAACGGGGAAATAAATTTTTTCAAGTGTAGCACTTCTACTGGAGATTTGCAAAATTGATTTCGAATAAGGCAGATGGAGACCTAATCATCAAAACATTCACTAGGGAATTCAGGCCCACTTTAAAGGAGAAAAAACATACAGACTTCACTAAGGGAAATAATGCTTCATCACCGAGACATCTACTGGGGACTTCGTGCTGACTTCATTGGGGGGTTAACACCATATCATAAAGGGGAAACCAATATACGTTCTTCACTAGGGGAACCAGAGATACGTTCTTCTTCGAGAGTAATTATTGCAAAAACTTCTCTGGGGAGAAAGGACTTTTATCAAGTGAGCGAAGATTTTATTGGAGAATTTTGAATTGAGTCTTCATATCATGCAAACTCAAAAGGAAGAAAAAAAATGAACCAAGACTTGACTGGGGACACTGGAGTCACAAACCCAGTACATCGAAAATGTCTTGAGAAAACCTTTTAGGGGGAAACAAACTTCTCAAAACTACTGGAGTTCGTCCATTCAGGGGATCACCACTTTTGATTTCCTCTCGAATCAGATAATCTAAAGTAGAAGTAAATTGTAAATTCTTTTTGAAAAGTAATTTTGTTATTTAATCTTTTTGCTTTGAAAATTATTATCAATAATAAGTGGAGTCTTTGCAAGCCAAATAAAATAAGAAATACAAAGAATTGGGTAAAAGCTCAAATTTTATTGATAGAATGGTAGTTTGCGAATGGCGAGACTCCATGGATGATTACAAAGTTCGGAAAATGTTAATATATAATGGAAAATATACATTGAGATACAATGACCACTATCCCCTCTAACAACTTTTGAAATCCTGAGCAGCAACTTCTGTTGAAGTATGGCGAGGATCCAAGAAGATTGTTGCTTCAATGATCAAGTCTTGTCTGATGTAGTTACTTGCCAAGAAAGTACCTAAATTTTGCCTAAGCTGCCCTTGCGGGTTTTCAACTTAGCGGGAAATTTTATTCTGTTTATGTCTCTAATTTTTGCCTAGACCGCCCTTTCGGTTTTTTGGCCTACAGAGATGCTCTTTTTTTCCTAAGTCGCCCTTTTGGGTTTTCAACTTAGCGAGCTGTTCTTTTAATTCTTTAGGCAAAGTATTTCTTGACTGCATCGGCATTCATGGGACGTGGGAACTCCTCGCCATCCATAGTTTCAAGAATTAATGCGCCGCCAGAGAAGGCTTTCTTGACAACATACGGGCCTTCAAAATTGGGAGTCCACTTTCCCCTAGAATCAGCGTTAAAAGACATGATCTTCCTGAGCACGAGGTCGCCTTCTCTGAATTCACGAGGTTTGACCTTCTTATCAAAAGCTTTCTTCATCCTCTTCTGATATAACTGCCCATGACATAAAGCTTCATTCTCTTTTCTTCGATCAAATTCAATTGGTCAAACCTGTTCTGGACCCATTCATCCTCTGACAACTTGGTTTCCATTATCACACGCAAAGAGGGAATCTCAACCTCGATTAGGAGCACTGCTTCCATTCCATACACAAAGGAGAACGAGGTCGCTCCTGTTGAAGTGCGAACAGTTGTCCGATATCCATGAAAAGCAAAAGGGAGAATTTCATGCCAATCTTTATAAGTAACAACCATCTTCTGGATAATCTTCTTGATATTCTTATTAGCAGTTTCAACAACCCCATTCATCTTCGGCCTGTACAGAGATGAGTTGTGATGGACAATCTTGAATTCTTCACAAAGTTCTATCATCATCTTGTTGTTCAGATTCGAGCCATTGTCAGTGATAATTCTGCTCGGCACACCATACCGACATATAAGATTATTCTTAATGAAGCGCACAACCAACTGCTTGGTAACGTTAGCATATGAAGCAGCTTCCACCCATTTGGTGAAGTAATCAATAGCTACCAAAATAAAATGGTGTCCATTCAAAGCTTTGGGTTCTATCATCCCAATCATGTCAATACCCCACATAGAGAAAGGCCATGGGGAAGAGATCACATTGAGAAGTGTTGGAGGCACATGAACCATGTCTGCATAAATCTGGCATTTATGACACTTCTTTGCAAATTTGTAATAGTCAAATTCCATCGTCAGGTAATAGTAACCTGCCCTTAGCATCTTTTTAGCCATCGAATGTCCATTGGAATGAGTGCCAAATGAACCTTCATGAATCTCATGCATCAACATGTCTGCTTCATGTCTATCCATGCATCTGAGCAAAACCATGTCATAATTTCTCTTGTACAACACGTTTTCACTGAGGAATAAACTGCCTGCCATTCTTCTCAATGTCTTTCTATCTTTATTTGAAGCACCAATCGGGTATTCCCGAGTCTGAAGAAAATGCTTGATATCATAATACCAAGGTTTCTCATCTGCTACCTCCTATGTTGTAAACACATGAGCGGGCCTATCCAATCGCCGAACTATAATTCGAGGTATATCATTCAAAGTATTTACTTGATACATAGAAGCCGGAGTTGCCAGAGCATCCACCATTTGATTTTCATCTCTAGGTATGTGATGGAAATTAACTTTATTAAAGAAGGGTAACAATATTCTAGCATAATCTTTGTAAGGGATCAAGCCGGGGTGACGAGTATCCCACTTTCCTTTAATATGATTTATTACCAAATCTGAATCGCCATACACATCTAGAATTTTAATTCTGAGATCAATAGCTTCCTTGAGACCCATGATGCAAGCCTCATATTCTGCCATATTATTAGTACAATCAAATGTCAACCTTGTAGTAAAAGTAATGTGTGATCCATGTGGAGTGACGATCACATCACCAATTCCTTTACCATAAGCATTCACACCTCCATCAAATATCATACTCCAGCGAGATTCAGGATCAGGACCTTCCTCGGGCAATGGTTCATCACAATCTTTCACTTTCAAAAACATCACATCCTCACCAGGGAAATCATACTTCACAAACTAGTAATCATCAACTGGTTGGTGAGCAAGATAATCTGCCAACACGCTGCTTTTAATAGCTTTTTGAGTGCAGTATTCGATGTCATATTCAGATAACAACATCTTCCAGCAGGCAATTCTTCCAGTAAGAGAAGGCTTTTCAAAAATGTACTTGATTGGATCCATTTTGGAGATCAACCAAGTAGTGTGATTCAACATATACTTCCACAAACACTTTGCTGCCCAGGGTAGAGCACAACATGTATTTTCCAGCATGAAATACCGCGACTCACAATCAGTAAATTTTTTACTGAGATAATAAATGGCATACTCTTTCTTCCCTGTTTCATCTTGTTGTCCCAGAATACAGCCCATGGAATTATCTAACACCGTCAGATACATAATCAATGGTCTTCCTTCAACAGGAGGGAGCAAGATAGGAGGTTTAAGCAGATATTCTTTAATACTCTCAAATTCCCTTTGGCAGTCATCTGTCCATGCACAACCTTGATCTTTCTTTAACAACTTAAAGATCGGTTCACACGTTGCAGTCATGTGGGAAATGAATATGGAAATATAATTCAAATGCCCGAGGAACCCTCTGACTTGCTTTTCCGTTCTCGGCGCTGGCATCTCTTGAATTTCTTTGACTTTATCAGGGTCAACTTTAATCCCTTTCTGGCTAACAATGAAACCCAACAATTTCCCTGATCGAACACTGAAGGTACATTTATTTGGATTCAAGCAGAGACGATACTTCCTCAAACGCTGAAACAACTTCAACAAATCTTCTACACGCCCTTCTTTAGTCTGGGATTTAGCAATCATATCATCAACATATACCTCAATTTCCTTGTGCATCAGATCATGGAATAAGGTTGTCATAGCCCTCTGGTACGTTGCACCAGCGTTCTTCAATCCAAAGGGCATCACTCTATAACAGAATGTTCCCCAGGGTGTGATAAACGTTGTTCTTTCCATGTCCTCAGGAGCCATCCTTATTTGATTAAACTAGGAAAATCCGTCCATGAACGAGAAAACCTTGAATTTTGTTGTGCTATCCACTAACATATCAATGTGTGGCAATGGAAAATCATCTTTTGGACTAGCTTTATTTAGATCTCTGTAATCTACACACATGCGAACTTTTCCGTCTTTCTTGGGTACTGGGACAATATTGGCAATCCTCTGAGGGTGCACTGATGTCACAAGAAAACCGACATTAATCTGCTTTAGAACTTCTTCTTTGATTTTTACTTCCATATCGGGGTGAGTTCTTTGCAACTTCTGTTTGATTGGAGGACACTCTGGCTTCAGCGGCAAATGGGGTTCTACAATATCTGTGTCTAGACCAGGCATATCTTGGTAAGACCAAGAAAAATTATCCACATACTCTTTCAACAACTCAATCAACCCGCTCTTCACATCAGGATGCAACAATGCTCCGATCATGAGTTCTTTCGGATCTTCTTCTAAACCCAAATTGATCACTTCTAATGGCTCTTTATATGGCTGAATGGCATTCTCCTCACGCTCAAGAAACCATGAGACCTCTTCTGGAATCTCATCATAGTCTTCTTCTTCGGCCCCATACACATGACATTCAAAGTTGGGAGAGGGTGCAGAGTCATTGTATTCAACGAGTTTTTTAATTAATCTGCACATATGATTTATGATTATTTTTAGAAACTGACACATATAACAAGTGATCATGCAGATTGAATTTCAGTTATTATTTATTTTGAAAGGTTTTTTTTCTGATTACCATTTCCCAAGAAAAAGCAAAAAATAAAAACACAATTTAGGAAACAAAGACAACTTTTATTATTGATTTTAAAAGTCACAACGAACAGATAAGCCCATACAATATTAATACTTTCACCTTGGGCAGAGTGAAAGCTTTTCAAAAAAGATTAAAAAAACAAATTACTTTGAAACATGTATGCAAGAGGGAACATCAATAGTAATCCAGTTCTGAACCCTAACTCCGTGCGTCACGTGATTTAGCATTTTTGGCTCTGCTTCATCTTCCACAATGGCATTAATCTCGGAAACAATTGGATGAAGATAAACCCCGTTGAGGAAGATGTCTTGATACTTGCCTGCAGCAGACTTCGGCTTCATGCTCTTACCTTTATCATTCTCCACAGAGAACCCCAAGCCAACTCTATTCTTGTTTACAAGTGGATTCACACTCTATCCCCAAACGTTACTATGGCCATTACGCACAACCTGCTGCTACTCCTTAAGAGAAACCATAGAATTCTCATTTCCTCTTATGTTATCAATGGATAAAGCTTGGAACTGAGTTCCAACAGCAGCTTCATCCGCCTCCACAATGCTGAAAGAGGACAAGTGAGATATCAATAATGCATGTTCTCCATTTATAATTACCACTTTTCCTTCACGTACAAACTTCAACTTCTAGTGTAAAGTCGAAGTGACAGCCCCTGCCTCATGTTTCCACGACCGTCCCAACAAGAAACTATAAGCGGGTACAATATCCATGACCTAGAAAGTAATCTGAAACAAATGTGGGCCTATATGAATAGGCAAGTCCACTTCACCAATAATAGATTCCCTTAATCCGTCAAACGCTTTCACAATAACGCCACTTGGGCGCATGGGCGTCCCTTGATATTTCAACTTCATAAGCGTGCTCCTTGGTATAACGTTCAATGCATATCCATTATCAATAAGCACATTGGATAGTGAATCAATCTTGCAGTTCATAGAGATGTGGAGGGCCAGGTTGTGATTCCTCCCTTCATCGGGCAGTTCATCATCACAGAAACTCAAGTTATTACATGACGTAATATTCCCACTACACAGCTGAATTGGTCTACAGGTATATCACTATTCATAAAAGCTTGGTCCAATACCCTCATCAAAGATTCTATGTGAGCAGAGGAGTTCATCAATAAAGCCAAGATGGATATTTTTGAAGGAGTCTGTAGTAGCTGATCTACAACTTTATAGTCACTTATCTTGATCATCTTCAAAATAGCATCCACTTCTTTCTCTAGCGTAGCTCCAATAGATTCACCCACTTCATTCTTGGGTTTAACATCTTCAACAATTTTCTTTCCAGCGCTAACATCTCCACGAACAACTGGTGCAAATACACGACCACTGCGGGTCACTCTGCTAGTCCCAACAATATTTCCAACGTCAGGCATTGGCTGAATGGGAACTTCCACACCATCCTCTAAGATTGTAGCATTATATTTATAGGGCACTGCCTTATCTGACTTGTAGGGGATAGGACCCGACAAACTAATCACCAATGGAGTAATAGTTGGCTTGCTATGATACTCAACTTCAAAATGGGCATGTGCACCAAAACAAGGCACAATGATGTTTACTCTTTCTTCAACACAATCAGTCATTACGAAGTCATCTATGGAAAACAAATCCTTATCTGAGGAGAAATACTCATCCGCAGAGGCATACTCATCATCCTACTCTTCTTCAGCCAAACAAACCTCAATCACATCAACTTCATGGTAATCATCCCTTTGAGCTATAACCCTGATGTTTCCATTGTCTAAAAACAACTAAACACCTTTTATCACAATTGAACATCCTCAGGAGTCCCGACAGCAAATTCGGCAAGATCCATACCAATGTTCTACCTGACCATCCATGTGGCAGAAAGTAGCATGCAACTGCACAAGGTCCTCATTCATATACTCCACATTAAAGATTATGAACTCTCCAAAACATCCAGAAACTATGTTTACTTCCTCTTTATACTCTTCCCTAGGCCTGATTATGTGGATGAGGCCCTCATCCATCATCTCCTGCAAATCAGCCTTTATCTTGTCGCAACCCTGTATGTCTCTACTGAAAATATCACAATCGGCATGGTCATGCGTATAGTAGCTAAATTCACAGAGGTCTACATACATTTCACCAAATCTCCCCTAACCAGATTAACATTAAAAATCCGGAAGTCTCCTGGACAATCGGCCACCATGTTCACAACATTTTCTCCTCCATGCTTGGGTAGAGGATTGTCTTTCACATTAGGACCCACATCTTTGAAAGATAGAATACCATACTTCACCAATTTCTTTACCTCAGTCTTCAAAGGATAGTAATTCTCAACATTATGCCCTGGTGCTCCCTGATGAAAAGCACATGCTTGGTCTGCCATGTAATACCAAGGCAACGGTGATGGTACATCGGGAGGTGGTCGAGTCTGAACCAACTTCTTCTGAATTAACTCCGGTAGTAACTCTGTGTAACTCATAGGAATAAGGTCATAACTCCCTTCTTTGATTATACCCTTGATTCCCCTGATGGGATGATCTCTGATAAGCAACGGTGGTTAGAGCTATGCCAACAACTGGAGTGACTGAGGCGACTTACTGATGACGCTGATAATTTCGTCTTGGAGGATTAACTCTCCTTTCTTGCATGACAACGTTCATATCTCCTTCCTTCTTTTTGGAAAACCCATAGGATGATTTCTTCGTACTTTCGGAACTTTCATCCTTCGTTAGACGGCCTTCTCTTACAGCCTCTTCTAAGCGGATACCCATGCCTACCATTTCAGTAAATTCACTTGGCGCACTTTCTACCATCGTCTCATAGTAGAAAGCACCCAGAGTCTTCAAGAAAATCTTAGTCATCTCCTTCTCTTCCATGGGAGGAATCACTTGGGCAGCTACCTCACGTCATCTCTGTGCATATTCTTTGAATGATTCCCTGTCTTTCTGGACCATGTCCCTGAGTTGATCACAGTCAGGTGCCATGTCCACATTGTATTTGTATTGTCGGATACATGCTTCTCCCAAGTCATTGAAAGTATGTATGTTGATGCTATCCAAACTCATATACCACTTCAGCGCAACACCGGTCAAACTATCCTGAAAAAAGTGAATCAGCAAACACTGATCATTAGTATGGGTAGACATTCTCCTTACATACATCACAAGATGAGCACGAGGACAAGTGTTTCCCTTGTACTTCTCGAATTTCGGGACCTTAAACTTCGCAAGTATCTTAACATTCGAGACCAAGCATAAGTCATTCACACTCTGCCCGAACAATTCCTTTCCCATGAGGGCTTTCATCTCCCTCTGCGTCTTGTCAAACTGCTCTTGAAAATCATCCATTCTATCATAAAGACCCACGTCTTCACTTGGTGGAGGAAAAGGACAACACATATCATCATTAACAAATGGAACCAAATTCACCGAAGGAGGTGCAACAGGAGCAACATGCACCACAGGAGGTGCGGGAGTAACAGTAGTCTGAATAACTAGAGCTTCTTGAGGACCAAGATTGAAACTTTCAGGCGCAAAGTTATCTGGAATTCCCATGTATAACCTCGAGGTATATGATTCTGAACAACAGCTAGAGTAGAAGACATAGGAACAGTCGGAGCTTCAGTAGTAACCCTTGTTGGTTGAGGTTGAACACTCAGTGGTTGATTCTGAGAAGCCACTAGAGATTCCATCAGAGCAGTAAGATTGGCCATGCCGGCCTTCAAAGCCGAAACTTTCTCGTGCAGCTCGCGATTCTCTTGTTCTAAGTTGTCCATCTTCCTTCTGAAATTGGCTCGAGTGTTGTAGCGGTGAGACAACTTGTTGAACGAAGTAAAGAAGCTTAGTAAGACACTTGGGTATGCATAAAAAATGCAAGAAATACATGCAATATGATGCATGATATGCAATGTACATGATTTGTTTTTATTATTAATATTTCAAGGGACTGAAAGATTTATGGATACATTGCAAATATCAAAGTAATAACACATTTGAATTACTGAAAATTTTTATTATAATATCTTCAAAATGGATAAGTAAAGCTGATGGAGATCACTCTATACACTGGCGCTTCCCTGTAAGCCTGGATATCTGAGCCTTCAACCTCTGGTTTTCTTCTGCATATCTGGTGGCAACCTCCTTCCAATCACCTAAATCAGGAAGTGAGAAACTAGCATCCGACTGAGGCTCAGGAGAAAATAAATCCCCTTGCCTCTCCATCATCTCTACATCCCGACTCTCAAGAATCTCAATCAAGTCATCTTTCTCCTTCAAATCTGCTCTGTAGGAAATCTCTAAAGTTTGGAACTTATTCTTCCAAGCATCCTTTTACTGTTGCATCCTGACCAAAGCAAGCTGTAGCTCTTCCACACCATCCAATAGGGGAGGAGTGGTCTTCACAAACAAATCAGGCATAGGTGTTTCCCGGGAATATGACATCTTCAACTGAATAGCTCTCGTTTGGAACCACTGAAGATATGGCTCCAAAGAAACAGCCCCTCTCGGTGCCAAATATTTCTTACTCTTCTTATGGATGTGACGCCAGGACTTTGAAATCTGCTCCCTAGCTTCCCTATGGTCTTCTCCCACCTTCAGAAAGAAACTACTCAAATGAATACTATTTGGTTTATCCCTCATCGGATAACCAAGCTGTCGTCGTGCAAGAACAAGGTTGTAGTTAATTCCTCCTTTTGTACCAAGAAGAGGTACATTTTCGAATATGAATAGAGTAATAAGAATCTCCCAATAATGTAGGAACTGGGTTTCCAATCATGAAGATCCTGATAGCATTAAAGTCAACAAACTTGTCCACATTAGGAAATAAGAACAACTCGTAAGCAAGTAGAGAAAAGATATCCTCAAAAGCGACTGTACTCTTCATCCTGGCAAAGTAACGAGCTTTCTCCAATAAGAACTGAGCTGGTAATCCTCTAATCCCTTCTTTAGTAGTCATACGGGCTTCAACCTCAGACTTCCCTAGATGGATCAAAGAAGCAATCTCATGTGATTTTGTCTCACCCTTCAAACCAGTGTAAGGAACACGATTGGTAATAGGCGAGTCCAACAGATAAGAATACTCCTCTAGTGTAGGCATCAACTTATAGTTATGGAAAGTAAATAAATGATACATCGGATCATAGAACTAGACCAAAGTTGAGAGAATGCTCTCCTTCATCCTAAGCTTCATGAGAGGAATGATGGACCCATACTTCTTCCGAAAATCTGCAGAACACTCAATCTCGGGAATTAGAATGATCAACTCATCTATCCTGGGATCTTTGAAACTGTATTTTCCGGTCTTTAATTTTCCAGAATCCATGGCCAAAGGGTACCTGAGATATTCACTAATGGTCAACCTTTTAAGTCCCTTGAAATGAAATTCCTTCAAAAGATACTTATGGGTGCATGGATGCATGATGCAACAATCACACACAAGATCACAAATATAGGGTTCATAGGTTCAACGTCACGAGCATGAGGTCGAAGGTACTACCCATAAGGTATGGTCTAAAATTTATCACCTGCCGAACAAGGTTCTAGAGGTTCCCAGAGACTACATTCTTCCTTTGGATATTACCAACTTCCTGTTAACTCGGTAATTAGTAATATTCTCAAGAAAAACTCCTCCGAGCAAAGTATCACATGACAACTATTTCTGGATTACTCCGTCATAGCTTCCGCACTACACCTAAAAGGCTAAGATGGGTTAGGTATTCTAAGGTCCTCAGCTTCAGTAGACTCCAAGGTAGAAAGCAGTATGTCTTCCCGATTACTCAGTAAACGATACTACAGTCAAAGGAGCCTCCACTAAATGGGGGATCTCATGCCTCCTTTTTTGGGATTACTCCCTCAAAGTAAACATGACTATACCGCCCGTCCTATCTTAAAGTTTTCCCAAGTCCGAGTATAGGACTTATGAGTAATCACCAAGCACCCTGAAAACCAGGAAAATCCAGACAAATATATATACAACATATAACACATAAACAACAATAGCACATATACAGATATAAACAAAGATAGGTTTAAACCACTTAGGGATGGACCAATAAGAGGTCAATCTTTCCCCAGTGAAGTCGCCATTTTTTCTGTAGCAGTAGAAATGTTTAAGACTTAGCCATTGGATTGAATAGGCTTGTACATATCAAAATAAAAATCACCACCTTGCTTTATTGTTTCCAAAGGAATGGGAAAAGAGCGAGTAACCCAAAAAGAAGGGGAAAGATTCAAGGTAAGGGGGTTGGTTATGCAAAAGGAAGGTATTAGCACCCTAAACATCTATGGTACTCCGCAGGAACCTCTTTGAAAAATCTGTATATTTTGGCTATAAAATGTTGTATGTAAAATAGATGGTGGAGGTGAGAAAAGAAATATATTTTTTTATGATTTTTGCATCCGCCGCGGTTGCAAACCTTTAGTTCCTACGTACCACCTTTCGTGCAATAGGGGATTAGGGTACACGTAGATCCTCATTTTAAAATTTTTAAAACACAAGTGTGTTGGTTAATTTTATGAGATAAGACATCATTGTCATTGTCTGTGTGGAAAACATACTTACTACCCGCAATCATGAGAAAGGAGAATTTGCATCATCTCAAAGTGGAGGATATGGCTTGGATTTTAAAATCAACAATGCCTCACTCAACATCCAAGTGGAAAATATCTCACTTCACTACATATTATAGAAGTATAGTTGTTTGCATCACTACAAGGATTGACAAGAGTCTAATCTTTTGAGAAAATTTTAAAATAAAAAGACAAAGTGGCAAAATCGTTTGAAATTAGATTGATTGACTTTTAGTCTTCTCACAAAAAAAAGTCAAAGTATGATTAAGTTGATTGAAGTTTGTTTATGAAAAGGTTTTGAAAATGCATGGACATAAGTTCAAGTTTATTATGAAAGTGATTCAAGTTAAAAAACAAGAAGAGTTTTCAAAAGGAGGAAGAAGATTTTTGAAATTAAAGAAGATGGAAGGAGAAGAAGAGACTATCCTAAAGCATAAGTTAAAAATCTAAAGATAAGAACTATCTAATAAACAAGAAGCCAATAATTGACATTATGAGTCAAGATAGAATTCCATTCCATGGATTGTAACCAAACAAGCAAAGATACTAGACCTCTTGAGAGAACCAAACTTCAAGTGTATTAAGTCTTCACAAAAATTGGGCAGAGTAACGGCTGTATAGGGTGAATTCCAGATTACAAACAAAGAATGTAATCATAATAACTTGCACACAAAACAAATAACCCAATGTCCTGAGGTAAACCTCAAGAACTCCAAACAAAATATCAATTAAGGTTACAAGGTTTCCAACATAGGTCAAGGTTTCTAATCCTACATCCAAGAAGTCCAATACTCCATAATGCCAAAGATAGTAACCAAATAGTCCAAGTATCATTAAAGCATTTTTTAGGGTTCATGTTGATTATTAGGTGTCTTAAAAGAGAAAAGAAAAGCTCAAGTGAGCAAAATAAAAATAACAAGAATATAAATGCTCAAGTGAGCAAAATAAAAATGGCATGAAATGTAATGCTTAAATTAAATGGTACATAAAGCATAAAAAATAAAAGCACAAAGTAAAAAAATTTTAATAATTAGTGGTTAGTTGGATGACCATCTTGAAACTTGCATTTGGAACTCATTAGAGGATTGGTAGAACCAAAGCCTCCACACAACAAGTCGCATTTGCTTTTTGTCAAGTATATCATCCATTTGGAATCTTCACAAGTACGATTTAATGATCAACGATGTTTAAGTGATCCGCGTTGACCAAAAGTGTTGTAGATCCATTAGAGGATTGGTAGAACCAAAGCCTCCACACAACAAATCTCAAAGTTATTGGATCAAAGGGATCAAATTAACATACTTGGGCTTGCAAACATAGGTTTAGGCCACAAATGATCATTTATTCGAATCGGGACAAAATTTAGCGCTATGTTAAGCAATCGTAAGTGGACTTATATAGAATTCACACCTATTTTGAGGTCGGTCAATAGCAATATATGCACCATTTATTTTGAGACATGATATAGAGATCATGCTCCAATAACACTTAGTGCAATAAGAAGGGGATAATATGAAGAGGGGTGGGGAAGAATATATAAACCATATTTGAATTAAATTTTAATCAAACTATTATTAAAATCATTCATCTATTTTTGTGGAGTTAAACTCAACACCATGGATCCAATGATGTTAACAAAGTTCATGATAAAAAATTCAACCCAAGATCAGCCAGAAAATAATCAAAAAATAATATTACATTTAATATATTCATTAAGAAAAGATTTTAAAATGTTTTAAAATAGAAATAAAATATAAAAATATCAACTATGTTCAAATTAATCAAGAAATATTAATTAAGACCATATAAAAATCAGAAAAGGACTCAAATATTTTTATAATTTTTTTTAAAATTTTTTAAAGTCATAAACTATTTTTAGAATTAAAAGAAATGAGTGAAATAAACCAAAAATGATAAAAAATAACAAAGTCAGAAATAAAAAATAAATGAGGTCACCAATATTTGTCACAATATCATTGGATCATTCCATAATTTTTTAAAAATTTAAAAATGCATAAAAGTATTTTTAAACATTTAAAGCAATTCAAATAAAGTGAAAATTTATAAAAAATATCAAAACACAATAAAATTGTGAAAAACTAAAAATCAGAAAGAGAAAAATCAAAAATATTTTTCATAATTTTTTCAGATTTTTTGGGCTAAAAATGAATTTTCTATGATTTTTTGAAGTTTAAAATAATTAAATATAAAAATCAGAAAATAAAATAAAAACCAAAAGGATGTGGACCAATCGATAAGATTCAAAACGCATTAGTAATCAAATCCAAGGGATCTGGCGCACTGTGCATATCATGGTCATTAGTGAATAAAACACTGGATCACTTATTAAATCAGAAATTAAAAAAAAACAAGTGGCGCGCCTTCATCGGTTGGAAGATGACACGTTGGTCATCTTCAACCTCTAGCCAACGTGAATTGCAGGTCTCCCAAACTATAAAATCAGAAGCTCAGACCTATGCTATTCGCTTCATCTCTTCAAGACGAAGACAACCACACCCTCGCGATAAATTTATATAAACTGTAGCTCAAGCAATTTGGAAGGAAAGTTTTGAAAAGGGATTTGAAATTTCATGGTCAAAATGTGTTTCCAGATGAAAGTAAGTATTGCAACTAGAACCAGGGCAATGAGAGCTTCACAATGATATCAAAGTTTTGAAGAATTGATGGAGAAATCTACCTATTAAAGTTGAGTTGCAGAGCTCTGAAACTGGACTTCTATGGAGCAATATAGGGCACGATTCTTAAAGGTAATTGTATGGTTATCTTCAGGGAAGATCAAGGAAGGTGAATTGATAGAAAAATTGGATTGAAAAAGGCTTGAACAATGATTATGAAGTTACAAAAAATCGAGTTATGAAGCAATTTTGGCAGGGTGATTTTGGTTATTCAAGCTTGACAAAATGAATGGGATAGTTCATATATTTATAGGAGAAGCAAATGGGATCAAAAGGAAGAGTGAATGATGCATTTTGGAGGGAATTCGTGTGAACCTGATGCACGAGTGAAGTGTGATCTTATTTTCACCAAAACTCATCCAATCTTTGCGTTTTAAGGTACTAAACACTTCTGGAAAGTTTGTTAATCAAGTTTAAATCAAAAACACGCACAAATCTTGTGATTAGAGGCCACATTATGGATTTCAAAATTCTGACTTGGTGAGAAATTTAGTTCCAAGTTACCAATTTCAAAACAATGGCATTTTCAACTCAAGGGGTCTTAGGGCATGATTCTTGATGCTTTAGAAAGATGAGGTTATAAGCTTTGGAATGGAAAAATAATGGAATCAAATGGATGCCTGAGATGAAAGTTGCATTGAGTCAAAGTTGGGGAAAAAGGTTGGCTTTCCATGCTTAGAAATATTTCAATTTTTTCTTCAAAAGTGACCTATAATGTTTTCCATCCAAACATGGCTTTCCACTTGGAATTTTCTCTTGACCAAAAATGATGGCATGAAATAGACGTCTTGAATGACGTTTTGAAACTTGAACCATTAAAAATATCCAAAAATTGAGAGAGTTATGAATTGTTGAAGTTGAAAAAAAATCATGAAATGACCTATAATCTTTTGTATCCTTAGGGAATCTTCCATCCATTTTCTCACTTTGCATATAAAAGAAGGAATAAAGTCCACATCTTGAAGATCATTATGGAAAAAGAGTGGACTCAATGTGATAAAAATTGAACAAGGTATGATCATTTGAAGTCACACATGAGAGATTGGGAGTTCATCTGGAGGACTTGTAATCTTTCTTCATCATCAAGTTTCTTCCACATGAAAACTCCTTGAAACTTTTAAACTGATTTGTTAATAACCCTTTGAAGAGAAGGATGTCCTTAGAATCACTCAAAAATACCAAAAGATGAGCAATATATACTTCTTTGAAGTTTAAAACCCCAAATCCTAGATCAAGAAAATGCTTTGAGGAACTTTGACAATTTTGAACAACCTTCTTGTACCAGCACTCTTTCTTTGTAAATAGAAGTTGTTGAGGATGATAATGAGAAATCATAGCAAACAAAACCACTTCCATATATTGAGAAATGAGAGAAATATGCACTTGTTACCAATGGGAACAAGACCTTGTCCACCCATGACAACCTCTTCAATTAACCCCTTGTACTTTTGAATCAATTTGATAACTTTGAAATGTAGTGAACCAAAATAAACCTTGCCATGCTATTTCTTCCAAAAAAAATTCAATGGTGAGGTTTGAATTTCTCAAGCTTCATTGACTAGAGCATGGAAATAAACTCATGAACCCATGGATTAACTTGTTAAGCCACATTGCCTTTACCTACATTATTAACAAGTAAGATAAACCAACATTGCATTTTATTAGTTAGAAGGAAAATCAAGGCAAAATATTCATGATCACAAAAGAAAACAAGTCAAGGTGCTTGGGGATTCCTCAAAGAGAAAATATAAAGATAGGGAGAAGAACCACACACTCTAATGTGATGTTGTTGTGATTGAATCAAAATGGTATGATGAAGGGATCTTAGGGGAAAAAATTGAGGTACAAAAGATTCACCTTGATTCTTTTCATCAGATAATATAGTATGCATTTTTGATATGTGTTGACATAATTGGCTGAGCTAGTTTCCTTTCTCTGATTAATAGAACTCATAATAGTCTTAAACCACACTTTGAAATTTCTGTGTTGATCTGTGTATTTGAAGGATGACTTTACTTCAGAAGTTCCTTGCTTACCTTTTGTATTAATTGTAGGGGTTACTAAATTGAGCATAAAAGGGAATTTTAATCCGATCAATAAATCCTTTTTCCTCTTTGTTTTTCCATTCCAAGTAGGGTTGTTATGGATCTTTCCATAATAACCACTTTTAAACCAAAAACATGGGATACGATATACATTTCTTCAGCTTCAACATGTATCCAAAATTCTCTTACAAGTTTGATGTAGATGAGACCATGGAGTCGTTTGAAGTAGATTTCCCATCCTTGATCATTGAGTTATTTGGTGATATACAACCCATTTACATTTAGATTTTCAAAATCTACAAGAGGTTCATAGAGAACATTCAGTTCACCAGGACACGTAGAGAAATGAACAACATCATGGCGGTGAAGGATATGGATTTCTTGAGTTTGTTGATCAGATGAAGATCCTGGTTTAAGAGACTTTGTAGTCATATGCTGTGAATGGTTCTCTTGTTATTGAGCAACCATAATTGATGAGGAGTGTAACGAAGAAGTCATGTGTGAAGAGGTTTTAGGTTAAATAATGAAAGGTGTATAAGTGACATAGCGTAGTGTGTGAGTTGTGAGAAGCATGAGTATTTATAGAAAATTTTAAATGATTAAGAACCATTGGAACTTTACAAAATAATGGAGTAATGATGATTTCAAAACCTAATCTCAAGACGTTACATCACTCAAGATGTCATCAAACGGTGTGTTCTGACAGATGTCATGATGACTCATAGCCATACGTTTGAGGAGACACATGTTGATGTTCTCAAAGTCAAGAATGCCAAAGAGTTTTTGACTTGAGATGTTTTTAATTAAAAAATCTTCTAACTCGTAGAAGTATCTAGACAAAATAAATAAAATAATCATATCATAAAAATATAGTAGATTCTAACCTGATGTTCATTGTTTCTAATAGTTTCATTTTTTTTAAAATTATTTATATATGAAGACATCCTTCCTTTCAAACATGTGATTCCTTTTAAGTCTAGGAACGTTGCTCAGAATCATCATTTTTGGGCACTATTTTAGTTCTTCTTAATTCTTCATAATCCAGTTATTATTCTGACAATTTTGCTTTCTCTTTCATTCTTCAGATAAGATTGTCTTATGTCTTTCTTTTGACTTCTTATAAAAACTCACACATTATTACCAAACTAAGATTCCTAGTTTTGGGATGTAGTCCTTCTTTCCATCATGTAACACGTATATCCGGAGTTCAGATGTTGGTTTAGCTTTCCTTCCTAGAACATCTGCATAATACACAATCTTATCTTTTGGTACCCATAATATTTTGGGTCCTTTAGCGCTAATTTTCCCAAAGTTTCTGACCATTTTGGGTTTTTGTGCATTGATACACTTTTGTGTTTGTACGAGAGGATATAGATAATAAAATGGTGACATAGGTTTCTCCTTTAAAAGAGTTATGATTTGTTTCATCATAAACATAACAAATTCCTCTTTTCCCATTATGACCGAAACCATAGACCATAGAAGTCATCATGCTTCTGTCTATATTATCATTTAGGAACTTCTGAAAGGCTTTATCATGTTTATACAAGACGATTTCAGAAGGTGGAGAAGCTATATAAAGAACTTCTCCAATTTTTGAACATTTTTATTTAGAAACACATTTTCATTTTTAAAAATAAAATGATCATCTTTTTGTTCAAGACCTTCTTTCTCTAGTTTATCGTACTCTTCAGTTTCATATTCATGAACCTTCATAAGGTTATTGAGTTTTCGTTGAAGCTCTTGATGCTTGTTCATAGTTTCTGATAAACATATTTCTAATTCAGCACGAGAGAGTTTAGGAAATACCTCTTTAGAGTCAGACTCTGTTTTTGACGTGTATTTTTATGAACTGATACCCATGAGTGCTACGTTTTCATGTTCTTCTTTTGATTTTGATCTTTTAGAGTCAGAATCATCCCATGTTGCCATGAGACCTTTCTTTTTTCCTTTGAAAGTGTTATTCTTGAAGCTTTCTTTTCTGGTACTCTCCTTCTTGAGATTTGGACATTTATTTTTGTAGTGTCCAGGCTCATTGCACTCAAAACATGTTACTTCATTGCTAGCTATTCCTTTATCAGATGCTTCTGGATGATCTCCCCTGTTTCTAAATCTTCGACCATTATTTTTCCTTTTCTTCCAGAGTTGTTTAACTCTTCTAGATAGAAGTGACAATTCGTATTCGTCATCAGAATATTCATCATCATATTCTTCGATTTCTTCAGCTTGGAAAGTCTTGCTCTTTTCTAATATGGTTCTTTCTATTCTGGATATTAAAGCAATATATTTGTTCCTTTTCTGAGGCTCGTCTTCTTCTAGCTCTATATCATGACTTCTAAGAGAATTGAGTAACTCTTCAAGAGTTATATTGTTCAGATCCTTAGAAAGCTTCAAAGCAGTAACCATAAGTCTCATCTTTTAGGAAGACTTCTGATGATCTTCTTAACATGATCAGCTGTGGAGTATCCTTATCGAGAACTTTAAGTCCTGCCACCAAGGTTTGAAACCTTGAGAACATAGTTTCAACCATTTCTTCATCTTTCATTTTGAAGGCTTCATATTTCTGAATTAAGGCCAAGGCCTTAGTTTCTTTGACTTTTTCATTGCCTTCATGTGTCATTTTGAGTGAATCAAGAATATTCTTTATTGTTTCTCTGTTTGAGATCTTTTCATATTCGTTGTACGAGATTGTGCTGAAAAGGATAGTTCTGACTTTGTGATGATTATTGAAGTTTCACTTCTGATCTTCATTCATTCTATTCATGGGAATAGGAATACCAATTGCACTGATAGGTTCTTTATAACCATTTCCCAGAGATCAATATCATAGCCTAGAAAGAAAATTTCTATTCTATCTCTCCAATAGTTAAATTTCTATCCATCAAAAATAGGAGGTTTAGCACTATATCTATCTCCATCGTTTGTGTTAGCAGTAACCATTTAGAAGATTTTTCTCACACTAGATCTCTCTAACGATTAAGTGTTTGATTAGAAAATCAATAATAAAGCTAGAGATCTTATACTAATTGAAGGTTGAGAAAAAAAATAAGAAAGGGGGGGGGGGTTTGAATTGGGTTTTCAATTTTTTTTAATTTGTAAGTACTTTACACAAACAATCAGAATTAGAAACAATGCTTTGGAAGAGAAATAATGACACTTTCGGTTTATACAGGTTCACCTTAGAAAAGGCCAATCCTGTCCACCTGCCAAGGTGATTTCGCCTTAGAAAAGGACTTAATCCACTAATCTTGAAGGATTACAAATGCACGGCCTACCTGTCGGTGACTAACAACAACAACAATAACCTATTAAGGACCTCTTAAGAATTATGACCTACCCGGTCACCTAAGAGATATAACGATCACTGACTCCTTAAGTCTTCTGACCTACCCGATCCCTTGAAGGAGATTTCTCTATGCCTTAGAAAAGGACCTAATCAACTTACAATTGAATGATGTGTTTACATATTACTTCTTATAGGCGGATTACACAAATGTTTAACACAAATATGAGCAACAACTCTTATGTTCAAACAAATTACAATAGTAACACAATAATGAGTAACATATCTTGTGTTATAACAATTACAATATCAACATAATAATGAGAAACAACTCTTGTATTCTAGCAAATAGTTATATCACACAATAATGAGAAACAACTCTTGTGTTTTGATCTTTTTGTTCTTTTTTCTTTGACTTGGGCAGCGTTACTGTACTCGTGTTCAAGTCTTACTATTTTCAAATGAAACAATTGATCTTTTATTTAGGTGTTGGGGAAGTAGACTGTTGTAGTAGTACATACGTCACTTTCATATTGCCAGTTACCAACGACAAGAAATGATCGTGGGAGACAAATAGTACATAGTACATCCATTTGAGTGGAATGTGTAATTATACTATTGTACTAACCATTTTGCACACGTTTCTGATGATACTGTCTTCTGATGAATATTACTTCTGATGAAGTAGATTGTCTTGAGAATATGTCATCTTTGATCTTGTCTTATGATGGACTATATGAGGTAGAAGAGTAATGAGTCTTGAAGATCTAACTTTCCTTAATCTGTCTTCTTATATAATGTTTCTGATGTGAAGTAATGTGTGCATATTCCAAGAAGTATATGAATCTTCAGAATCTTGACTTTGTCTTCAGAATTAGAAGCAACAACTTTTCTAATGAACAAATCTTGACTTCTGATTCGGAAGTAGAGTCTTTCCTTTGATGTGTTCAAAATCTTGACTTTGTCTTCAGAATTAGAAGCAACAACTTTTATGACGAACAAATCTTGACTTATGATCTTTGGTGTAAAAGATCATTTTTGGTGCAATCTTGTTTTTTGATCTTGGATCAGCAACTCTAACAGACATTCATTCTTCTGGAATAGTTGTGACTTATGAAGAAACATCTTATTGAGAAGTACACATTGAGATCCTTTTTTGGATAACATTCAACATTCTTCAGAACTACTTATGTTTCTTCAGAGCGGATGCAATAGTCTTTCTGTTGCATGCTTGGTATATTTCTGATGATTCTTCAGACAATAGTCCTGAATAAATTAGAATTTCTAATCTACACACTCAAGAAACTATTAGAAACAAAATTGTTTACATATAATAGAATCTAAATTGTTTCTCCAGAGATTAATTATAGAATCTAAATCTTATTCTAACAACCTTCCCCTTGCGTAATCGACTCCCTTACCCAATATTTGGTTACGAGACCATGTTCTTTCCTTTTAAGGTTTTATTCGATGTTTTCCTTTCCCTTTTTTTGGATAACTAAATATTCGGTGGTGACTCTGTTGTTTTGAAGTATACTTCGTGTAGCTTCACTCCCTTAGAGTGAGTGAGTTTTATCGTGTCTCCCATTGTGAAACCGCAAAAGCTATATGGAACACATTAGAAAGAAGTTAAACAAGCTAGAGTAAATATATTGAATCAAGATTTCGAGCTCTTTCGCATGAATCATGGTGAAACCATTACAGATATGCAAAAGAGATTTTTCCCATCTCATTAATCGTTTGAATACACTTGGAAAACGGGTTCCCAATGAAATTTCTACTAATAAAATTTTGAGATGTCTTAATAGGAAATGGCTACCAAAGGTCCCTACGACAAAGGAAGCTAATAATCATACAACACTTAACCTTGCTATATTGTTTGGTAAGCTTGAGGAGCATAAGTAAGAACTCACTTGCTTAGAGTTACATAAGAAAAAGGAAGATAAGAAGCTAAAGAAAGATAAAGGCAAATATAAGGAGGTAGAAAATAAGTTCATTGCTCTAAAGGCTTCTAGTTCGAGGTTCTCAACAAATGAGCAAGCTATTGTGAAACAAGTGAAGGTGTGAATTCGGATGATGAAGAAATTGGGATTTTTGTTGAAAAGGATATTGTTGTACCCCAAAATTTTCCCTCTCATTTTCAAATCAAATTATTTCAAGAGGTCTCCTCATCTTCCTAGGGTTCTCAATTTCTCAAGATTACTCAAGGAATTGATCAGACAAGTCTTCTCCTAAGTAATTAGCCTACAACTATGGTTTTGCTTTTCTCAAAGGAAATTAGACTTCTAATTCCTCAAATTGTTTTCATGACTCCTCATATTCTTCAAAGAATCCTCATGTCAGATTTCAAGCCTTGCATCACAAGTTTGCTCTATCAATTGTTCAGACGATGGAAAATCAACTGTATAGGGTAAAAAGTCAAATGTGGCCAACATACAGTCAAACTTTAAGTTTTTTGGTCAACATCAAGATTTTAAAGTCACATTCATAATTTTATCAAGGATTGATCATGATTCCTAAAAAAAAAAACCCTTAAATCATCAAAAGTCCAAAGTTGCCAAATTAGGGTTTCCTTAGGAGAAGTCAACTGAATTTTGACCAAGCATAACTTTCACATGTTTCATATGTTTTTCCCTAACAAAAGTTCATTTTGAAGGAAATTCAATTTTATACAACTTTGTATCTCTAAGCTCAAGTCCAAAAGTGCTTCATTTAAGAGATATGAGCCAAGACATCATAGGTCATTTCAAAAGTCATCAAAAAGACACTTTTTATCAAGGCAACTTACATCAAGATAAAGTCTTCAAATGCAAAAATGATCAACATAGAGATTGTAGAGGACATCTTGAGATTTCCAAGAAGTCCAAGATTACCTTTAAATGATGAAATTTGAGAGAGTTATGATTGGTCCAAGATCGTGTGCACAAATGGCTAGGGCATGATCGGATTCTCTCTTTGAAACTTCATTTTCACTAATTTATTTCTTTTTTTACAATTAAAATCAAAACATATAAAAATCAGAATATTACATAAAAAAAATAGTCTTTTAGGTTTTCTTAATTATCTTTTTTAATTTAATTAGATTTTAGGTCTTACTTTTTAATTTTTAAAATTAATTAGAATAATTAGTTTTTTATTAATTATTAACTTAAATTATTTTCAATAAAAATCTGCAAAATAAATTAATTTCTAACGTTTTAGATTTTAGGACTTTAAAACATTTTTCTAACATTTATTTTTCTTTGTTATTTAAATTTCTAGAAATAAATGTATAGGTCGCACGAGTATTTCTGTAATAGCTTAGTTTATTTTCCTACATTTTTCCTATCATGTAACTGTTTATGGGATGTAATAGCTTTGGTTTAAATTCCACATTTTTCATTCCGCATTTTTCTTATGTAATTTCCCCAAGGCTCTATAATAGCATATAACTTTATTTTTCCGCACTTATAGTTGTTTTCCTGTATGTATATAAATGTATAGTAACTAGGCATGTATGGAAAGATCTAAAACCAAAAAGTAGAAAATCCTAATCAAGATAATATATCTGAATTGAATCACTATGCACATGTACGCCTCTAAGGTAGCCTCTCTCAATTGCCTTCGAAAAAAACAATGGTCATGTCCCTCGAACATAGGGATACCATTAGCAAAGACCCTCGGTTAAATTCATTATAAAGATCATAGTCTTGCGATGCCCCTTGAAGTTGCCTATGAGAAATGATCTTGTCCCTCGATGTTTCCTACAAATATATGATGACAGTACCTTCGAATTGCTAAGGTATCCTTATATGTTACCTTCAATGACCATAACGATAACCCTACGCCTGTCCCCTCACATCCAATGGATGGGGCTACCTACCAACTAATGGTATGGATAGCACCATCCCTAACGGAGAAGGAAAAGGATAATGGAAGACCTTTTAGTTGGTAAGATACACTTAATTTCTTGCTCACAAACTAAAATAATTTTCACACCTCACACTTTCAAAACAACTACTTTCAAACGCTTTATAAACACTCTTGAGGACTGATACAAGGGTTATTATAAAGCATACTATCTTACATTGGTATTTTCAAAACTGCCTTACATTGTCATTTTCAAAACCTTTTCAAAGCACACACAAAGCAAATCAAAGTGAGCTAATCAATTAAGAGCCCGTAGATAACTACGAATGAAGAGGGTGCTAACACCTTCCCTTTTCATAACTTACCCCCGAACTCAAAATCTATCAAGGTCTTTCTTGTTCTTTTCTCCCTTTCCTTATTGGATAAAAGAAAAGTCGGTGGCGAATCTAGCTATCTGCAATATTTGCAATAAAACACAAAATCAAGTCAGTTCTCCCGTCGTGTTACAGAACTGGCGACTCTACTGGGGAATTTTTTAAAAAAAGAGGGGTTACCTTAGGGATAGATCATTTTTACTTTCTTTGTTTGTTTGATTTATATTTGGGGCTTTGCTCGGGTTTAATTTCTTGCAAAGCTCCTATACTCAGATCTGGGGACATTTTAGGTAAGTAGAAATAAATCATGAAAACTGTACGGTGTAGACCGATATGGTTGAAGTGATGGCTACGTCAGTGCGACATTGTGTTCCTTGAATCAGTCGAGGATAACACTAGGCTTCCGCATGGTGTCATAAGCACTAACTGACCTTTAGAACCTTAATTGAACCAACTTAGCCATTAGAAAGTAGTGAGATGGCCGACTTTGGTGTAGTCCAAAGTTGGTTGATACTCGATGCTACGCACATTGAGATTCGACTCCCGGGATATTTCAGTGCCATTTCAGTTGCTCTGCTGAAATAATGCCTGAGAGAAAGATCGGTGATATGAGACTCCTAGGACCTGGTTACTATTTTTAGGACATGTTGAGCCACCTAAACTTCAAGAGGGTACTTACCTATGAACCTCATGCAAGCCTTTAAACCTAATGCCTTTTGTGTGATTTGCTTGTGCTTGCTATCTTGTTTAAACATAACATTATAAAATCATAACATCATAACAAGAATTTTTACTGATCATTTCTAGGATCAAGATATTTATCTTTGTTCTGTTTTGCAGGCTATGGCCTCCGCTCGCAGAAATACTATCCGAATCAACTTCATGGGAATACCTTCCAAACTTAAAGAATTAGTCTCAAAGGTTCCCGAAAGCTCTCAGTTCAACAAAAGACATGGTTATTTTCTCAGCTTGGTTATCTCCGGTTTTGAATAAGGTATGATGACCGTTTTATTCTAGTTCTTTGATCCTAAACACCATTGCTTTAATTTCCCCAATTATCAGTTGGTGCCCATAATGTAAGAGTTCTCTAATTTACTTGGGGTGCCTATACTAGATCAGATACCCTTCACTGGTTTAGATAAAGATCCAAGACCTAAAGATATTTCCACAACCTTGCACCTGAAACCGTCCGACATTGAATTTAATTGGGAAAATAGGAGTGGGGTTAAAGGTCTCCTTGCAAAATTTCTGATGGAGAAAGCTCACTTGTTTCTAGATGCCATGAGTTTTCATGCTTTCGGAGATGTTTTAGCTTTACTAATCTATGGTGTGGTACTATTCCCCAATCCAGACCAACTTATATATGTAAACGCAATCAAGATATTCCTCACTCATAATCTTGTGCCTACTTTTCTCGGAGATATTATGCATTCTGTTCACACTCATACCATGAGGAAGCAAGGAACTCTCATGTGTTGTATACCTTTGCTATCCAGGTGGTTTATTTCACACCTTCCCCGCTGATAATGAAGAATGAATAAGGTTTGAGGTGGTATCAAAGGATAATGTCACTCTCTTATTCAGACATTTATTGGTGTTCCCGATCCCAGGAAGACATCATTATTATTTTGGACTAATGTGCTCAAATGAAGTTTCATGCATTTTCTCAAACATTTTTCAACTTGTACCAATCATAACTCTCTCAAATTTCATCATTTTAAAGTGATCTTTGACTTTTTGAAAATATCAAGATGTCCTTTACAATCTCTATGGTTATCATCTTTGCATTTGAAGAATTTATCTTGATGTAAGTTTCCTTGACAAAAAGTGTCTTTTTGTTGACTTTTGAAATCACCTATAATGTCTTGGCCCATATCTCTTAAATGAAGCACTTTTGACTTGAGCTTATAGATACCAAGTTATAGAGAATTGAACTTCCTTAAAAATTAGCTTTTATTTGGGAAAAACATATGAAGCATGTGAAAGTTATGCTTGGTCAAAGTTCAGTTGACTTCTCCTAAGGAAACCCTAATTTGGCAACTTTTAACTTTTGATGATTTGAGGGTTTTTCTTTAGGAATCATGATCAATCCTTGAACAAATTATGAATGTGACTTTAAAATATTGATGTTGACCAAAAATATTGAAGTTTAACTATATGTTGGCCACATTTGACTTTTTACCCTATACAGTTAATTTTCCATCGTCTGAGCAATTGACTGAGAAAACTTGTGATGCAAGGCTTGAAATATGACATGAGGATTATTTGAAGCATATGAGGAGTCATGAAAACCATTTGAGGCATTATAAGTCCAATTTACTTTGAGAAAAGCAAAACTCTTGTTGTAGGCTAATTACTTAGGAGAAGACTTGTCTCATCAATTCCTTGAGTAATTTTGAGCAATTGAGAACCCTGGGAAGATGAGGAGACCTCTTGAAATAATTTTATTTAAAAATGAGAGGGAAAATTTCTGGGCACTTAAAGGTTCAATCCTCTCCCATTTATAAGGTATCCCTATATGTTGCATTCAATGACCATAACGACGACCCTACGCATGTCCCTTCACATCTAATGGATTGGCCTACCTATCGACTAATGGTGTGGATAGCACCATCCATAACGGAGAAAGAAAAGGATAACAGAAGACTTTTCAGTGGGTAAGATACCCTTAATTTCTTTCTCACAAACTAAAATAATTTTCACACCTCACACTTTTAGAACAACTACTTTCAAACGCTTTATAAACACTCTTGAGGACTGATCAAAGCGTTATTATAAAGCAGACTGCCTTACATTGGCATTTTCAAAAGTGACTTACATTGGCATTTTTAAAACCCTTTCAAAGTACACACAAAGAAAATTAAAGTGAGTTAAGAAATTAAGAGCCCGCAGATAACTACAGATGAAGAGGGTGCTAACACCTCCCCTTTTCATAACTTACCCCCCAAACTCAAAATCTATCAAGGTCTTTCATGTTATTTTCACCCTTTCCTTATTAGATAAAAGAAAAGTTGGTGACGATTCTAGCTATCCCCAATATTTATAATAAAATGCAAAGCCAAGTTAGTTCTCCCCATGTGTTATAAATATGATCTTACCGGTTGATTAGAACCTACAAGGTGGATGGATGATGATCTTCAGATGGGCTGGAAAGTCGAGGAGGAAAAGAGGGGTTGTACCTGCAAGGAACTTTGATGATCAAGTAAGTATGTGAGAAAAAGAGATACAAGCAAAGTATTAGGGTTTTAATGATGAATAGTCAATATTCGATACCTGGCCCTCACATGAGTGAGGGTTTATATAGTGCCCCTGAAGCTTGGCTTTTGGTCCTTATTTTTGAGCCTTGATATGCGGGTACGCAAAAATAGGTAACTACCAAGACTTGGTAATACCGGGCAGGTGTACCTGCAACTAACCGTTAGTTTCGAGGAGGAGGTAGGTTACAAGCAACGGTCTGGTCGGCTCCTGGTTATCTTGCCGACTTAAGGTCGGGGAGACTGAGAGGCGCTCGTCCATTGTCATAGGTCAGTGCTGGTCTAGGAGGGAAAACTTCGATGGTGCCTGAGAGAGAGCATGGGAGCCCAAGTCGTGGTCACACGGGCCGTGCCGAAGGAGGAGGTCAGACTGGGACCACTCTAGCCGTTGTGCCACTCCAGAACAGTAGTCCCCCAAGTCGTGGTCACACGGGCTGTGCTGAAGTGATGACTTTAACATCTGTTCATGGAATGGGGTGCTTCTTATGGGGAGCGTGAGCATTGCCCATTGTTCCTTTCTCGTGGGTATATGATTAGTTGGTTGTTTGAGCTTCAAAAATTAAAGAGGTAGTGTGTTTTAGGTAGTGCACTGATGTTGTGGCGCAATGATGTCCTAGGGGATAGGGTGCAATGATGATGATCCCACGGTTCCCTGGGCGTGTGCGTCTCACGCGCGGGTAAGTTTAGCTATAAATACGAGAGGAGTAAGGGATTCTGCATTTTTCTTTCTTATCTCACATTGCTTGTTATTACTCGCCCGTCGATCACAACTGAAGATTAGTTGTTCTCCGCCGTTCCTTTCAACTTCCTTCCTTCTTTAATTGGTAAGATTCTGGATTTTTCGTTGTTATTTAGCTGTTGTAGCCTAGATTTTCACATTTTTCTTCTTAGAAATGCACGCGGTTAGGCTTAGGATCCTGTCTGTTAGGGTGTTCTTAGGGAGTGTTGGTGGTAGACGATGGTTCTATAGTTTAGATCGCCAGATTCGTCGTGGATCCTCCCAGGATTTTTTCACGATGTTTCGTTGATGGTTCTTGAGGATTTAGGTCCTTTTGCTGACTGGAGTTCGCCTAGTTAGGGAAAGTGGTTGTTAGTTTAGATTCCTTAGTGATGGTTCTAGTTGGGGACATGGTCCTCGTTTATCAACGCCCTTTCACTTTATTAGTGGTGGAAGGGTGGTTTTGACATTAATGTCGACCTCACCTCTATCCTCTTCTTTTCAGGTACTACGACAGATAATGTCGAAGGTGACATCTTTGAGGAACCTGTTGGGTATTCTTAAAAGTTCTACGGATGAGACTCATAGCACGCCGAGCATCTTGGAGATATCTGGGGACGAGCCAGACCAACTTGATCAACAAGTATGGGGAGAGGATGTGGAGATGGCCCCCGTGTTGTAACCGGTTTGAAAATGAGAGTCGCCACCCTTAATTTTTATCTTTGAGAAGGGAATATAAAGGATAACCCTAATTTTTTGTCAGAGATTTTAGGTTGTTGGACTCGTTCTTAGACAAAGGGAAGGTGTTAGGCACCCCTCATCTACCTTATTCACAAGGATACTAGGGTTTAGAAACGCAATCTTTAAAAAATAGGGTTTTAGTTTTTATTAGGGGAACTCGCCATGATTTTAGTCGTATGCCTACGTATTCTCTTAGGAGGAATCAAAGTCCCAATTCGTAGTTTGTAGTTGGTTGGTGTTTTTATAGGATTGCATTGAATTGATTTCAAATTTATCCTTGAACCTTGTCTGGGTTTGAAAACTGAGTGATTGTAGACGCAGTTCGCAGTTAACTTTGAATGAAATTCTATTTAATCCTTTTTCGAAAATATCTTTAATTTTTGATTATGTTAGTAGAAAAACGTCTGAATTGTTGTTGGTTAGCTATTTTGAATTTTGATTTGGTTAAAGAGTGTGATAAGATAAGACGCGGAGCGGGGGGAGTCTGATATAGTCTCCTCATCACGTGGCCAGATATTGGCCACGTATCTCCCGCGGATGGAGTAATTGGTGAGTTGCGTGGGTTTTAATATTTTGATGTAAAATATTAAATTAATTTAATTTAAGACAAGGTTTTGAATTAATGTGAATTAAAAAATAGATTTAACTAAATAATCCAATAAAATATATTTTGTATTTTGAATAATTAATTGGTAAACGTTAAGTCTACCGTTAATTACTCGAGGATGTGAAATCTGATTACTGGTAATATGTCGAAATTAATTAGTTTTTATAATTTTATAATGATATATATATTTTTTATAGAAATTAAATAAATAAATAAACAAAAGAAATAACTAAATTAAAGGTGGTGCTAAATTCATAAGGGGTGTCGCTATTAGATTAATATATGACCTAAGGCCCATTTCAATATTTGTTAAAGTTAATCCTAAAAACTAAAAATAAACTAATAATAATAGCAATAATATAAGTAATAATAAAGCATAGAGAAAAAGTACTGATCCCAAATTATCTCTTCCTCCCTCACGGTATTCCTTCTTCTACCTTCACAATCCTTCTTTTCAATTTCTTTCCAAACAAAACCAACACTCATAAATCTCATACGCAACCTCATTAAATCAAGCATGTCTTAATTAAACCACATGAATAAAAATCAGAATGGAAAATAAAATGGAGGATTCCGGTAGAGAATGACTTTGCGAATCTGAGTTGAATTGTGATGATTGCACAGAGGCGGCTGCGGTTGTATCCGAATTTGAAGGGGAGATGGTCAGATCATGGAAGTTTCGATGGTGGATCTCCGACGACGTTTTTGTTCTGTGCGAAACGGAGGGATCTCGTCGGTGTTTTCACTGGCTGAGTTGTGTGTGCAGTTCTCGTCGTCAGATTAAAGATTCGTCAGATCTTGTGGTGGCATCGACGACTTCTGATTGAAGGTGGGTTGGCTGCATCGGTGGAAGGCTCTGTTCAGCTTGTGATGTTTTGTTATAATGTTGTTTTCCAGGTTGTTGATTAAGACCAGTGGGTTTGCGGCCGAGCTGTTTCCTCTTCCTGTTTCTTTGACTTTGTATATTGTTTGTTTTTATCTCATTGTTAGTAGTGATTGGATAAAGTAGAAATCAAAGCTCATTAGAGATAAAATTCATAAACTTTGCAGTTTGTTAGTTGGAAGTAGATACAATATATCAAATATTAGAGTAATAATGATATATGAATTGAGGCAGTGATGATGTTGTATATAAGTTTTGCAACACAAATTGATTTCAAGAACTAGTTGGTTAATTTTTTCTAAGAACTAAATTAGGGACACCCTGTATATTTACCAAGATAATACTAATGACAAACATCGTGAGTTGTAATCACATATAAGTTAGGAAAATGTTAACATAAACAAAATAGTAGCAATAATTCATATATTTACATGAATCTATTATGATGTTTATAAGTAAGGTGATCCAAAACCAAAAGCATAAATTCTCCATAACTGTGTACAAATATGGACGACGTGTATTGAATGTGTATGGTCTGTGTGCAATTGTGAATTGAGAGAATAGTTAGTTTTGTCAAGAAATAATTTTTGAAAACAACTAGATCATCAAATCATCATCATATGGTTAAAATAACAAACCAGTTAAAAAAAAATTTTAAAATTAGAGGGAGGCCTCATATGAAATCATTGGCCAAAAACAAAAATATCACCAATAGCTTTAAAAAAAATAGAAAAGAAAGTGCAACAGTAAGTGTGAATAAAGTGGTGAATTGTGGAATTTCTGGATGATTGTTCTTGTAAGATGAAATTGTTAATGAAAAATTAGGACAACAATGAGTCCTATTTATAGACTTAGAATTAGGTTAAAAATACTTGGAGACTAAGTTATCCAAAATAAATGAAAAGCCCAAAGCCTGATCTTCAAAAAAGAAAAGAAAATTAGTGACAAAAAGGAATAGAAAAAAATGTTAAAAGTGCACCATAAGAGATCTGAACCCGCGACCTCATACTTGCAAGCTTAATTCCTTGCCAACTGTGTTATATTACTTATTCAAAATAAAAGCCAATTGAAAGTACAGGAAGACGAGCAAGTATTTGTTTATAAAAATAAAAATGATTTGAAATAAATTATTATATTTTTAAATAGGTTTGGAAGCGAATATTTATAAAAATCAAAGAATATTATAAAACCAATATTTTTGACCGTAGAAATAAAGGGAAGACAAATTTGGGTTATGACACCCCGCTGATCAGGGTGGCCTGTTTGCGCCTAACAACGATGAAGACCTGAGGACATGGGTCATAGAGGATCCTTGGGATCATGGGTGCTATTTTATCGAGCACTGGGACAATGTTTTTACCAACGTATCTTCGTGCTCGGTCGATGATGACGACACATAAGACTGGTCGTTGTGGGTCCTTAGAGAGAGCAGTCGGGTCTACTCGGAATATGACAAATGGAGGATCCCAATTTATGATATAGTGTTTCAGAAGATGGGCCTCCATTTTCCTTTTTTAGATTTCAGGTGGCCATTTTCAGGCATCTCCGACTGGCTCCCTCTCAGATGCACCCGAGTGGGACCATTTTCATGCGGGCGTTCAAGATTGTGTGTGATTACTTGAGGATAGGGGCCACTATCCCTTTGTTCTTCTACTACTTTCACCTTTAGAGGAGCAAGGTCGACAGAAAGTGGGGATGGTTCGCTTTGAAGCAAGCCAATGGGAAGTTGTTCAAAGCTTATTTGGAGTATGTCTGATCTTTCAAGGACAAATACGTGCTCGTTCAGCCTGTCTCGGACATGGCTATGCTGAACGTCTTCCAACTTGCCCTAGCGTATAAAGAGGATGGGGCTCCTATTTTAATTGATAAAGGAGAGCATCAGAACAAGTTGGTCCATAAATTCCCCTTCCAGTAGACTAGGAAGCACTTTGACAGTAAGTTGGACACTTATGTGTGGAAGGAGGGGCAGCTCGATGACGAGGACCAGAGGAGCTTCGATCTTCTGTCCGCCTTCGTCACGGGAATCCCTCGTGTTTAGTGCACGGGCCGAGGAGGAAAGTAGGTTAGAGACAAAGACGGAAAGATCGTGTATGAGCCTGGAATTATAGGTGTAAGGAGCTCCTCGAGAACCTCGTTAAATACTTGGGTATTTTCTTTATGTTTTGAATAATTATATATGGTGGACATTTTTAAGTCCTCATTTGCTAACTCTGATTTGTTGTTTTTTCTGTAGATAGCATGAATCTTTCCAAGGAATGCATAGCCAAGAACCTTGTGGTGAAAGCAAAGAGAGCGTTGAAAGATGTTCAGGGCCGTACATGGACTGCTCCAACGTCAGGGTCAGGCAACTCGTCCTCGGGTCTGGCTGTTGGCGCCCTCTCTCCCGCTCTTATGTCCTCTAAAGCGAAGAGACCACGCGTCGAGGGGAGCATTGATCTGACCGGAGAAAATGGAAAGGGAAGTATGATATGCCCCCTGCTGGCTGGAGAAGGCTTTCTTCGAGGGTGCCTCTCTACAACTCCAATGGGCTGAGTCTCTTCACCTTGAGGGGCTGGAACACCCGGAGAAAAGGGCGACTCTTATGCAGGATGCTGGTGGTCTAATGAGGATACTGGAGAGACGAGGAGAAAGCTCGAAGGCTGGCCGAGGAAGATCTGGGGAAGCTAGCCGAGGAGCACAAGGTCTGGATGCTTGAGAAGAAATCTCTGGAGGGGAGGGTGGTGGCTTTGGTTGCCGAGGAAATACCCGCTGAAGACGAGCCAGAGAATACGAAGGACTTGAAAACCCGAGCTAAGGTGGTTGCTAGTTTTCAACTGGAGATGGATGGTGCTCAGGCCGCCTCTAAGGGGAGCTTCGAGAATACGTTGAAGAAGCTCTGTGTTTTGAATCCTGGGGTCTAGTTTAATACCTCCGAAATGGGGGTTAATTACTATGTGGCCACCGGAAAGATCCTGGTTCCCAACTATCTTAAGGAGTTTATTGTCCATCCCGCCGGGGGACCCTTTCAGTTGTCGCCAGTTGTCGAGGAAGAGACTGAAGAATGATGATTGATAATTTTTTATTCCGCTCCGGACTTTGTGCCATAACGTTGTAATCTTGTTTTTCCGGACTTTTTCCCATTTATGTAAGTTCTGAACAAGTGTGTCCATTTTGGACACAAAACTATTCTTTTGGACAGGGGGCTAAAGGCCTCCCTTATTGTAATATTTGTACAACAGCGGCCTGTCGATCATATATTTTAATTATCCGGCCATGGTGGTCGTTTGTTCCAAATACTTGACTTGTTTTTGCATGTTTATTATTATGTTTGTCTTCTTGAGACATATTTTGTTTTGCTAAGAGTTTATAGTGTGGATTTTCTCATTTGATTTGTATGTTCGCCAGTGTGGGGAAACTGGACAAACAGCCAGGGTGAATACCGGGCATGGGTCGGAACTCAGGTCTCGTTTTGAGGACCTGAGCTTAGCAGCGTGAACTTCTCGTTGCGAGCTGGGTTTTCTAGCATCGTGGTATAAGGACGATGGAGATCGGTCGAGTTATCCATGTCGTTCTGAGGACACGCTCAATAAAAGAGTGGAGTCTCGCCCCTTTAAAATATTTTGGGTGCTATGCTTGTACCTAGGCATGCATGCGTGGTCGGGCCTGGATGATTTTGTCTTGTTGATGAAGCTCATGAACTGCTCAGTGTTTTAACTATAATATTGTTTTAGCTTTTCAGCGTTCCATGGTCGAGAAAGTTGTTCCCCATGTAGATTTTCTAAGTATTACTCCCCGATCCCTGTTTTTGAGTAGACGCGATAGAGGCCTTCCTAGTTCGCTGCGAGCTTGCCTTTGCGAGATTCTTTGCGATTTCTCTTCAAGATAAGGCTGCCAATCTAGAACTCTCATTGTGCGTATTTGGTGTCATAGCGCATGGATATTTTTTATTTGAGAGAGGCCTCTCGTAGGGTCGTTCCTGTTTGGATCTCTTCGACCATGTATAGTTCTTCCCATAGGGGGGTGTTGTTTATCTCCTTGTCTAGAGTAGCTTCAATTATCCTGGAGGGTTCTTCGATATCTATAGAAATGATGGCATCCGCTCCATAAGTTAGTCGGAAAGGAGTCTCTCGATTGACGAATGCGCTGTTGTTCGAGACCCCCAGAGTATGCCGTGTAGCTCCTCGACCCAATTTTCTTGGTTTCGTCTAACCTATGCTTCAGACCCCTGAGTATCACCCTGTTCGCAGACTCGGCCTGGCCATTCGTGTGGGGATGTTCGATAGATGCGAATTGTTGGGTGGTGCCCAACTTGGTGACAAATTACTGAAAGGTATGATCTGTGAACTGGGTCCCATTGTCGGTGACTATTGCTTGTGGGATGCGGAGCCGATCAAGGATGTTTCTTTTGTAGAAGCGAAGGACGTTTTGGCGGTAGTTTTGGCCAATGCTTCTGCCTCTGTCCATTCGGTGAAGTAGTCAACGGTTATTATCAAATATTTGTTTTGATTTGTACCTACCACGAACGGACCGAGGAGGTCTAACCCTCACCAGGCGAAGGGCCAGGGAGAAGACAAGGACCTGAGCTCGTTTGGGAGAGCGAAGTGCATGTCCTCGTGCCGTTGGCATTTGTCACATTTCTTTACATGCTCTTTTTGTATCGTGCTGCATGGTGTGCTAGTAATACTCCGCTCGCAGAGCTTTTATGGCGAGGGATTTTCCTCCCAAATGTTGGCCGTTTATCCTTCATGGATTTCGAGCTGGAAGTGATCCGCTTCACTTTGGTCGATGCATTTGATGAGGGGGATGGGAAACCCTCTCCTGTAAAGCTTGCCTTTGACTAGGACATAAAAACAGGCTCTTCGCTTGACCCCTGCCATTTCCTTCGAGTCGACGGGAAGATCTACTCTTGTTAGGTATTTGTGTACCGGGGTCATCCAGTAGTCGTCATCTCCTATGGAGAATACTCCCAAAGTCGAAGGGGTCTCTGGATGCTCGGTCGAGGAAGAATTTAATGTATCACCGACTTGTTCCCCCTTTTCCTCTTTGTGCTCGCTAGTTTGGACAAGATATCTGCTCAGACGTTATGTTCGCGAGGAACATGTCGTACGTCCATGAATTTGAATTTCTTTTTTATCTCTTGGACTAGGGCCCAATACTCAGCGAGGTGGCCGTTTTTCACCTGATATTCTCCTCGGACCTGAGATGCAACGAGCTGAGAGTCAGTGAAGATTTTCACCTCCTCGACTCTCAGGTCTTTGGCTAGGCGCAAACCTGATAGGAATGCCTCGTATTCGGCCTGGTTGTTTGAGGTCAAGAAGGATAATGCAAGGGAGATCTCGATTAGGGTTCCTTCTTCATTTTCCAATATAATTCCTGCGCCACTTCTTATCGAACTGGAGGTGCCGTCGACAAAAATTGTCCATTGGCGCGCCCTGTCCTTGGGTGCGGGCGAGGTCATGTAGGCCACAAAGTAGGCTAATGCTTGAGCTTTAAGGGCTTTCCTTCCTTCGTATTGGATTTCAAACTCGGAGAGTTCTAACGACCATTTCAACATTCTGCCCGACATGCCAGGCCTATCGAGAAGCTGCTTTATTAGTTGATTTGTTCAAACGACTATGGTATGTGCCAAGTAATAGTTCCTGACTCTCCTCTCCACATTGATGAGGGCTAGGGCCACCTTTTCAATTTGCTGACATCTTACTTCGGGGCCCTACAGGGCCTTGCTCGTAAAGTAAATATGCCTCTACCCATATGGAGTTTCTCTGATTAGTGTTACGCTTATTTACTCCGGGGTGACGACCAAATAGAGATGGAGGATTTCATCCTTCTCTGGTCGAGAAAGGATGGACGTTGCATTAGTGCTTGCTTCAAGTGTGTGAAAGCTTTCTTGCATTCAACCATCCATTTGAAGGTAACTTCCTTGTGGAGGAGTTTGAAGAGGGGGAGCGCGTGCTGAGCGGATTTTGCCATGAATAGAGAGAGAGAGAGAGAGAGAGAGAGAGAGAGAGAGAGAGAGAGAGAGAGAGAGAGAGAGAGAGAGAGAGAGAGAGAGAGAGAGAGAGAGAGAGAGAGAGAGAGAGAGAGAGAGAGAGAGAGAGAGAGAGAGAGAGAGAGAGAGAGAGAGAGAGAAGTGACCATGTTGTTCAGGATTTGAATGTACTTTTTTGAAGTGGGCGTTGGAAACTTAGAAAATACTAGGCATTTATCGAGGTTTTCCTTAATCCCTTGTTCTGTGAGGTAGAATCTGAGGAATTTGCCTGCCCGTACGTCAAAGGTGCATTTTTCTGGGTTAAATCGCATCCAACACTTTCTGGCCTGATCGAAAACTTTCTTCAAGTGGAGAGCATGGTGAATTTCTTCCTTCGATTTGATGATCATGTTGTCCATGTAGACTTCGAGCATGTCGCGTATTTTGTTGCGAAAAACTTTATTCATCATGCACTGATATGTAGCGCCTGCATTTTTCAGGCTGAAGTGCATTACGTTGTAGTAATAGTTACCCGACTCGGTCATGAAAGCAATATTTTTTTGTCCACTTTCGCCATTGGAATGTGGTTGTATCCAGAATATGCATCCATAAAAGATAATAATTTGAAACCGACCAAGTTGTCGACAAGTTTGTCAATATTGGGGAGGGGATAAGCAGCTTTCAAGAAAGCTCGATTGGGGTCGGTATAATCAATGCACATGCGCCATTTTCTATTATATTTATTTACAAGAACTACATTTGAGAGCCAGGTTGTGTACTGGGTTTCATAAATAAAGTGTGCCTCTAGGAGGTCTTTTACAGCTAGTTCGGAAGCCTCCATTTTTTCAGGGGATTGCTTTCTTTTACGCTGGGTGACCGCCTTGAGGGCAGGGTCTATGGTCAGGTGATGGCATCCAGTCTTTGGGTCCAATCCATGCATCTCAGCTGCATTCCAGGAAAACGGATGATCATTTTCCTTCAAGCAAGCTTTAAGTTGCCTCTTCGCCAAGTCGGGGAGGTCAGCTTCGATCTTTACTCATTTGGCGAGATCGTTCCCGAGGGAGATGATCTCGAAGTCTCTGTCTGGAATGGGTCATACAGGATCTGAGAGTTCCTCACTACTTGCATCTAGGGATGAACCTTATCCTTTGACCATGGGCTCTTTCCCTTTCTTCCTCTGCTCTGCGCGATCCTCCTTAGAGAAGCGGCTGTCGAGGTCGATGGCGTCGACCCTTGGAAGTGGCTTGGCCTCCTCAAAGATGGAGGGAAAGGAAGCCCTAATGGTCGTATAGGATTGAGTGTTGATGGAACTCATGCCCCTGGCTGAGGCTTCAAAACATCTTCTTGCCTCCTGGACGACCACGTGGAGGGTGGCGACCAAACCCTCTATAGTGTAGTATTTCATTTTGAGGTGTACGGTGGAGGGAACCGCATTCAGTTAAGCCAGAATGGGTCTCCCGAAGATACATTGATCGATCAACTCGACATACCCCCAGGGTTTGGTATTGGCCCCGTTAAATCCCTAAAGGTCTGAGCCCACATATTGGGTCAGGTGGCTTTCGTTCAACTGTAGGATAACAAACAGCTGCGTGTGCATGATGTCCACCGAGCTCCCTTGATCGACCACTATGCGCCGAACATCAAAGTTTACCATGCGAGCCTGCACGAGCAGTGGGATATTCGAGTTGGGGGCTCCACCCGATAGTTCCTCCCTGTAGAAAGCGAGGCGATGAGAGCATCCTCGGAACTTATCCAGTGTGGAATCCATGTCAGAGTTGGCTTTGATAAGTTGCTCGAACCTTCTTTTTATGGATCCCAATGTATGCTTGTTGAATCCCCCACCGGAGATGACCATCGCAGCAGGGAATGACTCCCACAGACTGTGAGAGGAGAAGTACAATGGTACATTCTCCATGTCTGGGAAGTAGAAATCTTTTGGTCGCGAGATACTCATGGCGACCGATATTGTGCTGATGTCGGGGGACTCTTTCCCCTCTTCGACGCTCTTGGTTTCTAGAGCCTCCTCGTGGGCATCTTCTTTCTTCTTATACTACTTGAGGTGCCGGTCTCAGATTAGTATCTCGATCGCATCCTTGAGATGGATGCAATCGTCGATGTTGTGGAACCTACAGTACTTGCTCTTGTTGGTTATGGGCTTGGAGGGTTTCTGGCGAAGAAAGCGTACCTCAGCCTGTTTAAATTCAGAGTTGGCACATTTGGACAAAATACGTTCTCTTAAAGTGGTCAGAGGAGTGTAGTCGTGGAACTGGCCAGGAGGCCCCTTGTAATCTTTGGAGTCTCGGGATCTGTCCTCCCAGTTTCTCTCTCCCACACGACGGGATGTCGGGAGCTCACCACTTCTCGATGGTTTGGCAGTCTCTCAGTTCCATGAATCCCTGGCATTGTTGGCCACTTCTTTATCCTCGTACTGAATGTACGCTTGAGCCTTGAGGAAGAGGGAGTTGAGCGTGTCTAGAGTTTTGATGCCCACAACCTTCGAGAAGTAGTTGCGGGGGTGGAGCCCTTATTCAAGAAGGTACATCTTCATGGAATTAGTTGTTGAGAGCTGTACAACTTCGTTGTTGAAGCACTCGATTTAGATTCTGTTCTGTACAACCTCTGATTTTTGGATGCCAATGGGAGGCTGTGAATGCCTCAAAAATATCTTTCCCAATTGTTTCCAAGAAGTGATAGATTCAGGGGGAAGGCTTTTATACAAGGCCTTGGAACCTTTTCTCAGAGTGGCTGGGAACAACCTGCATTCGATTGTGCCCTTCACGCCTCGGTTATCAAGTAGGGCGTTGATGTCTTCTATGTGGTCGTCCGGGTCGGTCATACCATCGTAGGATCCTAATAGGGGCAGCTACTTGAGCCCGACCGAAAGTTGTGCCTCCATAATTTCTCTCGATAACATGCCAGGGGCTCATCGTCATCAGTCTCTTATGGCATTGATAATGGAGAGTGATGGTTTCTTCCTCGTCTTTGCAGGTGCTCTTCATCTTCTTGGGAAGTGGTGAGTCTTTATCCTTCTTGGTAGATGCTCGATCATGCTTCTCGCGAAAAGAAACGTCGAGCCATTCCTTTCTTGGAGGTAGCTCCTCTTGGGGAGGTGATATGCTGGAGGAATCATGTCTTCGGTGTCTCCGAGGGGGAGACCTTGACTGTTTCTGCTCATGAGCCCCTATCCTTTTTCTCTACGGGAGGATGAGGGAGTTGGTTCGGTTAAGGGCATCAATTAGTGCTGCTATGGTTGGGTTGGCATTCTGCAGAACGGGGTCCGATTGTAGAATCTTTGACTGGTCTTCAACAGGGTTCTTAGGAATCTGTTTTTCCAAGAATAGAGTGTTGTCGCGATTAGCATCGATGGAATCTGGAGAAATAGTATGTTCGTCACAAGCGTCGAAGTTATCCTCGAGGTGAGGATGTTCTTGGCTTCTTTCGGTCTTGCGTGCCAGGTAGAGCACAATCTTTACAGAGAGATGGTGATCATCGTGATCGGACATGATTGATGAATATAGAGGATCTTTGGTCTTCAGATTCTGGGAATAAAAAACAGGGAAGATAGTCCCCACAGTCGGCACCACTGATCTTACCGGTTGATCAGAACCTGCAAGGTGGCCGGCTGATGATCTTCAGACGGGCTGGAAAGTCGAGGAGGAAAAAGGGGGGTTGTACTTGCAAGGCACTCTGACGATCAAGTAAGTATGGGAGCAAAAAGAGATACGAGCAAAGTATTATGGTTTTAGTGATGAATAATCAATATTCGATACCTGGCCCTCACATGAGCGAGGGTTTATATAGTGCCTCTAGCGCTTGGCTATTGGTCCCTATTTTTAGGCCTAGAAATGCGGGTCCGCAAATAGGTAACTACCAAGACTTAGTCAAACCGGGAATGTGTGTCTGCAACTAGCTGTTAGTTCCAAGGAGGAGGTAGGTTACAGGCAGCGGTCTGGTTGGCTCCTAGTTGTCTGGTCGACTTGAGGTCGGGCAGAATGAGAGGTGCTCGTTGATTATCGTAGATCAGTGCTGGTCCAGGAGGACAAACAATCGATAGTGCCCGACGAAGGGCGGGGGAGATTGGGCCGTGGTCGCACGGGCCGTGCTGAAGGAGGATGTCAGACTGGGCTCACTCTAGCCATTGGGCCAGTCCAGAACAGGATCCAAATCGCACAAGTAAATATATTCTAAATTCAACTTGTCACTATTGTGGTGTGAAAGGTAATACCATTGGTAAATGCAAAGTTAAGAAGTTTTTAGTTTCTAATGTCGTCTATCAATGGTTTCCTAAATGTAACCATGGTTTCACTTACCCTCAAGGACCCAATGAAGATTTAATACTTAGTTTACCTTGTTGATCTTGTAGGAAAAATGTCTTAGCTCTATGTAGAGAATATGGATTCTCTTTTATGGTTGCTCAAGGCATATGATGCACGATATCTCCAAATTCATTGACTTTGTGGAAATGAAGAAACGCGTTGTGACTTAGAAAGCATAAACAAGTTTTCTTAAATTGGTAAAAGCTATGTAAGTTACTTTTAATGACTATTGTCCTAGAAATGTCAGAAAAGGTATTTTGTTTCATGTTGTAGGTGTATCTTCAAGAGACATACTCAATGACACCAAAGAAGGAATTTATCAACCCGAATCGGTGAAATGTGAGGAGGAGCAAGATAACTATCATAAAATAGATAAGATGAAAGTTCAATCAAAATGAATGATCATCAAATAAATATCCTTCTTGGATTCATTACAAGTCATACTTTTGGGAACTTTGTCAAAGTGAAAATTGGTAAGATCATTGTAGTCAAAAGATCTTATGTCATGTTGTTGCAATTGTTTCAACTCTCGTTCGAAAATTCCTTGTGAAATGCAAAGTGCATCCTCCGTCATATTGTACGGTGAGGTAGTATCGTTTTAATTGTTGCTTTGTAAGTAAGTCCTTCTTTTACCAATTTATTTTTGAAAGACATGTGATATACTTGATGTGTGATATATATTATGAGTATTCATTTGTAAAATAATTCTTAAATGATAATCATGGCGTATTATCATTTTATATACTTATAATTACCTCATTCTAATTTCATTACATGTATACCTAAATATCTTTGTTTGCATATATATATATATATATATATATATATATATATATATATATATATATATATATATATATATATATATATATATATATATATATATATATATATATATATATATATATATATATATATATATATATATATATATATATTACCATCAAACCATGAAACATGATCATTTACATATGCATTTCATGTCATATCATACATGAGTCAAGTTATGTCATGCTAAACCAACCCAAAATCTTTTTTCTCAACATGTTATTCATTTTTGCTTATCATGTACCGACACATGATATGTATAGGTCGAAACATATCTCATTAAGTCAAATAAGTGCTTTTTGTTATATTATGCATCGACACAAAATTCGTATAGGTCGACACATGTGTCAATGTTTCAAAATAACTATTTTTCAGTTTAGTATGTGTGATATGGTGGCAGAAGCTACTGTTATACTCGTTTTGCGTTTGTGTTTGCAAATGTTGCGATAAGCAAGAGTCACCACCGACTTTTCTTTTATCCAACAAAGGAAAGGGTGAAAAAAAACAAAAAAAGACCTTTCGAGATTATTTCTGAGTAAGGGGGGTAGATTATGGAAAGGGAAGGTGTTAGCACCCTTTCTATCTGTAGTTTATCTATAGGCTCTTAGATGCTTAGCTCATGTTGAAATACCTTGTGCTTTGCGTGTTTTTGAAAAGCATTTTTGAAAGCGCCTTAGTACGGTGAACTTTGTAATGTTTCTCGGAATAGTAGAGAGCGTATACAAAGGGTTTGAAAATGATTTTGAAAGAGGTTTTTTGTAAGTGTAAAAATTTGTTTGAGCAAGCATCTAACAACTCTCTACTTTACTCGAAATGGTTGTTCTTTTCCTCTTTTCCTATAGACAGTGCTATCCTACTATTAGTGAGTAGGTAGCCCTAGTCATTGGATGTTTGAGGGACAATCGAAGGGACGTTTATATAGTCACAAAGACAACTGGACAAGAAACCTTAGTAACTACCCTAGGGCTTTAAGATCATTTTTACCGAGGCAACATCGAGAGGGTCATCGAGGGACTTATGATCTTTAAACCGGAGGGTAGCCACTAAAACCTCTCATGTTTCGAGAGTTGTGACTGTTTTTCCGAAGGCAACCAAAGTGGGGGACCCTAGAGGTGTGCATGTGAAATTGTGTTATATTCAGTTATTTATCTTTGCATTAGGTTTGCTAGTGTTTGATTGTTATTCTTGCCATACAATCCTATTACGCATACATCTAACAGTTAATAGTTTGCAGAAATTAAAAGTGCGGAAATGTAAATCCTAAACTATTACAAGGCTTCGGGGAGGAGGATTAATTACATGTCCAAAACTAGGAGGGAAATAAAGAAAACGTTAAATTTAAAGTCCTAATTAATTCTATTACATCCAGTAGGCACTTACAAAAATATGAAAATAAAATACGAAAGATAATTAACGTGCGCGAATTGAAAATACGTCTAAAAATCCTAAGGTATAATAAAAAATCTTCTGGTTGTTTTTTGTTTTAATTAAGAAACGAAATTAATCCTAAGTCTATTTAATTTTAAAAAAATGTTAAAGTGATTAGTTAATTAATTTACCAAAATTAAAAATTTAATTAAGAAAAATCCTAAATATATTTTTATGTGATTTTTATATTTTTTTATTGATTAAAATAAAAAGAAAGAAATTAAAAGAAATAAATATAATTAATAAAATGATAAAATAAAGATGGGCCTAGTAGCAAAAGTAAACAGGGGGTGTGGTTTGGATATTTACAAATCCCAACCAGGGAGAAGCCCAGACTGGCGTTGGATTCAGTGAGGGAGCTCTTTGTAAAGTTCTTTGTGAGAAATGGAACCCTAGAGGGAAATCCATTGCTTAGGAGGAGAATTTTTCTGGTCAATTCTTGGTCAACCTTCAGCAATTGGGGACCTCAATGAGTGTGCCTTGAATATAATGGGAGGGCAAATTTTAGGGTACAACAACTTCCCCTATTCAGTTTTAAACCTGAAGATTTATATTGGCTTGTCGGTCTTTCGTGATCTGAAGGTGGAAGATGATTGAACACTAATTGCCCAGAAATTTGCACTCGCATGAAGTAACACCGTTGGTTGATGATATCAGGAATGGGCTTACTGATCCGCTGTCGCACACGGATCAAAAACGAGTATTTTGTAAAATGCAGTATATCGACAATGGCTCGAGTTGTATCACAAGGATTCTTCATTTTATTATTAACTAATAGAAATCGAATGGGGGTTGGTTTTAGGATCAATTTATAACACGAAATAAGTGATTAAAATAAGTGATTATAAAAATAAGTCGATCAACTGTTTTCAGGTTCCTACTAATCATTGGTTTTTACCTTACCAATTCCCTAAGCGGCTTCGACCTCTATTCAATTTCAATACCAATCGACAAGTTCAATAGATATAAAATAGATTGAATTCTCATTCCGAATTAAGCAAACACGATATAGAACGCGATTTAACGACTAAGCAACGTAAACAACGATTAAAGATTAGAAATACAATCATACGAATTTAATCAAGACATTCCATGAAATAACAGATTAAGCAAATGCAATTTCATAAAATAGAATTGAAAGAGAAACAAAATTGAATTGATAAATTAAAAATCTCAAAGCATCGGAGCGCGATTACAGTAGATCAACTCTGGATATTTAGTTCCTCATCACAACCGTAAAAGCAAAATGTATATTTTCTCAATAATGAAAAGGTCCAAAAAAAAACTAAATTACTATGGAGGCTGCTAGGTATAGCAAAGACAAAGATTCGGTTCATAACCCAACTCGGTCGAAAACATAACCCATGCCTAAAACAAATGACCCAAAACTTAAATATAAAATACTGCAACTTCAACGAATTTTATGACCCTGCTACAGTCCGATTCAGCTCTTGACTTCTGAATAAAAATCGTAGCTCTTTCTCTTATCTTTCCAACGACTGGTAGCACGCCTCATTCTGACTCCTGTAGCTCAAATTATGAATTTATTCGTGCAAACTGCTAATGCTGAAAATAAAGTGCGAAAATCAAATAAGAGTAGAAATAAACTAAAATAGAAAAACACTATAAAATACAAAATTAAGCTAAATAAACCATGGAAATGCATAAGTACAATCATGTAAGAATGTGTATAAAAATTCATTGATCACTTACAAATACCATTTGGAGAATATGAATGAGATTTTGCAGAGATGGGCTTAAAGATTCCATCCAAAGTAGATACTAACTTCATACGAGGTCTCTTTGTGGGGATTCCTGTTCCTGTTGTCTGAGGAGGACTCCGCTGGGGAATGTTGATTTCTGTTCTTTTGCTTGAGGAAAAATATATGGGGAATAGAGACCAGGAGCTTTAGTTTTCCACGACTCTACGGAGGAGTTATCTCTGGATTGGAGAGATGAAAGTTAGCTGTTTTTTAGGCAAAATCCAGGCTTCATCGTAACTTGCTGAGGGTAATAAAGTTGACTATCATCTGGTCATACTACAGGCTTCACAACAACTTACTAGGGAAAATGAAATTAACTGTTATCTGGTCGGTTTCGAGGCTTTGCAGTAATTGAAGAGGTTGAACTGTTATGTGGTCGGGTCCAGGCTTCAGAAATTAAGCTTTTATCTGGTCGGGTCCAGGCTTCAACTTGAACTTGAGGTATACTATCATCTGGTCAGGTCCAGGCTTTGCAGTGTTGTAAACTGCTATCTGGAGATATTTGAGAATGAGCCTGGGTAGGGCTGCTTCCTGATGAGACCATGTAAAGCTGCATCTGGAGATTATGAGAAGGAACCCGTGTAAGATTGCTTCAGGATGAGCCCGTGTAAACCTACATCTGGAGATTATGAGAAGGAACCCGTGTAAGATTGCTTCAGGATGAGCCCGTGTAAAGCTGTATCTGGAGATTATGAGAAGGAACCCGTGTAAGATTTCTTCAGGAGAATCTCGTGTAAAGCTGCATCTGTGTAGGGCTGCTTCGGGATGAGCCCGTGTAAAGTTGCATTTGGAAATATGTTAGAAGGAGCCTGGGTAGGGCTTCTTCGTCTGGTCGTGTAGATAGTTGCCCCGTCTTGTTTCAGGAATTAATCTCTGCCCTTAGAGAAAGATAGTTTCCCCGTCCTATTTTGGGAGTTAATCTTCAATCTATTCATGTAGATAGTTGTCCTGTCTTGTTTCAAGTAATAATCTACAATCAGTTGTTCTCAGATAGTTGTCCTGTCTTGTTTTAGGTATTAATCTGGAACTTGTTTTTTTGTTGGTTGTAAAGATAGTTGCCCTGGCTTGTTTCAGGAATTAATCTTTGTCCTTAGAGAAATATAGTTTCCCTGACCTCTTTCGTGAGTTAATCTTCAATTTGTTCATGTAGATAGTTGTCTTGTATTATTTAAGGTATTAATCTACAATCAGTTATTCTCAGATAGTTGTCCTGTATTGTTTCAGGTATTAATCTGGAACTTGTTTTTGTTGGTCGTTGAGATAGTTTCCCTATCTAGTTTCAGGAATTAATCTCTAACTTGGTCTTGTAGACATTAGCCTTGTCCTGTTTTGGGAATTGATCTACAATCAGTTGTTCACAGATAGTTTCCCGTTTGGTTTCAGGAATTAATTTGGAACTTGCTTTCATTGGTCGTTGAGATAGTTGCCCTATCTGGTTTCAGGAATTAATCTCTAATCCGATCTTGTAGATAGTCGCCCCGTCTTGTTTCTGGAATTGATCAACAATTAGTTGTTCACGGATAGTTGCCCTGTCTGGTTTCAGGAATTAATCTGGAACTTTAATTTGTTGGTCGTTTGAGATAGTTGCCATGTCTGGTTTCAGGAATTAATCTCTAACCCAGCCTTGTAGATAGTCTCCCCGTCTTGTTTCAGGAATTGATCTACAATCAGTTGTTCATAAATAGTTGCCCTGTCTGGTTTCAGGAATTAATCTAGAACTTGCTTTTGTTGGTCGTTGAGATAGTTGCCCTGTCTGGTTTCAGCAATTAATCTCTAACCTGGTCTTGTAGATAGCCTCACTGTCTTGGATCAGTTGTTCACAGATAGTTTTCCTGTCTGATTTCAGGAATTTAATCTGGAACTTTTAAAAATTGTTGATGATATTCGTCTGTTGATCTTTCCTGAAAAGGTAAGGAATTGGCTGTATGGAATATCATGATGCATGAAGTGCATTAGGTAATGATGTTCTCAAAATAAATGAGATTGTGATATATGCATTTGTGCTACATATGCTATGACATTTGTAAAATGATGTATGGATGTAATGTATGAACGTATCAGCTGTTTTATTGCAGTGTTGTTGAACTGGGGAAATAAATCCCTGATTGTTGCTGGGAATGAAGAATGTAAGTTTTCATCATTTGTTGAAGTTAAACTGCTGGGAGATGGCTTTTCGTTGCTAGAGAAATAAACTCTATTGGGGAAAGGAAACTCCACAAACCGCTTGGGGAATTTATGAAGTTCTGGTTGGGAACCTAAGAAGTTTATGAACCAAGTTGAAGAAATCTCCAAGTTTTTAGGGAGATGATCGAAGCTTTTGATCTATTAAGAGGATGCCGGAATATCTGAAACTGTTAGGTTATACACTGAAGACATGGCAGTGACTTTGCGGGAGGACGTCTCTATCTCTATACCTACTGGGGAACGTATCCGTACTGATGACGAACTCTGCGAAGATAGTCCCCTGGGGGTGGTTACTCTGGGGATTTTGTGAATAGCTCGAATGTTATCCCAACTCTTGGAGTCTTGAGTAAATGTTTATCAGGGTGATAAGCCTTCTACTGATAGACAAGTGACAAGATGATGAGACATAGTCGTATGCTTTAATCCCTAACTTTTTTCTGGACTGTCCTTTCAGATTTTCAGTCCACCGGGATACCCTTTTTTCCCAAGTCGCCTTTTTCAGGTTTTCGACTTTCTGGGTGTACAATTTTATATATATATCCCTAATTTTTGCCCGAACTCCTTTGGTTCGCCGGGGTGCCCTTATTTTTTCCTAGGCCAGTCAACCTAGCAGGTCTTTTTTTACGCGTAGTATTTTCCGACCATGTCCATGTTCACATGGTGCCGGAAATTATCATTGTCCATAGTAGTAAGTGTTGCAGCACTACCGGAAAATGTTTTCTTGATTGAACGTGGCCCTTTGCTGGAACTTATGTTAAATTCCCCAAGTGATTCAGATGGAGGCTTTCCCCTGGATATTTGGCGCTTTTGAGGGATTCTTTGAGTCTTGACTTGACTGCCCTAGACCAGCTTAGACACCATGTCATGTCTCTTAATTATGAAAGGCTTACTACTGGAGATGTCATTCCATATGAGGTGATTATGTTCATTGGGAGGATTTTCGTTCATTGAGTATTCATCGTGCGAATTTCTCTGTTGTTGAACAGTTAGTTATATGCAAACAATGGTATTAAAAATGAAAAGCTTATGTTTGTCTTGAAGTTTTTGAAAATTCATTTTTTAGTAAAACAAAATTTGCAAGAATTTGATATCAACTCAGGATTTATAGCAAACCTTACAAGAGTCAGGATACCTTTTGTAACATTATGCTTTCGAACTAACCTATGCTTCAGCTAGGACTTTTAAGGGTTGTAACGTGGCCTGGTTCACGGTTTAAGAAATAAAGGATAAATGCTCGAAATTTATTTGTACCCAACACGTTCTTCATGATGTACTTCAGTCCTATACTCAGTTAACTACACGTTTAGATCCCAATTGAGTTCTAGAATCTTAGCCCTGATATTCCGGTGATGGTTCAGATACTGAAAGTTTATTTGAGAAGGCAGTCATTTTTGTAACCTTTTCTTTTTGTTGAGGATTTGTAGCGACCTCTTTTTTTTTATTTTATTATCCCTACCTTTTTCCTGAATTGTTTCTTTTGCGATTACAGTCAGCGAGATGCCCCTGGTTTTTTTCTTTAAGTCTCCTTCATAGCTTTTGACTTAGCAGACTTTTCTTTTGAGAGATAATGACTTCTTGTTTTAACGATTATGTGGAACCATCACCATCTTTTGTTTTGGAAGGATACCTCAGACACTACTTGTTGTGTACGAAGAGAAAGCTTGCGATTGGGAGGCACCATTGAATTAACTGAGAAACTACCCTGCCCCAGGTTATGATTAAAGGTTTCAATTTGCGTTAAAAACAAAACTCCTACTTCTTAGGCTCAAAGGGGTTGACTATAGGTTATCTTCCTTATAACTCCACTGTTTTAGGATTTGAAAGAACGCCTGTACATCATCATCTAGGTCCGTTCAAAAGCATATTGTATAGATTATGGTATATTTTTTGTCATCCTCCCTCTAAAGGCTTACAACTTTCAATCGAGATTTGAACATCACAAAAAGGAAGTAAAAGCATAGTTTCAGTATAGTGACAATGAATGGATTAATTCAAGAGAAACATATGCAATGCATTAATGGAATAACAAAGTTTTACATGAAATAAGTGTTCGAACAATCAAAAGAAGTTACAATTTGAAATTACTAACAAAAAGCTTCTCTGTCTGAACTTGTCACTTCTGATGGTGTGCACTTGAGGGATGGAAGAAGAATTCAGTCTGACCATCTTGTGTGAACCCCATCACTCCTTCATCGATCAAGTCTTGAATCTTATTTCTCAATGTCCAAAAACTATTAGTGTCATGTCCAGGACTATTGGAGTGGTACGCACACCTTGCATTTGGATTGTACATTGGAGAGGCAGTGTTGGGACTCTGAGGAGGATCCTTCAACATAAACAGCTTGGCCTCCAACACGTGTTGTAATGATTGAGCCAATGACACAGTAAAGCATCTTTTAGATGTATTCTGCTTATGCTGATTACCCCGTTGTCATTTTTTCACTGGTGCTGGATTAGAGATTCATACTGCCCCACAGATTGGTTGAGACCACTCTTATTACGACCCTCCTGGTCGTACACAGTATTGGACTCCTTTTTTCCGTTATATAATCTCTTCTGAATACTTGAAGATGCAGTCCCCTGAATTTCACTATTCCTGAGTTTATTTTCAACATGTCCCCACATGAACATGTCACCCAATTCCTTATCTGCCAAAAGAGGTTGATCATTGATTAGGCTCCCAGCCCTAGGAGTTTTCCCCAGACGGTCGTATTTGTCCTGATGAGGCTTACTGATGAGAATCCTCAACTCCTCTTGTCCTCGGGATAAATTTTGGATAAGAACCATCTGACTACTCATTTGGATTCTCATCCTTTCCATCTCAGCTTGCAGTTGTTCCAACTGGCCATCCTTGTTGTCTTCAGGATTTTTCTTGGTCATGTTTCCAGCGAGGAGTGTTTTCAATTCTTCTTTCCCCGTGGATAGGTTTAGGAACATTTCCTTGAACTGAGCATCTTGATAATGGAGATCTATGTTGTTCTGTTCGAGAGCCATTTTCCTTGCTAAAATAAACAGCGAGAAAATGAGAAACCTGTACTGGAAGACTTGTTTTGTAATGACATGCATGCAATGCTTTCCAGGATCTCGCGGGGTAAACCCAAGAAAAATGTTTGAATTTTGATTGCATCTTTGACGGAAGAAATTTTGTATTGTTGAATGTCCTTCTACGAGAATCAAGCTCACCATGTCTAGTAAGTCATAGCCTCTGATCCAAGTTATCATGTTTTGGTCTTTTGACGACATTGGCTAGAGGATAAAAAATCCCCTTTCCCCCTTGCTAGGCCTCTGGTTTATCATAACCAGCACCACATGCCCTTGATATCCTTGAAATGGTTAAGTAAATGCTATGGTATGATGTTATGATGTGTATGTTATGCATCAAGCAAAAGTGTAAGATGACGAAGACAAGTAAGTCGTGCAAGAAGTTCAAATTATTAGATAATGATTATAAACAAGTCCTGCAAGGAATTCACATTGTTAGGTAATGAAAACAAACAAGCCCTGCAAGGAGTTCAAGTTGTTAGATAATGAAAGCAAATAAGTCACACATGTAACCTTAGGTTCAAAGGCTTGCATGAGGTTTAAAGATAAGTACTCTCTTGAAGTTTCAGTTGGCTCAACATGCCCTAGTAAAGTAACTGGGTTCTAAGGAGTCTAAATATCACTGATCTTTCTTTATCAGGCATTGTTTCAGCTCAAGCGATCTTTTCTCGCTGCCAAAATATCCCGAAAGCCTGAACTCAATGAGTGTAGTATCGAGTATCAACCAATCCTCAACTTTATACCGAGGCCGACCATCTCACTACTTTCTAATGGCAAAGTTTGTTCAATTAAAGTTTTAAGGTCTGTTAGTGCTTTATGACACTACACAGCGACTCCGTATTCTCCTCGATTTAACACAAGGGATATCGATACCGACAAATGTGTCACACTAACGCAGCCATCGCTTCAACCATATCGGTCTACGCCATACGTTCTCCACGATCTATTGCTGCTTACCTAAGAGGTGCCCCAGATCCGGGTGTAGGATCTTTTAGTAACAACCCAAATAAGCCCTTAAAGATAAAGCATACAAACACACAATGTAAAGCAATTTAAAAATGAATTAAGCTCTAAGGTAACCCCACTTTTTATTTCATCCCCAGCAGAGTCGCCAGTTATGTGATACGATGGCAGAACCGACTGTTATACTGGTTTTGTGTTTGAGTTTGCAAATGTTGTGGTAAGCAAAAGTCGCCACCGACTTATATCTTATCCAACACAGGAAATGGTGAAAAGAACAGAAAAAGACCTTTCGAGATAATTTGAGTAAGGGGGTAGATTATGGAAAGGGAAGGTTTTAGCACCCATTCCATCCGTAGTTTATCTACAGACTGTTAGATGCTTAGCTCATTTTTAAAATACCTTGTGCTTTGTGTGTTTTTGAAAGCGCCTTAGTACGTCAAACTTTATAATGTTTCTCGGAATAGTAAAGAACATATACAAAGGGTTTGAAATTGATTTTGAAAGAGGTTTTGTGTAAGTGTAAAAATTTGTTTGAGCAAGCATCTAACATCTATCTACTTTACTCGAAAGGGTTGTTCTTTTCCTCTTTTCCTTTAGATAGTGCTATCCTACTATTAGTGAGTAGGTAGCCCTAGTCGTTGGATGTTTGAGGGATAATCGAAGGGACGTTTATACAGTCACAAAGGCAACTGGGCAAGAAACCTTAGTAACTACCCTAGGCTTTTAAGATCATTTTTACCGAGGAAACATCGAGAGGGTCATCGAGGGACTTATGATCTTTAAACCGGAGGGTAGCCACTAAAATCTCTCACGTTTTGAGAGTTGTGACTATTTTTCCAAAGGGAACCAAAGTGGGGTACCCTAGAGGTGCGCATGTGTAATTGTGTTATATTCAGTTATTTATCTTTGCATTAGGTTTACTAGCGTTTATTTGTTATTCTTGCCATACAATCATATTACACATACATCTAACAGTTAATAGTTTGCAGAGATTAAAGGTGCGGAAATGTAAATCCTAAACTATTACAAGGCTTCGTGGAGGGGGATTAATTACATGTCCAAAACTAGGAGGGAAATAAAGAAAACGGTAAATGTAAAGTCCGAATTAATTCTATTACATCAAGTAGGCACTTACAAAAATATGAAAATAAAATACGAAAGATAACTAACGTGCGCGAAATGAAAATAAGTCTTAAAATCCTAAGGTATAAGAAAAAATCTTTTGGTTGTTTTTTGTTTTAATTAAGAAATGAAATTAATCCTAAGTCTATTTAATTTAAAAAAAAATGTTAAAGTGATTAGTTAATTAATTTGCCAAAATTAAAAATTTAATTAAGAAAAATCCTAAATCTATTTTTATGTGATTTTTATATTTGTTTATTGATTAAAATGAAAAGAAAGGAATTAAAAGAAATAAATAAAATGAATAAAACGAGAAAACAAAGATGGGCCTAACAACAAAAGTAAACAGGGGGTGTGGTTTTGATTTTTATAAAGCCCAACCAGGGAGAAGCCCAGAATGGCGTTGGATTCAATGATGGAGCTCTTTGAAGGTTCATGGTGAGGCAGATGTCTGAGGCCTTCATATCTGGATCAGATGGAGAACAATTGGTTATGATCATGTGGTGTATGGTGTACGTGTGGAATCTGCAAGTATTGGATCTGCAAGATAATTGTTAGAAAAAAAACGAAATGAATGACATGTGTATCGAACCCAGGTGTCTTCCCTTTGATTCGAACCTCCCCCTAATTCGAACTCCTTGAGTCCGAGTATGGGTTGTTTTGGCTTGAAATTGCCTGTATCATGAGCTTCGAAGGCAAATTCAGATCGTGCCCTAACAATGGCACAATCTTATTCCTGCATGTTATCAATTAGAGATGCTTTGATCTGTAACCCTGGGCATGGAACTGCTCGTGTAAGGGCCTGGGTGGCTTCCTGAAAGTCTCAGGAGAATGATTTAGGAGTTAGTTTGGATTGAAAATGCCTGTGAAGCTGGTTTTGAATTTTGACAACTTATGAGATTTTTGAGAGTTTTTCGGAGGCAGTGTTTTCGTGTGACTCTTTAAGGAAAATTTTGTGTGTACCTTGCTTCTAATTTAGTCTTGTACTTATAGGGATGTGGTGGTGAACAAATATGGCATGAATCAGCCATTAACCATGGCTTTGAAAGCAAAATCGAAAGATTTGAAAAGTTTCCATTTTGAGATATTTCATGTTATTTTGAACTTTGAGTGAACCTGGACCGGTTTCATCCCATTAGGTGTTCGTTTCGACTTACATCTCCATTTCACATCAATTGATTCTTTCGACCAGCTCCCAAGCTTTGTTCTTTTCGATGGCTCTGAGGTCCAATTTGAATTGCTCAAGGCTTCATCATCATGGCTTCTTCAATTAAGTCACCATCTGCATCGATTGCTTGATCTGGAAACATTATCCTAATCGAACAGTTCTTGTTCCTTTTGATCTACTTTCCCTCAATTCAACAAATCGAAGTATCACCTCTTCATCTTGACTTATTGAAGCTTCTCTCTGTTCTTTTCGATCTCCTTTTCTTTAATTCGACCAATCGAAGTATCACCTCTTCCTTTGGTATGGTCAAAGCTTCATTCTGTTCTTTTCGATCTCCTTTCCTTCAATTTGATCAATTGAAGTATCACCTCTTCCTCACTACGCCTGAAATATATTGATCCAAAAACTCTAAGATGACTTATATTTGGCTGAATCGACCCTAAGTCCTTCTATGAAATCACGCCCCGTCGAAGTTTGCATATCCTTCGAACCATTAGACTTCCAAATGCTTCTTCAAAGCTTTTGAATTCAAAATCTTCTTCCTTTCAAAGCAGCAATTCAAATCAACATGACAATCAAAATTCCTTCCCTTGAAATGCTTCAAATAGTTTATATTTCAATAGTTTGAAGACGAACCCTTAGATAACGATTCAACACAGTGAAACTCTTTACTAGCTATTCATCAATCGAATACTTCATAAAATACTCCTCACACTTTCTTTTGAACTATTCTTTCTTCGATCATCTGCTTCGTTGGGCATCAAATTAGATTGCGTACTACTGTCGAAACTACTTTGACCCAAAAGCTCTTAGGCATATTTTCAACTTTCAACTAACATCTCGTTAATTTCAGTACACTTCTTTTCTTTCTTTCAGCTATGCCATTATGCTGAGGCGTATAGGGTTCCATGGAAATCATTTGAAGCTTTTGCAAACCAAAGTTCTTTGTGAGAAATGAAACCCTAGATGGAAAACCATTGCTTAGGAGGAGAATTTGTCTGGTCAATTCTTGGTCAACCTTGAGCAATTAGGGACCTCAATGAGCATGCCTTAAATATAATGGGAGGGAAAATTTTGGGGTACAACAGCTGCCCTTGTTCAGTTTTCTTAAACCCGAAGATTTAGATTGGCTTGTCGGCTGTGATCGGTGGAAATAGAACTGACTGTTTTGGAATGCTGGTTCGCGTTTGCGTTTCACAAAATGTCGCGGTAAGCAAGAGTCGCCACCGTCTTTTATTTTCTCCAACAAGGAAAGGACAAAAGCACAACAAAATTCCTTTTCGAGATGTTTCTCGGGTTCGGGAGGTAGATTATAGAAAGGGAAGGTGTTAGCACGCTTTCTATTTGTGGTTATCCACGGGCTCTTAGGTACTTGCTCACTATGTTTTCAAAAGTTTTTGCTTTTCTTGTGTTTGTGGGTTTGAAAAAAAGTTTGTTTGAAAACTTCGATTTAACTCTTGTATCTGTCCTCAAGAGTGTATGAAGTATTGTTTAAAAACTTTTGTCATAAAAGTGTAGGTGCGAAAAGTATTTTTGTTTTGAAAGAGCAAGTACCTGAGAACCTCTACCTACTCAAAAGAAATTAAGCTGTGTAAATGTCCTTTAGACAATACTATCCCACTATTGAGAAGTAGGTAGCACCATCGTTGGAGTTTTCGGGTCAATTCAATTTTAGGGACATGTGGTCACTAAAGCAATGGTAGGACGCCTTAGCGGTAACCCTAATGTCTTGGATCATTTTTTATCGAGGCAACCGTTTCGAGGCAACTTTGATCTTTAGACAGGAGGGCGACCTCTAAAACACCCTATACTCAATGACCACATCGAGGCAACCAAGTGAGGCGTACCCTAAGAGTGACATGTGCGAGTGTGTCAGGTTTCAGTTATGTTATCTTTGTACATGTTATGGTGAGCTACGATTGATTTTAATTTAAGAGATATCTTGACATGCATAGCCTAGTTAACATACATCTAGCAGTTAATGGTTGCGGAAAGTAAACTAAGCTATTACAAGGCGTCGGGTATTTACATCGCCAAAAACAAACCCTTGAAAAGTAAATTGCGGGAAATAAATAAAAGCGATAAAAAGGTCCTAATTAAAGCTATTACATCCTCAGAGCAATTACATAATTGAATAAAAACATGGATAAAATAATACGCGCGAGAAAAAATTGAATCGAAGAGTTTTTTAGGGTTTTGACCCTTTTTTGAGAAAGAAGGAGATTTTTTGTTATTTTGCATTTAGTTAAATCTAAACTAGTTAATTAATTAAAAGAAATATTTTTTGAGTTTTGAATATTTTTTAAGGGAAAAAATAAAAGATGGTTAAAAGTTAAGAACCCTAATTCTACATTGATTTTAAATTATTGCAAAAAGTTAGAATTAACCTAATTAAAACTAAATTAATTAATTAATTATTTATTTACAAAAATAATGAAAGGGTGAAATTAATTTTAATAAATAATAATAAAAAAAAACTATATTTTAGTTTTCTGATTTTATTATGAAAAAATTAATTTGGTTAATTAAGTAATAATAATAATAATTAATAATAAAACAATTAAATGAAAAATATAAAAGAAGAAAAAAAAAAGAATAAACCCAGGGGGGTGATGGGCCCAAGAGGAGGTGTAATCAGCATGCCTAAAGTCCATTAACAATTCCAGCCTCATTGACTTTCTGAAATATCCACACGCTTGTTGACTAAGGACCATGATAGTCCTTCCATCTAGACCCTTGGATCAGGTCTGAGGCCACTTGGCATGCTGAGATCTGAAGCACATGGTAGACATCCCTTTGCAAGCTTACACAAGAGCGCCTGAAGAAATAAAACAAATAAACGTTTGGGGGACCTGGGATTCGAACCCAGGTCCCAATGTTCACATGCCAACGCCTTTGCCATCCAACCAAACTGCTTCAATTGTTATTAAAATAAGGAGCAATTATTATATGGGGAAACTAATCAATATGCTGTAAAATAAAAAATAACGCACGCTTTTCAAATAAGCCAATGAGGTATCAACACATCATCATCTTCTTCGTTTGTCTTGCATAATCAGAATCAAATAGCGGGGGTTTTTAACCCCCACTACTTCCTGCAAGGAAAAATAGCGATTAGAAATCTAGCAAGCATAAATATTTCGCGAGGTATGGGTTGTGTTTGTCTTGGCCTCACGATTTCAGTCATGTATCTCACTAGTCCCAATTTTTCCTGGATTGAAAAGCCCCATTTAGAAGCTCAAGAACCCTAGAAATTTGATCATGGCATCTCACGATTCAGGGCATTACAGTTCAATTCAATTATGCCATTAGCTTCGTATGGTCTCTAGCAATGCAAAACAATCACAAAAACATGTTAAATGCGCATGAATCAAGAGATACAATTATGAAATATAAGGGCAAACCGTGGGACTGTGTATCGTGATTCCTTGAGCTTTAGTGTCTGAGTTTGATTGCAAAACACTCATGGGACCTCCTACAATGTATTTGAATGAACAAAAACCCTTGAATCGACCTAGAATGCAAGAACAAGTTTTTAATTTTCTTGGAAATTCTTGAATTTGACAGGGTTGTTTCTGCAGCTTTCAATCGTGTCCTAGGTCATGGTTGGCTTGCATACATATAAGAGAATCAAATTAGGTCAAAATTTTGGATCCAACCCATGTGCATTGATGTTTAAATCTTTGATTGAAAATCAAATATTCTTGATTTTTCATGATTGAACAATGTTGCCAAATTTGGAATTTTTTGTATCTTTGACTTGTGCACGAATTTGCCAGCATGTTTTGATCATATTTGCTTCACAAATTGATTTAAAAATCAAATCTTCTATTTTCTTACAATTTAAATTGATTAAATGAATTAATATGTATTAAAAATCCAATTAATCAATAAAAATAAGAAAATAAATCCAATTAATCTTGGTGGGTCGTGCATAAGTCATGGGTGAAGTTTCAAGAAGAGATTTGAGGCCCATTAGCAAAAAGAAGGTGTTTTGAGCAAAATTGACTTTTGCAAATTCATGAAAACTTCCCAACTTCTCCAATGCACAACTTGCTCAATTTTGATCATATGACCATGTTCTTGGACATTTTGGAAAGCTCTTGAAGTCCTCTAACCAATTCCTTTGGTCCCATGTCATTTGGATTTACCAATCTCATGTTATGGCCTTTGACTCAAAGTGTACTTTTGTTGACTTTTGAAATTGACCTATAATGTAAAAATTGGTAACGTTTTTTGAGAGCATTTCTTGAGCTTGGAGTGTGAAGATGGTTTGTATAAAATTGCATCCTCTTCAAAATGAGCTTTGGATGGGATTTTTCTGACAAACCATGAAAAAGTTATGCCCTAGTCAAGGTACAGTTGACTTTTTCTACTGTCCAAAAATAGTAACTTTTGCATCTTGATGATTTTTGAGCTATTCTTGTGAAATCATGATCAAGACTTGATCAAATGATGATTATGAACTCAAAATAAGATGTTGACCAAAAATTCTGACTTTTGACTGCCAAATGACCATTTTGCCCTTGTAGTGGACTGTAGGTCAAATGGAGCTTTTGACTGTGCAAATTGGCATTGTGAGTCTTGAAGCTTGGCATGTAGGTGCTTGAGAATGTATATGGGCCTATGAGACTTGATTGAACCATTGAAAACCCCAAATTCCTTGAAAGAACCAAAACCCTAATTTTGAACTGGCTTAGGAGGTGGTTTGACTGTACAGCCCTTGAGCAATCTTGAGCAATTTGAAGATCATTCTTGACAAATCTTGAGAGATATGGGAGGGAAAATTTTGGGGTACAACATCGGCCTTTCGTGATCTGAAGGTGGAAGATGATTGAACACTAGAGTGCCCATAAATTTGCACTCGCATGAAGTAATTCCGTTGGTTGATGATATCAGGAATGGGCTTACATATGCCATTTGAGAAGATGAATGATAGTTGTCAGAGATGGGCTTAAAGATGCCATTCAAAGTAGAAGCTGACTTTATACGAGGTCTCTTTGTGGGGATTCCTATTCCTGTTGTCTAAGGACGACTCCACTGGGGAATGTTGATTTCTGTTCTTTTGCTTGAGGAAAACTCTGTGGAGAATAGAGTCTAGGAGCTTTAGTTGTCCATGGCTCTACCGAGGAGTTATCTCTAGACTGGAGAGATGAAAGTTGGTTGTTTTCTGGTCGAAATCCAAGCTTCACCGTAACTTGCTGACGGTAATAAAGTTGACTGTCATCTGGTCGTATTCCAGGCTTCACAGTGACTTACTGGGGAAAATGAAATTAACTATTATCTGGTCAGTTTCGAGGCTTTGCAGTAATTGAAGAGGTTTAAGTTTTATCTGGTCAGGTCCACTGCTATCTGAAGATATATGTGAATGAGCCTGTGTAGGGATGCTTCCTGATGAGCCCGTGTAAAGATGCATATGGAGATTATAAGAAGGAACCCGTGTAAGATTGCTTCAGGATGAGCCCGTGTAAAGCTACATCTGGAGATTATGAGAAGGAACCCGTTAAAGATTGCTTTAGGATGAGCCCGTGTAAAGCTGCATTTGTAGATTATGAGAAGGAACCCGTGTAAGATTGCTTCAGGAGGAGCCCGTGTAAAGCTGCATCTGTGTAGGGATGCTTCGGGATGAGCCTGTGTAACACTGCATCTGGAAATATATTAGAAGGAGCCTGGGTTAGGCTGTTTCGTGTGGTCGTGTAGATAGTTGCCTCGTTTTGTTTCAGGAATTAACCTCTACCCTTAGAGAAATATAGTTTCCCCGTCCTGTTTCGGGAGTTAATCTTCAATCTGTTCATGTAGATAGTTGTCCTGTCTTGTTTCAGGTATAAATCTATAATCAGTTTTTCTCAGATAGTTGTCTTGTCTTGTTTCAGGTATTACTCTGGAACTCATATTTTTGTTGGTCGTAGAGATAGTTGCCCTGGCTTGTTTCAGGAATTAATCTATGCCCTTAGAGAAAGATAGTTTCCCCGTCCTGTTTCAGGAGTTAATCTTAAATATTTTCATGTAGATAGTTTTCCTGTCTTGTTTCAGGTATTAATCTACAATCAGTTGTTCTCAGATAGTTGTCCTGTCTTATTTCAGGTATTAATCTGGAGCTTGTTTTTGTTGGTTGTTGAGATAGTTGCTCTGTTTGGTTTCAGGAATTAATATCTAACTTGGTCTTGTAGATAGTCGCCCTGTCTTGTTTTGGGAATAGATCTTCAATCAGTTGTTCACGGATAGTTGCCATGTCTGGTTTCAGGAATTAATCTGGAACTAACTTTTGTTGGTCATCGAGATAGTTGCACTGTCTAGTTTCAGGAATTAATCTCTAACTTGGTCTTGTAGATAGTCGTCTCGTCTTGTTTCGGGAATTGATCCACAGTCAGTTGTTCACAGATAGTTGCCCTATCTGGTTTCAGGAATTAATCTGGAACTTGCTTTTGTTGGTCGTTCAGATAGTTGCTCTGTCTGGTTTCAGGAATTAATCTCTAACTTGGTCTTGTAGATAGTCACCCCGTCTTGTTTCGGGAATTGATCCACAATCAGTTTTTCACAGATAGTTACCCTGTCTGGTTTCAGGAATTAATCTGGAACTTGCATTTGTTAGTCGTTGAGATAGTTGCCCTGTCTGGTTTCAGGAATTTATCTCTAACCTAGTCTTGTAGATAGTCGCCCCGTCTTGTTTCGGGAATTGATCTATAATCAGTTGTTCATATATGGTTGCCCTATTTGGTTTCAGGAATTAATCTGGAACTTGCTTTTGTTGGACGTTGAGATAGTTGCCCTGTTTGGTTCCAGGAATTAATCTCTAACCTGGTCTTGTAGATAGTCGCCCTTCTTGTTTCGGGAATTAATCTACAATCAGTAGTTCATAGATAGTTGCCCTGTCTGGTTTTAGGAATTTAATCTGGAACTTTTGAAAATTGTTGATGATATTCGTTTGTTGATCTTTCATGAAAAGGTAAAGAATTAGCTGTATGCAATATCATGATGCATGAAGTGCATTGGGTAATGATGTTCTCAATATAAATGATATTGTGATATTGTTTACCCTATAATTTGGTAAACAACCGCTGATCTTCTACATCTCTAAAATGACTCAGTTACTTGCGAGATCAATTAGATTGATCTCATAACTATTGTGTTCTAAATTTTAGGAAAAAGTTTTTGATGATAACTTCTTTAAACCAAGAGAATAACTTTGATATAAAAATAAAGTGTCCTTATAAAAGCAATAAAACAGAAAACTACTCTAGAGTAAATCGTATAGAATATAAATGACATTAAGAAATTTCATTAAATGTAAATAACTTTCGAATGTAAATATGGTGCATCATACGTACGTGTCTCACTAACTCGTTTCTCTAACACTGGTACTTTGATTATTTGAGTATATTGTACAAAGATGTGAACACCCTGAATCATAACATCTAAGACTTCTATTTATACTAATTCGACCCTAACGGTCTTTCTATGAGATTACGCCATGTTCGACACCTTTTACATGCATACATTCTGGCGCTTCCACGCGTCTTCCTGGCGAAACGCATTAGTTTTAAACTTAAACTTCCCGCTCGAAGCTTTTGAATTCAACTTTGAATTCAACCAACGTCACTATCGAAGTATTCATATATCTTGAAATATTCCTTTCACTTTAAGTTGCCTTTCGACATGTCGAATCATAAAAATGAGCTTTATAAAATAACCTTATAAGGTCAAATTTCATGTTACTTTTAAAACATGATCTTCTCAAATCAACTTTCATATTTTTATCAAATGTCGAAATCTTCAGCTAACAAATTTCCCCCAATAAATGTCCATTTCGAATCAATGCAGAAATGGCCATTTTTTGTAATCACCAGATTTCAACTAGCAACCTTGCATTTCCTTTATTTCCTGACGTCATAGTTAATCATAAATGCTTTTTTCAAAACTTCTCATCAAGACATGCGTGCAAAAGTTTCACCATCATTATATACCAACTTCCAAGGACACGAATAGTGATCTTTCAGTTTTCTCCGTCAGATGTGAACACGTGCCCCACTAACTTCCTGAGGTGTAACCTACAACATTTCCACTTACCACTATAAAAAAGTTACCTATTTTATTATTTCTTTTTCTAATTTTGCAAACCCATAAATCTTCTCACTCTCTCTGATTTAAGCTCTTATTGCTTCTTGAAAAATTCATCAGTTCTTCAAATCTGCAACAATGTCTTCCGGTAAACAAGATTCCAAACATGCTGAGAAATCTGGAATCTCTAAAGGTTCATCTTCTCAAAACGTGCCAACAAGCAAAATCATCACTTCTAGGAATCAAGAATTTATCACACCTCCCAAACTCACTAGGGAACAAAAAACCATTTACGCTTCTCAGGTATTAATTCCTTCTTTGTTTTCTTGTAAAACCTTAGGCTTCTTAGGGCCTTTAATCGCTACAGGAGATTTAGAAAAATATGTGGAATTCTTTCCAACTTATCACGTTACTAAACCTTTAGCAAATACAACTGTGGCTTCTGAAGAGAATGTTGAGGATTCCAGCAAGACACCTAAAAAGTTTTATAAGAAAACTTCTGAAAATAGTTCTTCAAACCCTAAGATAAAGAGAGAAGCTTTCCAATTGGATTATATGACTGAGAGGTTTATACCTTTTATATCATGTCTAACCTTAGATAAATCTTACTTAGCTTGGCTTACTAAGGTTGAGAAGAAAAAAGCTCAAGCTTGGAAAGAATTGGGAATTTTTGACATAATTCAAATGTCAAAATTAGGCTTTAGTTATTGTCAGCCTTTTATGTTAGCTTCCCTGTATTTTGGGGATAGTACCTACAACACTTTTCACCTCCCTTGTGGAATGATAACTCCCACCTTCTTTGATATAGCTGCCATTACTGGACTTCCTCCTACTGGAGAGGCTTTTGATCCCTATTTGGAGTCTGAAAACACTATTGACTTCAATGTCAAAAATGCCTCTTTTAGTACTTACATAGATCTATATCATGTGGATGGTGAAGATGTTTTTGATGTTGAGCATATAGCTTCCTTAGCTTTGTGGTTATCTAAATTCATTTTTTGTTGCAAATCTCTGCAAGTGGCTAAGAGATTTATAACCTTAGCAAACCCGTTACATTCTGGTCGAAAGGTATGCTTGAGTAAGTTGCTTTTATCCAGTTTGTATGAATGTTTAGGGGCTACAACTGCCAAACTTAAAGATTATGAAGCAGGTACCAACTTAATTCTATCTGGACCTTACTGGCTACTACAATTGTGGCTAAATGCCACTTTTGAACCCTCTCTTCGAACTGCTGGAAATATTGAAGAAGAGGACCCCAAAATAGCAGATCGAAGCATTGAAGGAAATAGACTCTTACAACTAACTCCTAGTGATGATGCCGAGATCCTTCAAGCTTGTCTCACCAAATATATGTTGATGTTCGCGAAATGTCACAATTTCACTCCCACTATGGCTCCTTTCGCCAGCAGAACTCATGGTCCCTCCTGGTTTACTTCGCCAATTGATGATATTGTAAAGAATGCAGATACTGACATCGAAAACATATGGCGCCCATTCCTTCTTCCTAGACTTTTAGTCTCTAGGATCTTACTAGTGAAGAGCCATGTTTGCTTATTAGCTTATCAGCCCAACTTTGTCTCTCGACAATTTGGATTGTGACAACTTATCCCTGAGCCTCTTTTTAGTAAAAAATGTGAGATCTGTGTTGCAGGTGTAGATTACTCTGTTCAAGATATCAAGAAAGACCAAGAGTACCATGCTAATTTTGCTGAATTTGGTCTCACTCCTTATCATCCTGCTTTCTACATGACCAAAGGCTTCTACACCTGGTGGACTGACTTTTACTCGAACAACATGTTTGACACTGCTCAAATAAATGAGCGCTTAACAAAAGCTTTTTTGCTTGTGCAATAAAATTTCCCAAAAGGTGAATTAACGCATACTCAGGAAATCCAGGCTTTCCAAAAATTCTTTGAAACTGTCTATGATCTAACCAATCTTAGTTGAACCGTTTTCCAAGCAGCAGCTACTTTAAAAGTAAAATCTACAAAGAAACTTCCACGTTTAAAGATTCCCTCTTCTGTAAAACCCGAACATAGATATGATTTGGCCTTTGAGTTGCAACCACCAAAATTTCCAAAATTGCCTAGTGTTGATTTTGCCTTAGCGTTCTTTCCACCCTATCCAAATTGGTTTACTTTTGGAAATATTTTCAATGAGTTAATAAATGACTCCCAAAAATCTGCTAAGAGCGTGGTTTCGACTAAGTCCACTCTGGACAGTTTCAAAGGTTTCCTTCACTATGACTTATTAGCAATCTCTATTGTGTCTCTAACATGTGAAGGTGTGGAACCAAAGGATTCCTTGGTCCTTTTAATTTTTAGGAAATTTTCAATTTTGAGCATTTGACTAACCTTGATAGTGTTTTCTAGCTGTTGAAAGGAAAACTACAAAGAAGGAAAACCCTGCAGCGAAGGAGGATTCGACTACTGCCTCAAAAGCAGGAACTTCTTCCAGCCAAGGACTCTCTTCTGCAAAGGGTTCTTCTCCCAAAAAGGCAGCAAGAATGTAAAGGTACTATTTCTAAAAATCCTTCTTACTTTTTGCATTCTCTGACCATGATTTTCCTTGCAATCTTTCCTTTTTTAGGGTAGTTGCTTACTGTGATACGGTGGGAGAACTGACTTGAGGTTTTGCGTTTGTTTTCGCACTTGTTCGGTTTAGCAAGAGTCGCCACCGACTTTTTATTTTATCCTAAAGGAAAGGTTAAAAAAGCACAAGAAAAACCTTTTGAGATGTTTCGTGGGTTCGGGGGGTAGATTATGAAAAGGGAAGGTATTAGCACCCTTTTCATCCATGGTTATCCATGGGCTCTTAGTTACTTGGTTTTAGATCACTTGCCTTGATTTTTGATTGCTTGAAAATGGTGTGTGTGTTTGTTTTGAAAATGTTTTTTGAAATAGACGCCTTTGTTTCGGCAACCGTTGTAATGACTCGTGTTTGAGTATATACGAAGGTGTGTATCTTTTCGAAAAGATGTTTCAAATGTTTTTGAAAGTTTTGTTTTGAAAGTGTTGTGGAGGGTGGTTTGTAAAGTAGGCAAGTGTTTTTGCAAGTTTGTCAAGTAACTAAGAGTTTTGTCTACCCCTAAATTTACTCAAAGGTTTTTCTCATGTTTTAACCCTTTTTAACAATTTTGTTCCACCATTGTATTTGGTGGGCAATCTTGCGTTTAGGATGTTTTAACAGGCCAGGCGCGGGTCATCGTATGGACCATGAATGCAATGGTGCCAAGTGTCTTTGGCAATTTTGCTTGAAGGGACTATGATCATTTTGATAGGAAACTTTCGAAAGCGTCATCGAGGGACTTATGATCATTTGAATTGTTTTGCCAAAGAAACTCGACGTGCAAGCATGGCCCATTTTGGAAGGCAACATGTGGGATTACCCTAGGGGGTGCAAGTGTGATTGTGTATTGCGTTCATGTATTTGTCTTGTATTAGGTTATCTAGCGTTCGATTTTATGTACATAAAAACCCTAGGTCTAACCATGGTATATTTGAAAGCGGTAAATTGCGGGAATTTAAAATCTACGCTATTACAAAATAGTATCCGGGAGTGGGGGTACAAATTTTGCAAATAGGGATGAGACTTATATAATTACAACCAAATCGAATTGCGATCAAATATAATATGTATCATGTATAGCAATGTATAAAAATAGCAAATGTATAATGTATCAATGTAAGTGTATTGTGTATGTGTAATTTATTTACAAGTGAGATTAACTTAATAAAAAAAAATTAAGTATTTGATTTAATTTTGTATTTTTATATTTTTGTTTAATATGTACAAACAAAAGTTTTAATCTTAAGAAGAAAAATGTTTTAAATTCTTATATATTAAAAATTAATGTATTTGTATTTAGCACTTTTATGCATAAAAAAAAGAAAAGAAAAATGTTCAAATTTTAAGAGAAAAGTTAATGTTTTTAATTAGCAATTTTGTATATTTTCTACAATCTAACAATTAATAGTATTTTTTTATTAAAAAAGGTTGTTATTTTATTTATCAAAACAAAAAAGTATTATATTAGTTTTAAACTATGAAAATAAAAATGATAGGAAATATGTTAGTTTATAAATATTTACAAAGGATAAAACATGAAGGAAAAGATAGAATGGGCTTTAAGAGTTTTAGGCCCAAGCTGAAACGAGGGGAAACAAAAGCAAAAAGGGGGGTGTTTTCCTGATTTTATGTGGGCTTTAGGTTCATGAACGGGTTATGACCCAAGGCTTGAGACAAATGGTTTTTAGGGTTAATCAATGTTTATTCATTTTGGAGAAAACTTAGGGCTTGTTACAGCAGCGGCGCCGTTCTCTTCATTTCATTCATTCCTCTTCTTCTCTCGAGCCAAAGCGTCTAGAATAGTGTCCCTTGCCCAGCCACCAGCGCCATCATCACCTCCTCTCTCTTCCATGGGTCTTTCAGCGATGTGGCTCGAAGGTAGTGTTTTCTGAGTCATTCGCGTTAGGGTTTTCGTTTTGATATCTTACATGTTTCGCTTTTGCTTATTGATTCTGATTTTAGCCTTGTTATTGTTTGTGATTCTTGTTGGAGGTGCGTTAAAGAAAAGAGAGAAAAAAAAGATACTACCTTTTGTTAGAGGAAGACGGTGGAGGAGATGGGGTCGGAGGCGCTGTGGCGGCTTGACGGCGAGGGGAACAGTGATGATGAATTTGCTCTTCCTGGTACCTTTATGTTTTTGCCTTTTGTTGGGTTTAATGATGATCTTGAAAACCTAATTTTGATATCACTTCTTTTTCTTCTTCTTGCTTGCTTGCCTATTTGCTTCTGTTGCTATATGCTTGCTGAGTATGCTTGATGATGATCGATATGTTGCCTTGAAATGCTTCTTTTCCTCGCTTCTGACTTTGAGTTGAATGCTATTGTGTTGTTGTTGTTAGCCCAGTGATGAAGGTTTTTTGAGGGCTTGAAGTTTTGGTTGGAAGCTTGACAAGTTTCAGGCTTATGGCTTTCTGTTTGAGTTGTGTTTAGTAGGCGAAATTACAGGCTTTAGCTTGAAAGGCTTGAAGCTTTAGGCTTCAACCTGGATGTTTAGGCTCAAGCAGGTTTAATGCAGGTTTATGATTTTAAGGCTTGGTTTGACAGGTTTAAGGCTTATCAGTTGGTTAAGCTTTGGGCTTTTGAGAGGTTTGGAACTATGGCTTTTTTTTTTGGTTTACTGGTTCGCTGGTTCAGGTTTGGGAGGCCTTGTGTGCGTTGAGTTTGTATGCTTAAGGTTTGATGGACTTGGCTATATCTGGTTTTGTTTATGTGGCTTGTGATGTATATGTTATGCAGGCGGAGGCTTGTCTCTTGAAAGGTTGAAGGCTTCTGTCCTTTATCCTGCAGGGTCTTGGCCTTTTGTATATTCTTCTAGGGTCTTTTCCTTCTTGCTATATTTTTTTAGTCAAATTTGTGGGCAGATTTGCAAAGCTTGAGGTTTTCCCTCTTTGTGATATCCTGCTGCATATGTTCTGCCTCCCTTTTTCTATGTGCTCTGATATGCTGTTTATAGTCTTTAGCTTGCTGCACTGTAAGCTATTTTCCTCTCTCTTTCTCTCTCTGGATTTAAAGACAACATTTTTATATTGCTTATGTTTGTCTTATTCTGAAAAAGCAAATGGTTGGAAAGTGATGAAATGGAACTTGCTTGCTTGCATATGTAGTTTTGCCTCTGCATACTTTATCTCTTTTCCATACTTTCTGCTTCTTTGTGACAACATTTTGTACTTGTTTTGACTAGCCTTTGTTAGCACTTTGGCAGCTTGTGGAAAGTTTGAAATTGGAACTTTGTAATTCTAGTTCAGTTTGCCTTTGGACTTTGTTTGGCATGCTGTTTGTTTTGAAACTATGCAGTTGGTTGACAATCCTTTTGATTTATGCAGTATGCTTAAGAATTTTGAATTTATGCAAAAATCATAGCTTTGTGCATGCATGTTTCATTGCAAGCATTTCATCCCTCTTTGTGAACCGGAAGAAATCTCGTGATTTGCAAAGAGGGTAAAACTGATTCCGGCCATTTGTTTTTAATGATGAACCTCTTTAACTGTTTATCTTTAACTATTTTTCTCTGCTTTGACTTTTCTTTTGTTTCTTATTTTGCAGATGAAAAATAAATGAGCAACAAGGGAGCATTGGATAGAAGATGAAGACTTAGAAATCTTAGAACATAGTTTTTTATTTCAATTTAAATTATTGTAATATTATTATTGTAAATATTTTGTAAACAATAACAATTATACAAATAATTTAAAGATAAATAAAAAGTCTATTAATTTTTAATTCTTCTTCAGATATTTATCTAATTGTTTATAATTCTTAAATTAAAATAAAATGGAAATCAATTCCAATTATCTTAACTTAAAATAAATAATCAATTGATAAACACTGTGGTCTTATAACAAACCCGACGCTCCAATTATCCAAAGCAATGCACAGTTAATCAAACCAGATGACAGTTAATCAAACAAAACGTCCACCTGCCTTCTTTTACTGATTAAATCCAAACAAACTGCAAATTAACAACCAGCAGCCTCAGTTCTTATTTCAGAGTATTTTGAAAAGCATTGATAGAACTAACTCTTCTTGAGAAATATGCGCATAAAACCCTGATTTTTGACTTAACACTGGAGAAACGCCAGCCTGATCAAACTTTGAGCCAATTCAACCAAACCCTAAACAATCTGTTTGAACTGCCTAAGCATCAATAAAAACCCTAAATTTCATCTGACTAACGAGAAAAGTCTGTTTGACCGATTCTTGAGCCAGTCTGAAAAATCAAGAAAAGCCCGAAACTGCGATTTCTTGTGGAGAAAGAGGAAGGCAAATTTTGGGGTACAATAGTTGCCCTGTTCAATCTTCTTGGACCTGAAGAGTTAGATTGTCAAGTTTGTCGTTCGCGACTTGAAGGTAAAAGGAGATTGGACACTAGAGTGCCCAAAAATTTGCACTCAGTGATGTGATGGTGGAGGTGAATGGGCTTACAGATGCCATTTGGTGATGGGCTTAACGATGCCATCTGGTGACTGCTGGTAGGAGGATGAGCTTATAGATGCCATCTGGAAATGGGCTTAAAGATGCCATTTGGAAATGTTTGTTGAGGAGGATGGGCTTACAGATGCCATCTGGGAATATTGAACTGCATGTCCTTGGTGAGTGGACGAGTATCAGAAAGGTAACCTTGTTTTGGAACGTCTCTGAACTGGGGGTCTGAACAAGCAATAGATTGACATCCGTGTTTGGAGAATCCGTAAACTGTTTTCAGGAGTTGGAGTTGAATAAGCAATAGAGCAGCATCCGTTGTTGGGGAAGCGTTCGTAAACTGTTTTCAAAAGTTGCATCTGAACAAGTGATAGATTAACATCCGGAGTTGGGAAGAATCCGTAAACTGTTTTCAGAAGTCTTGAATTTGAAGCTTACTAATTCTTATCCTAAAAAAGGGTAAGGTATTAGCTGAAACACGAAGCCATGTTGCATGAAATGCATGATGCAATGTATGTTATATTAATGTTTATGATATGAATGTGATGAATGTGTATGTAAGCTGATGAGCTGTCCTGCTGAGGATAGACGAATCCTGGACGGCTGAAGATAAAAGAATCTTGACCACTGCCGGGGAAAATAATTCCTTGACTGCTGCTGGGTGGGGCAAGAATCTTTTGATCGTTGAAAATGAGAAGTCCCGGGACCACTGTTGGGGGATCAAGAGCTTGGGTTGTATGCCAATCTACCGGGGAATTCCTGTCTTAAGGAGATCTTCACTGGAGAATATTCAAATATTCTGTGAGGAACTGAGAATGGGTCTTCATTCTGCTAATGCTTAGCTGTTATCTGGTCGATCTCCAGGCTTTCACAGAAGTTTGTACTGTCATCTGGTCGTAATCCAGGCTTCACAATAGCTTGCTAAGTTGTTATCCGGTCAAATCCGGGCTTCACGACTTTGGTCAAAGGTATACTACTATCTGGTCGATTCCAGGCTTCGTAGTATTCTTGGCTGCTGTCTGGTCGTAATCCAGGCTTCACAGAGGTTTGTATTGTTAACTGGTCGCAATCCAGGCTTCACAATAGCTTGCTGAGCTGCTATCCGGTCAAATCCGGGCTTCACGGCTTGTGTTAAAGATATACCACTATCTGGTCGATTCCAGGCTTCTTAGTATCCTTGACTGCTGTCTGGTCGTAATCCAGGCTCCACAGAAACTTATATTGTCGACTGGTCGTAATCCAGGCTTCACGATAGCTTTGCTAGGGATTAAACTATTATCCGGTCGAATCTGGACTTCATAGCTTGCCCTGAGGGGAAATCCCTATCTGGTCATAATCCAGGTTTGATGGTTGTATGGCATTGTTATCCGGTCGTACTCCGGGTTTCACAATATGCTGTAGGGATTAAGATACTATCCGGTCACATCCGGGCTTTGTAACTTGAATCTTGTGAGAATTTGATCTTCGACGGCTGTAGCTTCCAACAGATGATGAAGGAGTTTTTGAACGATCGATCAATCTGAAATGTAATTTGTTCTGGAGAATAAATCCTGGACAAATGTTGGGGAAATAAACCCAAAACCAAAGTGGGGGATAGAAGAATCCTGGGGATACTGGGAATAAGAAATCCCTGTTGTCTGCTAACTACTTGGGGGACAAGATCTTCACTTGTTGAGGGATCTTAGGACCACTGTCGGGGCTCGGAGCTTCTTGATGACTTGTGGGGTGAGAGAATTCTGATGATCTCTGCTGGGGAGTTCAGAACCTGGTAGACTTATGCTGGAGAGGTATGACTGTGAATCTTCGGTCTGGTGGGAAATGTCTCTGTGGGGAGAATGTTCACTGGTCTGGTTCCACCGGGGATTGATAGTTGGAAGTTTTAGCTCCGCTGGGGATAGGATTTTCAGCCTTTAGGGCTCCACTGGGGGTGCTGGAACTTATCTCTGAGGGGTACTAAGTTCTGGAAGGCTCTCCGGCTGGGGAGATCAGCTTTGAGAAAGCTCTTGTTCTGCTGAGGATCCTGGAGTTTAACTCTGTTCGGGGAATCCTTCTGAAAGGGCATTGAGATATCTATCCGTACCTTCAACCTATCAATAATCATCTTTTCCTGATTTGTAAGGAAATGATTATGTTCAAATGCATATGCCTACTTAACAAAACATTGGACGTTTCTCAGGTAAACATAAGTGTAAAAGGGAAAAAGGGAAAATAAAGCAAATTTGTGTATTTGGAAAAGTATTTGTATTAACTTTCTATGAGCATCTTTGTACAAAGGAGACAGGCATCCTAGTAAGAGGATGTCGCCGTAAAAATTGAAAATTTTATACAAAAGAAAGATGGCTATGTGAAATAACTCCGTGGGATTCCATTCTGCTATAGCCTTTACAACTCTGGATATCTGTCCGTTCAATGCTTCGTCTGCCGGTGACTGAATTAACCAGAAGCTTGGAGCTGGTTGATGAAAAGATTGTCCGTAAAGTGATCCGACTAGACATAGTCATACGCTTTAATTCCCTAACTTTTGCCTGAATTGCCCTTTCGGGTTTTCGATCCACCGGGAAACCCCTTTTTGCCCAAGCCGCCCTTTCGGGTTTTCGACTTGCCGGGTGTACAGATTTTTTTGTTTTATCCCTAATTTTTGCCTGAACCGCCCTTTCGGGTTTTCGGTTCACCGGGATGCCCATTTTTGCCCAAGTCTCCCTTTAGGGTTTTCAACTTGTCGGGTTATTTCATGCGTAGTATTTTTTGACTATGTCTGTGTTCGCAGGGTGCGGCAAATCGTCGCCGTCCATGGTGGTCAGAATCATTGCACCACCAAAAAATATGTTCTTGATTACAAATGGTCCTTCGTAAGTACGAGTCCATTTGCCCCTGGGATCCCTTTGCGGCAAGATAATCCGCTTGATCACGAGATCTCCGACTTGATATACTTGACGTTTGACTTTCTTGTTGAAAGCCTTGATCATCCGTTTTTGGTACGTCTGGCCATGGCAAACAGCAACGAGTCGTTTCTCGTCGATTAAATTGAGTTGGTCAAGTCAGGTCTGAATCCAATCATCTTCATTCAAACATGCGTCTTTCATAATTCTTAAGGAAGGAATCTGAACTTCCATGGGCAGGACAACTTCCATGCCGTATACCAAAGAAAATGGGGTTGCCCCGGTTGAAGTACGTGTTGTGGTACGGTATCCGTGCAGAGCAAACGGTAACATCTCATGCCAGTCCTTATAAGTGACTGTCATTTTCTGAATGATCTTCTTAATTTTTTTGTTCGCATCTTCAACAGCACCGTTCATCTTCGGCCAATAGGGAGATGAATTGTGATGATAAATCTTGAACTGTTCGCATAGAGCAGTGATCATAGTATTATTCAGATTGGTTCCGTTGTCTGTAATGATCCTGTCAGGGACACCGTACCAGTATATGAGGTTTTGCTTGATGAAGCGGGCAACCACATTTTTTGTAACAGAGGCGAAGGAAGCTGCTTCGACCCATTTGGTGAAATAGTCAATAGCGACCAGGATGAAGCGATGTCCATTGGATGCAGTGGGCTTGATCTCTCCGATCATGTCAATGCCCCACATTGCGAATGGCCACGGAGCTGTCAGCATGTTGAGAGGAACCGGAGGAATGTGCACCTTATCGGCATAGATTTGGCATTTATGGCAGGTACGGGAGTGTTGATGGCAATCAGCTTCCATGGTTGACCAGTAGTAGCCTGCCCTTAGGATCTTCTTAGCCATTGTGTGTCCGCTCAAGTGGGTGCCGAACGTACCGCTGTGTATTTCAGTCATTATCAATTCCGCCTCAGCTTTGTCCACACATCGGAGTAAAACACAATCATGGCTGCGTTTGTAGAGGATGCCATTGCTCAGGAAGAACTTGGCAGCAAACTTCCTTAGGAACTTCTTGTGATTTACTGAAGCTCCTTCAGGATATTCTCTAGTCTGGAGATACCTTTTGATTTCATGAAACCATGGTTGTTCCACTATTTCTTCGGTATTAATCTCGTGACAATGTGCAGGTTTACCATTCGCTCGATGGTTATTTAGGGAGCCTCGTTATCCCAATTGAGTTTAAACATGGAAGACATTGTAGCTAGAGCATCTGCTAGCTGATTCTCTTCTCGCGGGAAATGCTTGAAGGTGATTTGCTCGAAATGAGGCAACAAGGTCAAGACATGTTCTTTGTATGGGATAAGATTGGGATGTTTGGTATCCCACTCTCCTTTGATTTGACTAATAACCAAAGCCGAGTCCCCAAATACGATCAAGGATTTGATCCCCAAGTCTATAGCAGCCTTGAGACCAAAAATGCAAGCTTCATATTCAGCCATGTTGTTGGTGTAGCTGAAGCAGAGTCGGGCCGTGAAAGGTGTGTGGCAACCTTCTGGGGAAATGAGTACCGCACTGATACCGTTTCCAAGCGCATTTGAAGCACCATCAAAGTACAGGGTCCATCGGGATCCCTTTTCAGGTCCGTCATACGGTCCGTTACCTTCAATGTTGTCCAAATTCATGATGTCCTCGTCTGGGAAGTCAAATCTCATGGATTGATAATCTTCGATAGCTTGATGAGCTAGATGGTCGGCTAGTACACTCCCTTTTATGGCTTTTTGGGTGGTGTACTGGATGTCATACTCAGTTAAAATCATTTGCCATCTAGCTATTCTTCCCGATAAAGCAGGCTTTTCGAAGATATACTTGATAGGATCCATTTTGGAAATCAACAGAGTGGTATGAGTCAACATATACTGTCTTAGTCGGCGAGCAGCCCATACCAAAGCGCAACAAGTTTTCTCGAGCAGTGAGTAGCGAGTCTCACAATCGGTAAACTTTTTGCTAAGGTAATAAATATCATGCTCTTTTCGACCAGACTCGTCATGCTGGCCCAAAACACACCCCATTGAGTTATCCAAGACGGTCAGATACATGATCAATGGTCTTCCTTCAACAGGTGGCATCAGAATAGGAGGTTCTAGCAAATACTCCTTGATCTTATCAAAAGCAGCTTGGCAATCGTCGTTCCATTCGAATACCTGATCTTTCTTTAATAGTTTGAAGATTGGCTCACAGGTAGAAGTCAGATGAGAGATGAATCTGGCAATATAGTTCAAGCGCCCCAAGAATCCTCTAACCTCCTTTTCAGTACGGGGAGCAAGCATCTCTTGTATTGCTTTCACTTTTGCTGGATCGACCTCAATGCCTTTGTTGCTGACAATAAACCCTAGAAGTTTACCAAACCTAACTCCAAAAGTACACTTACTTGGATTCAGCCTGAGTTTATATTCTTTCAACCTGGCAAACAGCTTATGCAAATGCTCAAGGTGTTCCTCCTCTGTTTGTGATCGAGCTATCATGTCGTCTACGTAAACTTCGATCTCATGATGTATCATATCATGAAATAAAGCTACCATGGCGCGCTGATAAGTTGCCCCTGCGTTCTTCAATCCGAACGGCATCACCTTGTAACAGAAGGTACCCCATTGTGTAACAAAGGATGTTTTCTCCATGTCCTCGGGGGCCATTTTAATCTGGTTGTAACCCAAGAATCCATCCATGAAGGAAAACACCTTGTGCTGAGCTGTGTTGTCAATCAAAATGTCGATTTGCGGTAGCGGAAAATCATCTTTAGGACTAGCCCTATTCAAGTCCCGGTAGTCCACACACATTCTGACCTTGCCGTCTTTTTTAGGTACTGGCACGATGTTGGCAACCCATTATGGATAGGATGTAACAGCCAGAAAACCAGCGTTGAATTGCTTCATCACTTCTGCTTTGATCTTCTCAGACATGTCGGGCCTCATTCGCCGGACTTTTTGTTTGATCGGTGGACATTCTTCTCTTGTAGGGAGACAGTGAACCACGATATCTGTGTCTAAACCTGGCATGTCTTCATAAGACCAGGCGAAGATTTCAACATACTCATTTAACAGCTGTATCAAGCGTTCTTTGACATTTGGCTCCAGATTGGCACCCACTTGTACTTCCTTCCGGTCTTCTTCTGTTCCTAAGTTGACAGTTTCCAACAACTCTTCGTGAGGCAAGATGGCCCTTTCTTCTTGTTGTAGAAGTCTGGCTAGCTCTCCCGGTACTTCACAATCTTCGTCATCTTCATACTCAGCCTGATTGACCAGATCTTCAGAGTTATTGAAGGACATAGGAGAATAGTCGCCCATAGAATCCAGAGTGGACGGGTACCTGCATTTGTGAGTGTGGGTGTGTGTAAGGGATAGCCATCCTTAAACAAACAAAATGCAAAAAGGAAAGAAAATGAACACAACAGTTTATCAATGAAAAACGTCCAATGAATCATTAAACATGGCATATGGATATGAAGATAATCAAAACCCTTACAAATGGACCTACATGCCCCGGGCAAGGCATGAGTTGAAAAAGTAGTGTACGGATTGTTCAAGAGTAAATATTACAAACCAACAGGAAATGTTTGACAGATAATTACCGATTAATGAAATTAATGGGGACAAAGTCTTTTGCCTCCCAGTTGCGTAGTCCTCCCTCGACGGTTGGGTAGATCCAATCTTCAATGTTGGCCTCTTCGTCTTCACCTTCCAGAGCATTGATTCCATAAGGAGAAATCTTGATGGGCGCTCTTTCAATCTTTGAGCGGCGCATAGCTTTCTGTCCTGCAGCAGTGAAACCTAATCCAAACTTGTCCGTTTTATGAGGAATATCTGGCAACTGACCCCATGTTGATTTCTTCCCTTCCTTCAATGCAACTTTCGCGTCTTTTAGAGATGCCATCCTGGCCATCTGCTTTGGTACCTCAACTACCACTTTTGCTACTGCCACTTCAGGAGAGACTTCCTCGAAGTGCTGGAATGGTGTTTCAATGAATTCTCCTTCCACCTCTACATACCGAAAGGAGTTCAAGTGGCTGATCACATATTCCTCTTCACCATGCACGGTTATGATCTTTCCTTTGACCGGGTACTTCAACATTTGATGTAAGGAGGAGGTAACTGCCCCAGCGTTATGTATCCACGGCCTTCCCAGTAAGCAAGAGTATGACGGACGGATGTCCATCACATAGAATGTTGAGGGGAATACTTCTGTGCCAACCTTAATGGGAATGTCTACCTCCCGTGTACCATTCTCTTCGACCCGTCAAATGCCCTTACAATGATATTACTTGGCCTCAACTCCAAGCCTTCACAATCTAAACGGTCGAGAGCCTTCTTGGGCAGCACGTTCAGAGAAGAACCAGTGTCGACCAGAACATGGGCCAGAGTAGTTCCTTGGCATTCTACTGACACATGTAGTGCGTCGTTGTGTTTTCTTCCTTTTGAGGTCAGGTCCGCATCAGAGAACCCTAAACCGTTGTCTGCTGTAAGACTGGCTACACAGTCTTGGAATTGGTCGGCAGAGGTTTCCTGAGGGACATGGGCTGTCTTCAGGAATTTGATCAACGCTTTGGCGTGCGCCTCGGAACAAAGCAGTAATGCTAACATGGAGATCTTTGAGGGGGTTTGCCCCAGTTGCTCTACCACGTCATAATCACTCTTTTTAATTATCTTCAGGATCTCCTCCATCTCTTTCTTAGAGGTCTCCGGGATGACCAAAGGTTGAGCCCTCGTCCGGACGAGCTCATCTTTGATCCCTTTACCTTTATCAGCAGAAGTAGGAGGGACAATAACAGTTTCTTCAATCAACGGAGTTTCGGCGGAAAGTCTTATTGGTGCAGGATTAACTTTGGTAGCAGCTGAGGGTCCAAAGGTTGCCTTTGGGGGGGCAATCTCTGGAGAAAATATTCTCCCGCTTCGGGTGATCTTGCTTGTACCAGCAATGTTTCCAATGCTGACCTCTTCTTCATCAGAGCTTTCTTTGGTTACTTCGACCTGTTTAACACCATGGTAATAGATGTCTCCACCGTAATTCCATGGTATTGACTTGTCAGAACTGTAGGGGACTGGCCCAGGCATAGTTATTTTCAAAGGAACAATCCTTGTAGCTGATGTAATCTTAACAGGCTTTCTGAAGGCCTTGGAAAGATTGGCGTGAATGGTGATAATTGAGACATCTTCAGTAGGGGTTGGAATAGCAGGAACCTTTTCAAACATAATTTGTTGACTGTCCATCAGGCCTTGGATGCCTTTCTTCAGTGATGGGCAGTCAAACGGCAGAGAGTAACAACAGTAGCAGTCTTCTTCGCATCCCAGGAAAATCCCGGCTCTTAGCAGATTTAACTTGATGGTTAACAGTGGAGTCCTCATGTCATCGACATCAGAAACATACAAATCTTCCTCGATAGCATGGACATTTCGACCGTGCTTCGGCATCGGAGCAGATATCACGTTTGGCTTCTCTGGAGCGTCGAACTCCACCTCTTTTGCATCTATCAAGTCCTGAATTTTATTTTTTAGCGCCCAACAATCATTTGTGTCATGTCCGACGCTATCGGAATGGTAGGCACATTTGGCATTGTGATGATAGTGCGGTGAAGCGGTATTCACAGTCTTCGGTGCCTCCCTAATCTTGGTGAGATTCAAATTCAGCAGATGTGGAAGAACCTGCGCAGGTGTCATATTGATGCGGGTGAACTGCCGTGGTGGCCATTCTCCCCATTGATGTTTAGGCCTGGACTGGTTATTGAGAGGTTGATTGTTTGATGGATTCTGGATCATTACGGCCCCCACAGTCGACCGACGCTCATTTCTTCCTGCTCCTCCCTGAGAATACACAACAGTCGTTTCCTTCTTCACCGGAAATGATTTCTTAACCGTAGTAGATGCAGAGGCATCCTTCTGAATCTTCCCATTCTTGATACCGGCTTCTACCCGCTCGCCACTCAAAATTAATTCGGTAAACCCTGCGGAAGAGCTACCAATCAGATGATTAAAGAATGGACCAGACAGGATCCCCAGAAACATATCAACAAGCTCTCTATCATAAAGTGGTGGCTGCACCCTTCCAGCCAAATCATGCCATTTTTGGGCGTATTCCTTAAATCCCTCACCTGAGGCCATTCCCATACTCTGTAGCTGAGTACGGGTTGGTGCCAAGTCAGAGTTATACTGATATTGGCGATAAAAAGCAGCTGCAAGATCCTCCCAACTATGTACCTCTGATCTCTCAAGGTTCTAGAACCAATCTAGCTGTGTGCCAGACAGGCTATCCTGAAAGAAATGTACCCAAAGGTTTTTGTCAGATGTGTGAGGTTGGATTCTTCGGACATATGACCTTAGATGCATCTTCGGGCAAGATAGCCCATCATATCTTGCAAAAACTGGCACTTTAAACTTCGGGGGAATCACAATTCCGGCGATTAATCCCAAATCTTCGAAATCTAAGCCTGGAACTCTCTGCAGCTCCATAGCTGCCAACCTGTCCTCCAAACTCTTGTACTTGTCATCGGCCGGCGGGTATTGTTGTTCTGAGTAGTCTTTGTCTTCTTCCTCCTCTTCCTCTTCGACTTCGGATTCAGACGGTACCGCGGCCCCTTTTCCTTTACTGGTTCCCTCTTCAGATGTAGGGGAAATTCAAGAACCCTTTTGGCTTCACCCTCAAACCTTCTTCCCAGGGTAGCCACCCCGACTCTCTTCTTCTTCTTTTTCACTTGCTCTTTATTACCGAGCAGGGCTTTTAGATCTTCCTGACCCTTTGCCAAGGTCATCAGGAGATGTTGAAACTGTGATTTCTAAGACTGTAGATCTTTGACTGTTTGTTCGAGATCCATCTTACTGAAATAAACAGCAGAAAGATAAGGAAACCTGGTGTGGAGACCTGTTATGCACATGATGAATGATATGTTTATTTATGCAATGCATTCAAGGATTTAGAAATTCACAATTATTGCAGACAAAAAGAACACACGTCATATTAATAAGAAGAAATTTTGTTAGTACATAAATGCCCCATGGGCCAAATATTACAAAAACTTCTTATGGTAAAAAGACGTTGCACATCCTTTTTGGCGCGATGTAGGTGTTAAGGGTCTCTTCCTCGTGGAGTCGGCGGGTAAGCTCCAAAACCTTCTTCTCGCTGGCGTAGAAGCTGGCTTCAAAAGTATCCCTTTCTTCCTTGAGTTGGATCCAACTCTTCTGCATCTCCTCCCATGTCATTGGCATGTCAGGATGCAAGACGGTGTAGGGAACCTCTCATTCCTTAACGGGCTCCTTAATCACAGGGAGAACATGAGGGTAAGGCATCATTAGACCCTGGGCTCGGGTTCGAACCCACTTGAGATAAGGCTCCAGAGGGATGGAATTCTTGTGCCCCAGTGTCTTGCTGTCTACCTTGTTAGGCATCCTCCAAGCTCTGATGAACCTTTGACGGAGTCCTTGCGCATCGTTGTCGAAGTCAAAAACTATGTCCGGAATCAACATGTCATGAGGGCCATCCCTCCGTGCATATCCAAACTGTCTCAAAGCCAGACAAGGGTTGTAGGTAATGCCCCCTCTAATGCCAAGCAATGGAACATTAGGGAACTCTCCACAATGATCTACGATAATGACATTTTCTCTGGGCTGAGAACACCAGTGTACATCAGAGTGAGTGAGAGTCATCAACCGTTGTGACCACCTTAGGCCTTGGTCATTCTTCAAAACAGACTGGGGAAGGTGCGAAATAAACCACCTTGCAAGGAGAGGGGTACAACACATGAGAACACCTCTCTTTCTTATTGTTCGTGTGTAAAATGAATGGAGGATGTCCCCAAGCAATGTTGGTATGGGATTCCTGGATAAGAAGATCTTGACGGTGTTGACATCTATAAGCTGGTCAGGATTTGGGAACAAGACCAACCCATAAATGAGGAGTGCCACAATTTCTTCAAAGGCTTGTAGATCCAAGGAGTTCCAACACTCTTCTGCCTTCTCAAACAAGAATTTTGCCAAGAAGCCTTTGACACCGCTTCTGGTTTCCCAATGCCCCTTGATGTCGGATGGTTGCAAGTGTAGTGCTTGAGCAACATCTTCAGGCTTTGGCTCCTTTTCCGTACCGTTGAAAGGTAGTTGATTAAGGATAGGAATTCTCAGGAGTTGAGAAAATTCCTCCAAAGTGGGCACCAATTGGTAATCGGGGAAAGTGAAACAGTGGTGAAGGGGGTCAAAGAACTGGAACAAAACCTTCATCATGTCTTCTTCAATGCTGGTGTTGACTAGGCTGAGCAGTCTACCATGTCTTTCACTGAAGGGAGAGCTTTCGGGAATTCTGGATGTGAGCTCCTTAAGTTGAGGAGGGATTCTCACAAGGTTGACTTGGATAGTTTTCCTGCGAGGAATTTCCATGACCTACAAAACAAGAACAAAGGTGAAGATCCAAACCCTTGAAATGGTTAGCGGATGCATATGATGCTTTATGATGTTTTATGATGCATGCAAAAACACATGTACAAGCAAATCACACAAAACCCTAGTGTCAGGCTTGCATGGGGCTTCATAGGTAAGTACCCTCTTGAGTGTAGTTGGCTTAAAAACCTGTCCTATAAATAGTAACCAGGTTCTAAGGAGCTCAATATCATTGGATTGTCTTCCATGTTCATTGTTTTGGTTTAGCCACTTAACTAGCGACCAAAATATTCCAAGAAGACAACCCTCAATGAGTGTAGTATCGAGTATCTACCAACTTCAGACTGCACCAAAGCCGGTCATCTCACTACCCCTAATAAAAGGCCAAGATGGTCAAGTAAGGTTCTAGGTCATTAGTGCTTAGTGACATCACTCAGCGGCCCCGTACTCTCCTTGATTGAACTCAAGGGTTACCGGTACTCACAAATATGTCGCACTAATATAGCTATTGCTTCAACCGTGTCGGTATATCCCACACAGTTTCCACAATGTATTGCTATCTATGAATGTTTCCCAAATCCGGGTGTAGGATTTCAAGCCCAAACAAGAGAACCACAAAGGTAAAGCAATCAAAATAAACAATTAATCATGCAAGAGGGTGATCTAAAACCCTAAGGTAACCCCACTTTTAAATCAGTCCCCAGCAGAGTCGTCAGTTCTGTGATACAGTGGGAGAACTGACTTGAGGTTTTGCGTTTGTTTTCGCACTTGTTCGGTTTAGCAAGAGTCGCCACCGACTTTTTATTTTATCCTAAAGGAAAGGTTAAAAAAGCACAGGAAAAACCTTTTGAGATGTTTCATGGGTTCGGGGGGTAGATTATGAAAAGGGAAGGTATTAGCACCCTTTTCATCCATGGTTATCCATGGGCTCTTAGTTACTTCGTTTTAGATCACTTGCCTTGATTTTTGATTGTTTGAAAATGGTGTGTGTGTGTTTGTTTTGAAAATGTTTTTTGAAATAGACGCCTTTGTTTCGGCAACCGTTGTAATGACTCGTGTTTGAGTATATACGAAGGTGTGTATCTTTTCGAAAAGATGTTTCAAATGTTTTTGAAAGTTTTGTTTTGAAAGTGTTGTGGAGGGTGGTTTGTAAAGTAGGCAAGTGTTTTTGCAAGTTTGTCATGTAACTAAGAGTTTTGTCTACCCCTAAATTTACTCAAAGGTTTTTCTCGTGTTTTAACCCTTTTTAACAATTTTGTTCCACCATTGTATTTGGTGGGCAATCTTGCGTTTAGGATGTTTTAACAGGACAGGCGCGGATCATCGTATGGACCATGAATGCAATGGTGCCAAGTGTCTTTGGCAATTTTGCTTGAAGGGACTATGATCATTTTGATAGGAAAATTTCGAAAGCGTCATCGAGGGACTTATGATCATTTGAATTGTTTTTCCAAAGAAACTCGACGTGCAAGCATGGCCCATTTTGGAAGGCAACATGTGGGATTACCCTAGGGGGTGCAAGTGTGATTGTGTATTGCGTTCATGTATTTGTCTTGTATTAGGTTATCTACCGTTCGATTTTATGTACATACAAACCCTAGGTCTAACCATGGTAAATTTGAAAGCGGTAAATTGCGGGAATTTAAAATCTACGCTATTACAAAATAGTATCCGGGAGTGGGGGTACAAATTTTGCAAATGGGGATGAGACTTAAATAATTACAACCAAATCGAATTGCGATCAAATATAATATGTATCATGTATAGCAATGTATAAGAATAGCAAATGTATAATGTATCAATGTAAGTGTATTGTGTATGTGTAATTCATTTACAAGTGAGATTAACTTAATAAAAAAAATTAAGTATTTGATTTAATTTTGTATTTTTATATTTTTGTTTAATATGTACAAACAAAAGTTTTAATCTTAAGAAGAAAAATGTTTTAAATTCTTATATATTAAAAATTAATGTATTTGTATTTAGCAATTTTATGCATAAAAAAAAGAAAAGAAAAATGTTCAAATTTTAAGAGAAAAGTTAATGTTTTTAATTAGCAATTTTGTATATTTTCTACAATCTAACAATTAATAGTATTTTTTTTAAAAAAAGGTTGTTATTTTATTTATCAAAACAGAAAAGTATTATATTAGTTTTAAACTATGAAAATAAAAATGATAGGAAATATGTTAGTTTATAAATATTTACAAAGGATAAAACATGAAGGAAAAGATAGAATGGGCTTTAAGAGTTTTAGGCCCAAGCTGAAACGAGGGGAAACAGAAGCAAAAAGGGGGGTGTTTGCCTGATTTTATGTGGGCTTTAGGTTCATGAACGGGTTATGACCCAAGGCTTGAGACAAATGGTTTTTAGGGTTAATCAATGTTTATTCATTTTGGAGAAAACTTAGGGCTTGTTACAGCAGTGGCGCCGTTCTCTTCATTTCGTTCATTCCTCTTCTTCTCTCGAGCCAAAGCGTCCAGAGCAGTGTCCCTTGCCCAGCCACCAGCGCCATCATCACCTCCTCTCTCTTCCATGGGTTTTTCAGCGATGTGGCTCGAAGGTAGTGTTTTCTGAGTCATTCGCGTTAGGGTTTTCGTTTTTATGTCTTACATGTTTTACTTTTGCTTATTGATTGTGATTCTTGTTGGAGGTGCGTTAAAGAAAAGAGAGAAAAAAAAGATACTACCTTTTGTTAGAGGAAGACGGTGGATGAGATGGGGTCAGAGGCGCTGTGGCGGCTTGACGACGAGGGGAACAGTGATGATGAATTTGCTCTTCCTGGTACCTTTATGTTTTTGCCTTTTGTTGGGTTTAATGATGATCTTTAAAACCTAATTTTGATATCACTTCTTTTTCTTCTTCTTGCTTGCTTGCCCTTTTGCTTCTGTTGCTATATGCTTGCTGAGTATGCTTGATGATGATCGATATGTTGCCTTGAAATGCTTCTTTTCCTCGCTTCTGACTTTGAGTTGAATGCTATTGTGTTGTTATTGTTAGCCCAGTGATGAAGGTTTTCTGAGGGCTTGAAGTTTTGGTTGGAAGCTTGACAGGTTTCAGGCTTATGGCTTTCTGTTTGAGTTGTGTTTAGTAGGCGAAATTACAGGCTTTAGCTTGAAAGGCTTGAAGCTTTAGGCTTCAACCTGGATGTTTAGGCTCAAGCAGGTTTAATGCAGGTTTATGATTTTAAGGCTTGGTTTGACAGGTTTAAGGCTTATCAGTTGGTTAAGCTTTGGGATTTTGAGAGGTTTGGAACTATGGCTTTTTTTTTGGTTTACTGGTTAGCTGGTTCAGGTTTGGGAGGCCTTGTGTGCGTTGAGTTTGTATGCTTAAGGTTTGATGGACTTGGCTATATCTGGTTTTGTTTATGTGGCTTGTGATGTATATGTTATGCAGGCGGAGGCTTGTCTCTTGAAAGGTTGAAGGCTTCTGTCCTTTATCCTGCAGGGTCTTGGCCTTTTGTATATTCTTCTAGGGTCTTTGCCTTCTTGCTATATTTTTTTAGTCAAATTTGTGGGCATATTTGCAAAGCTTGAGGTTTTCCCTCTTTGTGATATCCTGCTGCATATGTTCTGCCTCCCTTTTTCTATGTGCTCTGATATGCTGTTTATAGTCTCTAGCCTGCTGCACTGTAAGCTATTTTCCTCTCTCTTTCTCTCTCTGGATTTAAAGACAACATTTTTATATTGCTTATGTTTGTGTTATTCTGAAAAAGCAAATGGTTGGAAAGTGATGAAATGGAACTTGCTTGCTTGCATATGTAGTTTTGCCTCTGCATACTTTATCTCTTTTCCATACTTTCTGCTTCTTTGTGACAACATTTTGTACTTGTTTTGACTAGCCTTTGTTAGCACTTTGGCAGCTTGTGGAAAGTTTGAAATTGGAACTTTGTAATTCTAGTTCAGTTTGCCTTTGGACTTTGTTTGGCATGCTGTTTGTTTTGAAACTATGCAGTTGGTTGACAATCCTTTTGATTTATGCAGTATGCTTAAGAATTTTGAATTTATGCAAAAATCATAGCTTTGTGCATTCATGTTTCATTGCAAGCATTTCATCCATCTTTGTGAACCGGGAGAAATCTCGTGATTTGCAAAGAGGGTAAAACTGATTCCGGCCATTTGTTTTTAATGATGAACCTCTTTAACTGTTTATCTTTAACTATTTTTCTCTGCTTTGACTTTTCTTTTGTTTCTTGTTTTGCAGATGAAAAATAAATGAGCAACAAGGGAGCATTGGATAGAAGATGAAGACTTAGAAATCTTATAACATAGTTTTTTATTTCAATTTAAATTATTGTAATATTATTATTGTAAATATTTTGTAAACAATAACAATTATACAAATAATTTAAAGATAAATAAAAAGTCTATTCATTTTTAATTCTTCTTCAGATATTTATCTAATTGTTTATAATTCTTAAATTAAAATAAAATGGAAATAAACTCCAATTATCTTAACTTAAAATAAATAATCAATTGATAAACACTGTGGTCTTATAACAAACCCGGCGCTCCAATTATCTAAAGCAATGCACAGTTAATCAAACCAGACGATAGTTAATCAAACAAAACGTCCACCTGCCTTCTTTTACTGATTAAATCCAAACAAACGGAAAATTAACAACCAGCAGCCTCAGTTCTTATTTCAGAGTATTTTGAAAAGCATTGATAGAACTAACTCTTCTTGAGAAATATGCGCATAAAACCCTGATTTTTGACTTAACACTGGAGAAACGCTAGCCTGATCAAACTTTGAGCCAATTCAACCAAACCCTAAACAATCTGTTTGAACTTCCTAAACATCAATAAAAACCCTAAATTTCATCTGACTAACGAGAAAAGTCTGTTTGACCGATTCTTGAGCCAGTATGAAAAATCAAGAAAAGCCCGAAACTGCGATTTCTTGTGGAGAAAGAGGAAGGCAAATTTTGGGGTACAACACTTACCCCCTAAAACACCAAAGAAAAGAAAAGTTTCTGATGAAGAAAAAATCATTATTCCTGATGATGATGACGATGTCCCCCTCACTCCTTTCAAGGCCAAGAAGAAACATAAGAAAGTAAAAACGTCAAAGGGTGCTCCATATCAAGCCACCAATCAAAAAGATGTCGAAGTAAAAATCCTTCCTCCTCCTCAATGTGAAGTTCAACCTGCACCTTATGGGGTTGTAATTTTTGAGCATATTGGAAGCAATGCTTCTAACCCTGATGATCAAAAGGTACATCTTTATTTCAATATTTTTACTTCTTGCTCAAATATCTTTTGACCTAATAGCTTCTTTTTTATCTGTAGGATAAATCCACTACTCCTCCCATTTCTCCTATCAACCAAGATGCTCCTCTGAATATAGAGACTCCTTCGCCTCCGCCCACATCCAGTGGTGCTGTCCAAAATAAAGGGTCTTCGACTGTGGTTCCCCAATCTAAAGTAGGTGACGTCCAAGTCGAACATGAGACTTCCTCTCCTAGTGAAGATGACTTGCCAGAATTTGGAAAGCAAATATGTGAGGAAAATGAAGACTCTGAAAGCATTCCTAGAGATTCTTCTCTAAAAAGGGCTCAATTTCCTGTAGATTATGCCGAGGATGAAGAGCAATATTTAGATGGGGTTGAGACATACTTTCGAGATGATGAGGACATGGAGGAGGTCGAACCACAACCTAAAGATACTCATTCGTCACATCCTGATACTACTGATGAACCAAGCACACAAGCTCGATCAATTCCACATCCCATCCTGACTCCAACACTCACTGAGAAGGAAAAAATAGTGCTAAAGAAGAGTGATCCCCTAAAATATGTGGAGTTGATGATGGCTCTAAGGGATTCTTCTCTTGAAAAAAGCGCTTTTGGGGCTTCGACCCAATCTGGAGCTAGCGCTAGTGAAGCTTCTTATGATGAACTCCTTCAACAAGTGAAAAAAGCTGTGTTCGAAGCTGATTTGTTCGAAGTGCTGAAAACAGATGTTACTGCCCACTTTGGGATGAAAAAGATGATTAATCGCATCAACATTACTGCTTGTCCTGCTAATGTAGGTGAGTTCTTAATGGATATTCAAAATCTAATTGACCAAATCTGTGTTGAGTACAACAGGGAGGTTGATGCAACTTTGAAGCTTCAAGAAAAAGAACAAGAGAAAACTGTTGAATTTGACAAAGCTCAAAGTACTTTTAAAGCATCTAAGGATTTTTTAGCTTCGAGGAAGGCAGCCCAAGCGGAATTCGACACTTACACCGCTTCGATCACACTTTGGGAGTCTCATATTATGGAGTTACAGAAGAAAATAGTTGATGTTAGGGCAAAACAAGCTGCTATCAAAGGATTGGACACCACTGAAGATGATACTTTGGCTGCACAGAGCATTGAGCATGTCGAAAGAGCTTCAGCCATGACTGAAGACATTGTACGCCTCAAAAGCATACACGATGTTGTTCAATATAAGCATGGCCTAGCAATGATCAAGTATGAAAGGGTGAAGAAAAATATCCCGTTTTGATTTATGTAATAAACCATTCATTTTATTTGCTTTACATTGTAAGCATGCTTAGACAAAGCCATTTTGGCACCCTTATGTTTTATACCATGTTGGCTTCATTGTTTCACTAATTTACTAGTTTGGCGCAATCTTTAAATCTTGAAGAAAAGGTTTGTAGTTTTTCAAATACTTACCATTAACTTTCAAGATTCTTCGATCTTCTGCCAGTTCTTCGATTTCATAGGCACTATTAGTGAATGTTTTAATGACTCTAAATGGGCCTTTCCAATGTGGGGACCATTTTCCCAATAACTTATTCTTTTGATCCATTGGCAGAATCACCTTCCAAACCACATCACCATTTGAGAAGGTTTTTCCCTTAACTCTCTTATTATATGCTCTGGCTACTATTTCTTTTTGCCTTATTAGAATTTCCAAAGCATGTAACCTTTCTTCATTTAAATCTATCAATTCGTTCATCATCATTTCCCAATAAAGATCTTTGGGAATTTCTTTTTGTCTTTGGATTCTGACTGACTGTAAGTAAATCTCTACTGGCAAAACTGCATCATGTCCAAATGTTAGAAGAAACAGAGTTGTATTTATTGCCTCTTTGGGGGATGTTCGACAAGCCCATAAGACTTAATCTAAGGTTTTTTTGCCAATTCTTTGGCTTTCTGCCCACATGTTTCTTGATTAAACCAATGGTTACCTTGTTAGCTGCTTCAACTTGTCCATTTGCTTGTGCATAATAAGGCGTAGAAGTTAGTAATTTAAAACCCATATTCTTAGCGAACTCTTGCATCTTTTGACCAATAAATACCGATCCTTGATCTGTTGTAATAGTTTTTGGAATTCCAAACCTATAAACTATATGCCTCTGGATGAATTTGATGATGCTTTCTTGATCAACATTCACCAAAGGTATTGCTTCTATCCATTTTGTGAAATAATTTATTCCTACCAAAATGTATTTCTGATTTTTTGAAGATGATGGTCTAATTTCGCCAATCAAATCCAATGCCCAACCCTTAAAAGGCCATGGCTTAACAATTGAATGTAGTTCACTTGCATCAACATGCTGAATTCCTGCATGAATCTGGCACTCTTGGCATCCTTTGGCAAAATCTATGCAATCTTTTAGAACTGTAGGCCAATACATGCCATATCGAAACAAAAGCCACTTCATCTTGTGACTTTCCTGATGTGCTCCACATGCCCCACTATGCACGTTGGCTAATGCTAAATAAGCTTCAATTTCTCCTAAACATTTCAACAATACCCCTTCTGGGGTTTTCTTAAACAATTCGCTGCCTATTAACATATAACTTAAGGCACAATATTTTACCTTTCTTTCAGTATTTGCTGTTGGGTTTTTTAAATAACTTATTATTGGATTTCTCCAATCTGTATTTGCTAAACTGTCCATGGCTAATACTTCGAAATGTACTTCGTTTGCATAACCTAGACTTGAGTTTTTTAAATCTAATGGAGAAATTTTAGTATCTTGTACCTTGCCCCGTACTTCGATCAAATCTTCCAATCTTTCTTTTGATACTTTATATCCTGAGGCAATCTGGGCCAAATCATTTGCTTCTTGATTCTTCAACCTGGGGATGTGCTTGATATCTACATATTCAAATTTCTGGAGCAATCTATTTACTATCACGAAGTAAAATATCAAGTTTTCTTTTATGCACTTGTACTCTTTGGTGATTTTCTTGATTACTAATTCAGAGTCACCCATTATTTCGACACTAGTTGCCCCCAATTCCAATAAAGCTTCAAGTCCTGCTATCAATGCTTCATATTCCGCTTCATTGTTCGAACAAGGGGGGTCGTCTATTTTTTACTTAAGATTTTTTGGAATTTTATCTGGAGAAATAATCAAAACTCCAATTCCACTTCCTTCCTTATGTGTAGAACCATCAAAGAACAATTTCCAAGGTTCCAACTCCACAAGGTTCTGGGATGTTTTGACTAATGCATGGTCGACAATGAAATCAGAGACTACTTGCCCCTTCATTTCTTTTAAAGGCATGAAAGTTAAAGAGTACTCTATTAGGGCCAAAGCCCACTTACCAATTCGACTATGTAGAATTGGTTTCGACAGCATGTGCTTAATAACATGAAAATGTGAGGAAACGTAAACGTCAACTGGCTTTATATAATATTTTAACTTGGTACATGAGAAGTACAAGCAAAGACATAATTTTTCTATTGAACTATATCTAGTCTCTGCATCATTCATTACTCTACTTAAGTCGTAAATGGACCTTTCGACGCCATTTTCATCCTCTTGAGACAACATGCTTCCTATAGTTTTATCTGACACAAATATGTATAATCTCATGCACTTGTCTCTTTGAGGAGGCATTATAATAGGTGGATGCATCAAGTATTATTTGATTTTCTCAAACGCCTCTTGATGTTCTTCGTTCCATGCAAAGTCTCCTTGCTTCAGCCGCAAGAGTGGAGAAAAGGCTTGAGTTCGACCACTTAAGTTTGATATAAATCTTCGCAAGAAGTTTATCTTTCCCAACAGTGATTGCAACTCTTTCTTCATTGATGGTGATTTTTCTTCCATTATTTCCTTTGTTTTGTTTTGGTTGATTTCTATGCGTTTCTTATGGACCACAAAGCCAAGAAAGTCACCAGTCTGCACAAAGAATGCATATTTAAGGGGATTCATCTTCAGGCCATATTTTCTCATTCTTTTGAAGGACTGGCGAAGGTGATCCAGGTGACTAGATCTTGATATAGATTTCACTACTATATCATCAATATATACCTACATGAATGTTTCTATGAAATCATGAAATATAGAGTTCATGGCTCTTTGATAAGTTGCCCCAACATTTTTTAAACCAAATGGCATAACCACCAATTCATAGGTGCCTATTGCCCCAGGACATGAAAATGTTGTCTTTGGCACAACTTCTTCTGCAATAAAAATCTGATTTTATCTTGAATACCCATCAAGCATACTAAGATATTCAAAACCAGCAGTGGAATCTACTAACATTTCAGCCACAGGCATTGGATATTCATCTTTAGGAGTTGCAGAATTTAAATCACGAAAAAATTTATGAATAGTCTAAGAGATCCCTTTTTCTTAATTACTGGTACTATATTCACAATCCATTCGACATACCTTGTGGTCCGAATGAATTTTCAGCGCAAGAGTCTTTCGACTTCTTCCTTTATCTTCGAGAGGATCTCCGGTGCAAATCTTCTTGGTGTCTGTTTGATAGGTTTTTTGCCATCTTTTATAGGCAGCTTCAGTTCGACCAGGTCCCTTCTTAAACTCGACATTTCGTCGTAGTCCCAGGCAAAACAATATTTGTACTCCTTAAGAAACTGGATCACTTATGCTTTCACTCCTGGACTAAGCTTTAAACTGACATACATGGGTCTTCTTACAGTCCCATCTCCTAGATCCACTTCTTTAAGAGGGTCCTGCGCTGGCATCTTTGCGTTCGAAGCCACTGGATCCTTCTCGATTCCAAAAGACCCATCATCATATATTGCGTATAGACTTAGGTATTTTTCTTCGACGGTCTTCTCTTTGTCAGGGGGTTTTGGCTTGAAGAAAATCCCAGGTCGTTTTGCATGATTTGTTTCTTCATTGGCCTTTATAGCCATAATATTTACTTCGGCTTCTAAAGCCGTTTTTAGTCTGTTTTCAGTCAAATAGGCCGAAATCTTTTCGAAGAAGGAAGATTCAGACATGGTCACTGTCTTCGTCGTCCCATCCTGTTAGCCGTATCCCTGGAAGTCCAGGTACATCATTTTCCTACCCCAAAGTCTCTCTATCCCAGCAAAATCCATGCCTTGGATGCAGGGTCAGAAAGTACATAGCATTATTGTTTGGCGCATATGCGCCGTCTGCAGCACTTCAAGGCCCTATGTTGGCAAAGTTTCAATCAAAATTCCTTCGATCAACCTGGTTAACCTCTTCCATATAATAGCTTTGGTCTGCTTCAATATTTTCCACAATTCCATCTTCTCTCCAAATTGCCACGCGCTGGTGCATTGAGGAGGGAACTGCGCCTATCCCATGAATCCATTCACGGCCCAAGAGTAAATTGTAGTTTGTCTTGGCCGTTATAACCATGAACACCGTTGGTATGGTGATGGTTCCTACAGTGAGATCAACTTGAACTACGCAAGTGTATGGCCAATTTTTCCTTCATAATTAGACAATACCATATTATGAGGTTTTATATCTGTAACATACATACCTATCATCTTCAGCAAGAATTGAGGCATGAGGTTGACAGAAACACCCCCATCTATCATTACTTTGTTGATCCCCACTTGTTCTACTTTTCCCCTGATAAAAAAAGGCTTCAGATGGTTCTTCATACCTTGGTCTGGTTTTTCAAAGAACGTGTTCTGTTCTTCGACTGCTCCATTATTCATAACATAATAGCACACAAGTTTGTGATTTGCCATCTCTAATTCATCTGCTTCTTCATAATCTTTTACCTCTGTTACTTTATCATATTCATGTGGTAGTACAGAAACCACATTGCAGACGATATTCAAAGAGGAATCCCCATATGAGTCGAAGTTGTCAATAAGCATGTCCTCATCGTTGGCTGGCTCTTCGTTAGTTGGTTCCTCTGGAGCCCTTTTAATGGATACCTCAGTCTTTCTGGGGGAAAAATCCTCCTTTGTGCTGGTAGCTTCTCTTTGACAAGTGCAGCAGACGGAGTTTTATTCGTACTAGATTCCCCAACTTCATTGCTGATGAGTTACCTTTGAGCCTTCTTGGTCCTTTGGTACCTTCGCCACTGGGTCATTGTCATTGGATTTTTTCCTTTGTAGTTCTCACAAACATAGGCTTGTTGCTTTGTTGACTGGAACTGTCTTCGATATACCCATGCGGATCTACCACCTTCTTTAAAATTCTTCCATTTCCCTTTGCCTTTTCCTTTCCCCTTGATTTGACTAGACTCCAACCATTTGTCTATTGGGATGTTGGACGTTGGCTTGAAGGTGACTTTTCGATTCACTCTGGGGTGTGGGCTATATGCCCTTTTTGGAATTCTTTTCGCATTGGTTACATACCTGCCCCTGCTACTCCTTTGATTGTTCTAGTATTGTGTAGACGGAATTCTTTCGAATGCTTCTGTTGCTTTCCTATCATAAACGGCACTGCACCATGGGCACATTAAAACTTTTGATCCTGTCTTATGACACCTAACCAAAAATCCATCAAGCTTTCTCCCATTTTTGGGTATGGCAGCAATTCTCTGGCATTCCTCCAGTTGTTTCCAGCCCTCTCTTGGTACACTTTCTGGTATGTCATTGAAGCGCTTCGATCATTCTTTGCGCTGCACCTTGGACACACTAGTCCTTTAGGATTCTTCGTATGGCAATGAAAAAGATATTCCACTAGGCTTACTTTTTGGTGCCCAGTTCGCATCCTATCATCCTCCATATTCAAACGTCTTTCAATCTCTGCCATCTCCGGGGATAGATGGTTCAGACACACCATGTTTACATCAAAGTTGGGACCTTCAACATTCTCAAGCTCTTCCAATCTGACTCTAAGACACTCATTAGTCTTAGATTTGACAGCAACTTTGGCCCTGCCCCCAGTTTTGTTAACTTCGAACTTGGGACCTTGAGCAATCTCCAGCTCTTCAAATTTGACTCTAAGACCCTCGGTAGTCTTAGGTAAGCCTTCAGTTTTGGTATTGCCATCAGTAGCATTCCCTTCGAATTGGCCCATGAGACCCTCAGCAGTCTCCAGCCCATGAGCATCTTCAGATACTTTTTCGAGTTTACCTTCTTTGATTTTAACAGCGTCCACCATGTTGATATCTACAGGCTCTACAAAATTTGTCTCAGCAACCTGAAGAGGATCCATGTTGACCTTCATCTTGGTCTTCTCTCTAAACTTCAACCTTCCTTCCTTGATTGCACTCTGTATCAAATCCCTGAAAAGATAGCATTGTGAGGTTTTATGGCCTAAAAAATTATGATATTTACAAAAACCCCTTTTCTTCTGTTGTTTTAACAGAGGAATTTTAGCGCCAGGGGACACTATCATCTGGCCATCTTTTACTAATAAATCAATCATCACATTTGGTGATGTCGAAGGTATAGGCTTTCTTTGGGAATTTGTCATTCCTTTCTGGTTCGAAGGGATTCTTCCCGTTCGCAGGTGTTAGCCCTTTGCAAGGATAAGGTGGTCCTTTCTTTAATTCTGCAAGATCTATCTCGTGCTTTTCAACCTCTGAAGAGTCATCTTCGACATCTCTTTCATCTGAGCATGCTTTGACATAAGCCACTCTTTCTTTCATGTGGCTTTTGTTAGCCCTTGCTTTTTCAATCTTCAAATGCTCCACTTGTCGAACCCTGTCAGCCAGTTGTTCCATGTCTCTTAGATATCATGGATCTAACTTCTTTCTAATAGAGAAGTTCAATCCTCTTTCTACCATTTCGACCAACTCGCGTCCAGGCACTTGTGTGAAACACCTTGCCTTTAACAGACGGAACCTATTAAGATAATCATCTATAGGCTCTCTGAATTTGCGCTTAACACTTTCCAATTCGCTTAGGCTGATTTTGGATTGACCTACATAATTTTTTTTAATGAAATAATCTCTCCAAACGAGTCCAATCATGGATGGAATTTGCTGCAAGAGTTGTAAACCAAGTAAAAGCGTTTTTGGTTAGTGAACCAGGGAAATATTTAATCCTTAAATTTTCATTTTTTTTTCTATATCCCCTGCTTTTGTAAGATATCTAGCCACATGTTCTATGGTTGACTCACTTGTATCACCAGAGAACTTTGTGAATTTTGGAACTTTCCATCCCCTAGGCAACTCAGTTTGCTGAATGTACTCAGACAAATGGGATATATAGTTTGGCCTTCGCATGCCAATATTTACTCCATTCCGTGCCATTATTCTTTCGACTATGGATGCTAGATTATTATTTACCGCCATATCATCCTTTCGACACCCTTGGAGAATTTCGTCAGCGCCTTGGTTCCGATTCACCATGACTACCCTTCTTCGTGGTTCCTCCCTGGTTGTTGAATTTCAACTTATGGGTGTATCACTGGTTGGGCTTGGTCAATGGTTGGTTCTTCTTGAAATAGTATGCCTTGATTCTCCCTTGTCCATGTGGGTTGTGGTTGTCGAGTCGATCCTCTGGGTGCACCAAAAAAATCTGCAAGGCACCAAATTTGAGCTGCCATTTGTTGGTTTGATTGGGCATTATGCAAATTCGTTTGTGTGGTGCTTTGGATTAGAGGGTTAAAGATTGTACTCGTTTGCTGGGCGAGTATTCCCACCATTTCGTGTCTACTATCATCCATCTGTTTCTTTAAAACAGCCTGTGTATTTGTGGTAATAGGAGGCAATTGGGAAACATATCCTGGCTGCGAATTGTTTCGTGCCATATGGTTTACCCCTGAAACTGATCCTTGTAATGGTGAGAAGGTAGATGTTTAAGGACGTGTGCATGTCGGGTTGTTATTTTGAAGTCCTGTCATGAATGTAGTTGGCATGCCATATATTAGATCTGATGTTGGGTTTGTGAATTCTGGTACATAAGTTCTAGAGACACTGCCTACTAAAGGTCTGGGGGAAACAGGCGGATTTTGGATAGCCACGGACATTACAAAAGGTTCATTTTGTGCGTTTAACAATATGGTTGAAGCACTTGTATTTGGGGGTATGACTGTAGCATTCGTAGTCGAAGGGATGATCATAGTCCCTTGACTTGTCGCCATGGCTTCGGTTGTATTTGAAGCATTTGTATTCCCTCCCTTGAGGGGAGGAACTTGTTGTGCACTCTAACGGGTGGGTTAGCCATTCTCCTATTGTTCTGCTTTTTGTTCTAGGATCTGTGGTATTGGCTATTTTTCCACTTATTAATTTCATGCAACGAAAAAAGTTAAATAAGAACTGGAAACTAGACACAGGGTCTCACTGGGCATGCCAATTTGTTTACCCTATAATTTGGTAAACAACCGATGATCTTCTAAATCTCTAAAAAGACTCAGTTACTTGTGAGATCGATCAGATTGATCTCAGGACTATTGTGTTCTAGTTTTTAGGAAAAAGTTTTTGATGATAACTTCTTTAAACGAAGAGAATCACTTTGATATCAAAATAAAGTGTCCTTATAAAAGCAATAAAACAGAAAACTACTCTAGACTGTAAATCGTATAGAATATAAATGACATGAAGAAATTTCATTAAATGTAAATAACTTTCGAATGTAAATATGGTGCATCATACGTACATGTCTCACTAACTCGTTTCTCTAACACTGGTACTTTGATTATTTGAGTATATTGTACAAAGATGAGAACACCTTGAATCCTAACATCTAAGACTCCTATTTATACTAATTCGACCCTAACGGTCTTTCTATGAGATTACGCCACGTTCAACACCTTTTACATACATACATTCTGGCGCTTCCACGCGTCTTCCTGGAAAAATGCATTAGTTTGAAATTTAAACTTCCCGCTCGAAGATTTTGAATTCAACTTTGAATTCAACCAACGTGACTGTCGAAGTATTCATATATCTTGAAATATTCCTTTCACTTTAAGTTACCTTTCGACATGTCGAATCATAAAAATAAGCTTTATAAAATAACCTTATAAGGTCAAATTTCATGTTATTTTTAAAACATGATCTTCTCAAATCAACTTTCATATTTTTATCAAATGTCGAAATCTTCAGCTAACAAATATATGCATTTGTGCTACATATGCTATGACGTTTGTAAAATGATGTATGAATGTAATGTATGAACGTATCAGTTGTTCTATTGCAGTTTTGTTGAACTGGGGAAAATAAATCCCTGATTATTTCTGGGTATAAAGAATGTAAGTTTTCATCATTTGTTGAAGTTGAACTGCTGGGAGATGGATTTTTGTTGCTAGAGAAATAAACTCTATTGGGGAAAGGAAACTCCACAAACCGCTTGGGGAATTTATGAAGTTCTGTTGGGGAACCTAAGAAGTTTATGAACCAAGTTGAAGAAATCTACAAGATGTTGGGGAGATGATTGAAGCTTCTGATCTATTAAGAGGATGCCGAAATATCTGAAATTGTTAGGTTATACACTAAACACTTGGCAGTGACTTTGCAGGAGGACGTCTCTGTCTCTGTACCTACTGGGGAACGTATCCTTACTAATGACGAACTCTGAAGATAGTCCCCTGGGGGTGATTACTCTGTGGGGATTTTGTGGATAGCTCGAATTTTACCCCAACTCCTAGAGTCTTGAGTAAATGTTGATCAGGGTGATAAGCCTTCTACTGATAGATAAGTGACGAGATGATGAGACATAGTCACACGCTTTATTCCCTAACTTTTTCCTGGATTGTCCTTTTAGATTTTCAGTATATCGGGATACCCTTTTTTTCCCAAGCCTCCTTTTCAGGTTTTCGACTTACCAGGTGGACAATTTTATTTATATATATATCCCTAATTTTTGCCCGAACTCCTTTGGTTCGCCGGGGTGCCCTTATTTTTTCCTAGGCCAGTCAACCTAGAGGGTCTTTTTTCACGCGTAGTATTTTCCAACCATGTCCATGTTCACAGGGTGCGGGAAATTGTCACTGCCCATAGTAGTAAGTGTTGCAGCACTTCTAGAAAATGTTTTCTTGATTGCACGTGGCCCTTTGCTGGAACTTATGTTCAATTCCCCAAGTGATTCAGATAGAGGTCTGCCCCTGGCTATTTGGCGCTTTTGAGGGATTCTTTTAATCTTGACTCGACTGCCCCAGATAATCTTAGACACCATGTCATGTCTCTTGATTATGAAAGGCTTTCTACTAGAGATGTCATTCCATATGAGTTGATTTTGTTCATTGAGGGGATTTTCGTTCATTGAATATTCATCGTGCTAATTTCTCTGTTGTTGAACAATTAGTTATATGCAAACAGTGGTATTAAAAATGTAAAGCTTATGTTTGTCTTGAAGTTTTTGAAAATGCATTTTTTAGTAAAACAAAATTTGCAAGAATGTGATATCAACTCAGGATTTATAACAAACCTTATAAGAGTCAGGATACCTTTTGTAATAGTATGCTTTCGAACTAACCCATGCTTCATCAAGGACTTTTAAGGGTTGTAACATGGCCTGGTTCACGGTTTACGAAACAAAGGCTAAAGGCTCGAATTTTTTTTGTACCCAACCCGTTCTCCGTGATGCTCTTCAGTCCTATACTCAGTTAACTGTGCGTTTAGATCCCAATTGAGTTCTAGAATCTTGGCCCTGATATTCCGGTGATGGTTCAGATACTGAAAGTTTATTTGTGAAGGAAGTCATTTTTGTAACCTTTTCTTTTTGTTGAGGATTTGTAGCGACCTATTTTTTTATTTTATTATCCCTACCTTTTGCCTGAACTGTTTCTTTTGTGATTACAGTCAGCGGGATGCCCTAGTTTTTTTCTTTAAGTTTCCTTCATAGGTTTTAACTTAGCGGGCTTTTCTTTTGAGAGATAATGACTGCTTATTTTAACGATTATGTGGAACCATTACCATATTTTGTTTTGGAAGGATACCTCGAACACTACTCGTCGTGTACGAAGAGAAAGCTTGTGATTGGGATGAACCATTGAATTAACTAAGAAACTACCCTGCCCCAAGTTATGATTAAAGGTTTCAATTTGTGTGAAAAAGAAAACTCCTACGTCTTAGGCTCAAAGGGGTTGGCTAGGGATTATCTTCCTTATAACTCCACTATTTTAGGATTTAAAAGAACGCCTGTACATCGTCAGCCAGGTTTGTTCAAAAGCATACTGTATAGATTGTGGTATCTTTTTCGTCATCCTCCCTCTAAAGGCTTACAACTTTCAATCGAGAGTTGAACATCACAAAAAGGAAGTAAAAGCATAATTTCAGTATAGTGACAACGAATGGATTAATTCAAGACAAACATATGAAATTCATTAATGGAATAACAAAGTTTGACATGAAATAAGTGTTTGAACAATCAAAATAAGTTACAATTTGAAAATTCTAATTAATAAAAAGCCTCTCTATCTGAACTTGTCACTTCTGATGGTGTGCCTTTGAGGGATGGCAGAAGAATTCAGTCTGACCATCTTGTGTGAACCCCAGCACTCCTTCGTCGATCAAGTCTTGAATCTTATTTCTCTATGTCCAACAGCTATTAGTGTCATGTCTAGGACTGTTGGAGTGGTACGCACACCTTGCATTTGGATTGTACATTGGAGAGGTAGTGTTGGGATTCTGAGGAGGATCCTTCAACGTAATCAGCTTGGCCTCTAACACGTGTTACAATGCTTGAGCCAATGACACATTGATTTTGGTAAAGCTTCTTTTAGATGTATTCTGCTTATGTTGATTACCCCGTTGTCATTTTTGCACTGGTCCTGGATTAGAGATTCGTATTGCCCCCACAGATTGGTTGATATCACTCTTATTACGACCCTTCTGGTCGTACGCAGTACTGGACTCCTTTTTTCCATTGTATAATCTCTTCTGAATACTTGAATATGCAGTCCTCTGAATTTCACTGTTCCTGAGTTTATTTTTAACATGTTCCCACATGAACATGTCACCCAATTCCCTATCTTCCAAGAGAGGTTGAGCAATGATTAGGCTTCTAGCCCTAGCAGTTTTCCCCAGACGGCCGTATCTGTCTTGATGAAGCTTACTGATGAGAATCCTCAACTCCTCTTGTCCCCGGTCTAAATTTTGGATAAGAACCAACTGACTACTCATTTGGATTCTCATCCTTTCCATCTCAGCTTGCAGTTGTTCCAACTAGCCATCCTTGTTGTCTTTAGTATTTTTCTTGGTCATGTTTCCAGCGAGGAGTGTTTTCAATTCTTCTTGTCCCTTGGATAGGTTTAAGAACATTTCCTTGAACTGAGCATCTTGAGAATGGAGATCTCTGTTGTTCAGTTTGAGATCCATTTTCCTTGCTGAAATAAAGCGAGAAAATTAGAAACCTGTATTGGAAGACCTGTTTTGTAATGACATGCATGCAATATTTTCCAGGATCTCACGGGGTAAACACAAGAACAATTTTTGAATTTTGATTGCATCTTTGACAGAAGAACTTTCATATCGTTGAATTTCTTTCTACGAGAATCAAGCTCACCATGTCGAGTGGTTCATAGCCTCTGACTCAAGTTATCGTGTTTTGGTCTTTTGATGACATTGGCTAGAGGAAAATAAATCCCCTTTCCCCCTTGCTAGGCGTCTGGTTTATCATAACCTGCACCACAAGCCCTTGAGATCCTTGAAATGGTTAAGGAAATGCTATGGTATGATGCTATGATGTGTATGTTATACATCAAGCAAAAGGGTAAGATGATGAAGATAAGTAAGTCGTGCAAGAAGTTCAGATTATTGGATAATGACTATAAACAAGTCCTGCGAGGAATTCACGTATTTGTAGTCATCTAGTGTTGCATTGTCATTGTTATGTGTTGTTACACCATAGTATATTTTCATGTATTCCTTTTTCTTTATTCTTTGTGAACACTTATGTGAACATAAGCCTTTTTAGCTTCATTAAACATCAAGGATAACACATTGGTTCTACTAACATGTAACTTGTGAATGAGTTTTCTAAGATTTTACAGGGTGAGTTTAAAATGAGTCTTATGGGAAAGTTCAACTACTTTCTCAGACTTCAAATCAAACAACTAAATGAAGGAACATCTATGTGTCAAACAAAGTATTTTCTCGAATTGCTAAAGCGCTTTGGCATGAAGGAGGCAAAATCAATTGACACTCTAATGCCAGCAAATGGTAACTTAGACAAAGATGTTGATGGTAAGGATGTAAATGTAAAGCAATATAGAGGTACTATTGGGTCACTTCTATATCCTATTGTATCTAGGCATGATATCATGTTTAGCGTGTGTATGTGGGCTCAATATCAATCGTCTCCTAAGGAATCTCATCTAAAAGTGGTTAAGCGATTGTAATTTGGTAGGTTACTCTGATTCTGATTTTGCCGATTGCAAATCAAATAGGAAAAGTACTAGTGAGACTTGTCACATGTTTTCAAATGCTTTAGTTAGTTGGCATAGCAAAAAGAAATTTCCAATTGCTCTGTCAATGATCGAAGCGGAGTACGTGACATTCGGTAGTTGTTGTGCTCAAATTCTTTGGCTCAAACAAAAATTACTCAACTTTGATATTTAAATTTCACGTATTCCTATTTTGTGCAATAAAACTAGTGAGATTAACCTTACCGAAAATCCGATGCTACATTCTCACACTAAGCATATTGAGATCGTCACCATTTCCTTCGTGACCATGTTGAAAAAGGGGATGTCATATTTGAGCATGTTGATAGTAAAAATCAACTTGTCGATATATTTATTAAACCTTTTACATCTGAAAAATATATTTTTTGCATGCACTCTTAATACACTTGATCAAATCTTTCTTTGAAAGTTTTATACTATGTGATTACATTCTCCGTATCATTCGTCATTGAGGTAATTTTGTTTCATTTTTCTCCTTGAAAGTAAGCCTTGACCATTGATGATATTCAGATATTCAAATCTCAGATGTCCTAAGAGATGTCAAGACATTGATCTCTGAAAAACAACGCAATAAACAATTTTAAACAATAAAAATAGTGCAGAAAGGAAACAACACGCAAAATTGTTAACCTTGTTTGGTGTACAACAACACCTACTCTGGGGGGATACCAAGCCAGGGAAGAAGTCCACTATAGTAGTAACAATTTAAAGATAAACTCCCCCATTTACAACTTCTCACTTAATCACTACCCGTGCTTACTTCTACCTAAGACTCACCTAGTTATGAGACCCTTCTCACTTCCCTTACAATCATCGACAGTGACAAGAACACAATTCAAAAGAATTAGAAGTCAAACTTCAAAAACACACAATCACTCTATACTTAGCAGCTTAAGAGTGATTGACAATACTTACACAAATAGAATCAACTATTGCTTAAAATCTTATGAGTGATTCATAATTATAACTCAATTAACATTCCAACTCAAACATCAAACAAAACAAGAGTGGCTCACAATAAACAATGAACAAACGAAGCCCTAATAACTGAAACTTTTTCGAATATGGCTCATATATTCTTTAGGTATAGAGTCTTCCTTTTTATAACCTTTTTTAGGCTGGATTGGGCTTTAAAAATGCAGCAAAGAAATTGCACAAAGTCAGCAAAATTTTTCCATGAAAATAGGTCTTCAATCATAACTTTCCTAAAATGTCTCAACATTTAGAAAACTTGAATAAATTGAATACCAAGACATATCTCTGATTTCTCAGTCTTGGAAGCCACATAGGATTACTTAATATTTACAGAATATTCAATATTTGTAACACACTAACAAAATCTAAAAGTCTGGAAGTAACAGACACGATGTCGAATGATCAGGATAGGACATCTTGTTCAACATGTTTTCTCTGCAAGTTAAAAACATCCTATTTAACATATTACTGCCAATTTTTTTTTTAGTAAAATGAATTCCGAACATAAAACAAAGAATTAACTATCTCCCCATTTGGAAAATTTTGGCTAAAACAAATAAAAAAATTACAATTCAGATTTCAGCAACAATAGGTTTCAAGAAAATAGAAAAATAAGAAATTCAGTAGTGATCATACACTCATGAAATATATCTCTCAACTTGGGACATTTGCAGCAGAAACAAATGTTAGAGAAGCTACTAAACACAACAACATATAGAAATAATATTCTCAATCTAGTTAATGTCAGGACATCATGTTTGACATCTCTTCACAGCAGTCCAAACAACTCTATTACAGAACATCAAACTCCACACCATAGTACAACAAACTTAGGATGAAAGGAGAAGAAAGTCTTGAAGTAATTTGGTGTACATGAGAAAAAAGATAATTGGCACTCCTCCTCAACTCAGGAACCTTTACTTGCCACTGAGGGATAAATCTTCCTCTCAGGGGGAATAAGAGAACCTTAAGAAGCAACAGAACACTAACCTGCACTATTCATATGAGGACACATGGGTGCAAAGTATAGCTCCAGGTAACTCAGAACACAAGACACAAAAAAAAACAACAAAGATCATACTCAGATATGAGTATCCTGCCCAACACCCTTGCAAAACAAACTCTAGACTTAAAAGAAGACAAAAACAAGAAACATAACCTTTCTCCCCCTTTTTAGCCAAAAATTGACAAACATATCCACCACAAAACCATACCCAAACAGTACTCACAATAGATAAAAACTCCTTCAGCAATCACAATGCCAGTAAAGGACATTTCATAGAGATGTCCAATAATCAACTATAGACGCACATATTCTGACACATACTTACAATTCCTTCCACTGGACTCTAAGCCTACTCCTTTCATCCAAAATTAGTGAAACATACCGAGATATCAGGATATCACGTGTGATATCTCTTATTCATCAACTAAAACATCCATTGAGTCCCACCTAAATCTGCAGAGAAAAATAAATCCTCCCATTCAAGAACATTGTCTCTCAGAGTACTCCTAAGAGGCATGTGTACACCTGATTCAATCAATTAGCTTCACATGGCTAGAACCATACATACCCTGTCAAAGCACAAAGAACTACATATATTAGCTCGATGTCCTAACATATTGTCTGAGATCATAACCTCACAAGATGTATATAATCTCCACAAGCTTGAACAACATGCAAGCTTCATAAGGTCTAGACCATTGAAGCTACAATCCATAGACAAGGACTGGACTTCTCCTGTCATGGATAGATAGTGCTTCTGCTGAAGATAAACACTTGAGCACCAGATGAAATCACATGAAGTACTTCAAATTCTCATAGTGAAGGGCTACAACTTCACACACTGTAAAATCAATCATGATCCAGATACTTTAGTTCCATGAGATTGCATCCAAGCACCTTGACTTATTCACTTAACAAGGACATATGTGATAAATGTCCTTATAGATCCACACACGATGTAATGAATCTTTGGATGGCCAAGATATCATGCACATTGTGTTTGACATTACTCACATGAAAAAACATCAGTATGCTTGCTTCATAAGATTCAGACTGACACAATCTTTTCTAGAGATACTTGTAGCAGAAGAACCCACCTCCTCATATGAAAATATATTAGATCACTTTATCTAGTACTCTTACCTTGCACCCACTAGAAATTGCAGGTATAAGTGAATTCTTTAACATGATAGTAGTCATGAATTTATCATATACACCATTGTAGATATAGTCAGAAGCTTTACATCCTACTTTACCATAGTTACAAAAGCCACTCCTGAAAAAGCCATATATATATATGAAGCAACCCACATTCTACACACTTGAGAGTTAATCCCTCAAAATTAACTTATCTCAAGATGATTCAGCTTCATTCCACACAATCCACTAGTCATCAATACTGCCTGATACAATCTTGGATATCAGATCTCCACTAGAAGATAGAGTTCAGCCTTTGCACTCCTACTTACTTAGATCAGAAATAAATGGACCCAAGAAGTAATCAATAGGTTGATCATCTCTTGACCATGCCACTTATCTAAGACACGTTTCTTGGATATAAACTTCTCAAACACACTACCCATATGCTTCTTCAATTTCAGGAGAAGGTTCCAAACATATGTGATCAACACATATATGTTTAGAACCCATAGCATATGTTATGACATCCCTTTGTCCAACAGGGATCTGCATACTTTACTAATATGAAGTTCCAACATCTATTAGAGCATTAGTTCCCTTTCATATGAACATATTATTTAGCTTGGTTCTGAAGCCATTACTTCTCCCAGAAAATCAGAACATTCCTTGATCAATTTTCCTTTAGAACTCTTTTCATCGACCACCTTTGGAAGTTCCTTTATGAGTGGACTTGAGATGAACCTCAAGCATCTTTGGCAGCTTTAATATGCTGGTTGAAGTTATCTTCCAAGTATATCAACACCATAGGATAAACCTTCAGAGGATACCAGATCATAATGATTTTCCCTTATTGGTATTCTAGGAACAGACCTTTCTAAAGCCTCAACACCAAAGACACAAGGAACTACAAGAGGTTTTACATCAGATACACATGCAGTGGAAAAAAATCAAAAAACCCCACAGCATCCTTCAGGCGTAACTTAAAAAACCCTTGCACACAAGCACTATAATCCAGGTGATAACAGAACAACATAGGTTTGAAAATAAATCAAACACACAAATCAGAAACACATCAGCTTACCACCAAAGAAATATGCCTGACAACTTCAGACATAACCATTACTCACCCTGTCACAAATAATCAATATTCCCCCTCAAGGGACCATCCAAAAAACAATATGAATTTTCCAGGTTCACACATCAGGCAAGATATCATAACATTTGGTGAGACATCATGCACACACATATCACACCATCAACGGTAACAGCAAAACCATATTGTAGCATTGGGAACAAGATAATCTTGATCACCTGCAGGTTGTCTTCCACCTCTTTCCCCTATCAAATGATGTCCTCCACTCCTTGATTTTGTCACAAGTTTTAGGAGTGTTACTTGTGAACTCCCTTGTCATCACCCCAGAATATGTCTTCTTCAAATCATCCCTTTGCATAGATCTTTTGTTCACAGATCTTCTTTCCTTGTCCATTGTACCAGAAAGTATCTTCCTTGAATCTCACCCAGAGTCAGAGCAGGATGCCGGCTCTGATACCAATTGAAATTATTATATTCAGATCTCAAATGTCCTAAGAGATGTCGAGACACTAATCTTTGAACAACAATGCAATGAACAATTTCAAACAATAAAAACAGTTCAAAAAGGAAACAACACGTGGAATTGTTAACCCAGTTCGATGCACAACAACACCTACTATGGGGGATACCAAGCCAGGGAAGAAGTCCACTATAGTAGTATCAATTCGAAGCTAAACTCCCCCATTTAAAACTTCTCAGTTAATCACTACCCGTGCTTACTTCTACCTAAGACTCGCCTAGTTATGAGACACTTCTCACTTTCCTTACAATCACAGACAGTGACAAGAACACAATTCAAAAGAATTAGAAGTCAAACTTCAAAAACACACAATCACTCTATACTTAGAAGCTTAAGAGTGATTGAAAATACTTACACCAATAGAATCAACTACTGCTTAAAAGCTTATGAGTGATTCACAATTACAACTCAATTAACATTCCAACTCAAGCATCAAATAAAACAAGAGTGGCTCACAATAAATAATAAATAGGTGAAACCCTAATAATTGACAAATTTTCAAATATGGCTCGTATTTTATTTAGGTATAGAGTCTTCCTTTTTATAACCTTTTCTGGGCTAGACTGGGCTTAAAAAATACAGCAAAGAGACTGCACAAAGTCTGCAAAAACTTCTCCATGAAAATAGGTCTTCAATCATAACTTTTTTAAAATGTCTCAACATTTAGAAAACTTGAATAACTTGAATACCAACACATATCTCTGATTTCTCACTCTTGGTCGCCTCATAGAATTACTTAATATTCATAGAATATTCAGTATTTGTAACACACTAACAAAATCTAAAAGTCAAGCTATAACATACACGATATTGAATGATCAGGATAGGATATCTTATTCAATATGTTTTCTCTGCAAGTTAGAACATCCTATTTAACATGTTGCTGCCGAATTTGTTTTACTAAAATTAATGCCAAACATAAAATAGAGAATTAAAAATTTCAATGTTATGTATGTTCTAAATTTTTGATATATTTAATGTGTACTATGTCTTTCATGAATGCTCGCTTCCAAAAATTTCCATTTGACAACCATTGTGTGTTTTTCAATTTATATGCTTATAGTGACTTGATGACATTTTTGTTTTTCCTTTGAAGTATATTCTTGATGTTCATGCATTTTGTGGCTCTTATTGCTTGCATCTCTTACAAGGTGCTTATCTATTCTTTGACACATGATTTAAACATGAGACTTTTATCTTTCAATTACGTTTCTTGATCATGTCATATCACATGTTATATATGCATTATTGTCTTTGGTTTTAGTGGTGATTTTTGTTTCGCCAAGCTAGGAACATGTGTGTGCGGCATAGGGAGCACCATTGTGATATTTTGCATACAAATGACATTTTGAAGCGACTTGAGAAAGTTTCACTTGCTTTACCTTTCTCATACTTTGTGTCTTTTGTGTATTTTATTATGGTAACAGTTTTTTTGCCATGTTTTTATGTTTCTTAGCTTTGCGTAACTCCATGTGTATGGGAACATGTGTGTTTGCGCTCTTACTTTTACAAAATTCCTATGTGTGATATATTTGTATTTGTGTGAATAATGATACTTATCATTATGTTCTTTGTCTCTTTTTGATGTTGTTAAAGGAGGAGAAGTATAAGGGAAGATGGATTCACATATTCAGGGGGAACTTTTATGAAGGCAAGCAAAGCATCATCTAAAGACTTGATTTTTTCCATCATCCAAAAGGGGGAGTATGTGAATGCATTGGCATCCTTTATATGTTTTGCATGATGTCAAAACTAGGATTGATTTAGCTTTTATGTACATTGAACGGTATCTGTGAGTATTTCTGTGCACCCTTGAATTAGAAGTCCTTAGGAATCCTATAAAGCATCTATAACAAGTTTGGAATAGTTTTCATTTGGTTTCATGCACTAAAAATCATTTTTTGCACATAAAACAGGTCTATGTGTTGACACATGCTATCTACATGTTGACACATGTATTTTATGTGTCGACACATTCGTGTTTCGTGTCGGGACATGTGTTGTTGTTTTAAATCTTGTAAGCCTTTGTAAGGTACGTGTCGACTCGTCCTTTGCTTTGTGTCGACACATGCGTCACAAATCACTCTATGTGTCGACACATACAATTTTCGTGTCGGCATACATGCTACTGTTTTAAAGCCCGTAGCTTCTGTTTATATGTGTTGACCCATCCATCATTTTGTGTCGACATATGTGTCCATGTCTACCATTATGTGTCGACACATGACTTACATGTGTCGACACATACTAAACCGAGTCTCAAAAATCAATTTTCTTTTCATGTTTATAGGTTTTCTTTTTGCCTAAAAGTCTCACACCTATATATACTTCATACATGCATCATTTTCAACTTGGTGAAACTATAAACACTTACTTGATTACTCTTTGTAATACGGTGGAAGAACTGACTTGGGTGTTTTGCATTTTATCGCAATTGTTGTGGGTAGCAAGAGTCACTACCGAATTTTCTTTTATCCAAAAAATGAAAGGGTGAAAAGAACAGGAAATACCTTTTGAGATATTTTCTTGAGTTTGGGGGGTAGGTTATGAAAAAGGAAGGTGTTAGCACCCTTTTCATCCATAGTTATATACGGACTCTTAGTTGCTAGCTCACTTTGAAATGCTTTGTTTGAAATGTGTTTGTGATGGTTTTTGAAAGTATTTTTGAAAGTGCCTTTGATTCGGTGAACTTTGTAATGATTCTCGTCTCTATAAGAATGCATACAAAGTGTTGACATTTTAAAATATTTCATGTTTTGAAAGTGTTGGTGTATTTTAAAAGATGTTTGGAAAATGGTTGTGAGCAAACAACTACGAGCATTCTACCTACTCAAAAAGAAGTCTTTGTTCTTTTACTCCTCCTTTAGATAGTTCTATCTTACCATTGATTAATAAGAAGCCCTATCATTGGATGTGAAGGAACGAGAGTGGGTCATCGTATAGTCATAGAAGAAAACATTGTAGGATACCTTAGTAATTTGTCGTAAGGGTATAAGATCATTTACCAGAGGCAATATTGAAGGGCCATCGAGGGACTATGATCTTCTATTCGAGGGTCTTTGCCAAAGCATCCCACGTTCGACGGACATGACTATTTTTATCCGAGACAACAAGTGTGGGTTACCCTAGAGGTTCAAGTGTGAAAAGTGTTTTATTTTCATGCACTTTTGTCTTGAATTAGGGTTGTTTACTTGTTAATTTTAAATCTTTCCATACACATCCTAATTACTAGCATTTTACATAAAAGCGGTAAATTTCGGAAAATAAATGTCATATGCTATTACATCATTTGGGGATGGGGTATAAAAATTTACAAATGTGGGGTGGAAAGCAATAAAGGTCCTAATTATTACAACTATATTGAATAACAATGAAGGAAAATATATATAAAATATAAAAAAGAGTGTAAAAAGAAAGGAAAAATATTTTTATCCATTATATGTTGACACATGCATCTTTGCATCGACACGTAACCTTTCTCGTTCTTGTAAACCCAAAATCAACTCAGTACGAGTTGATACATAAGGGTATGTGGCACCTCATTTCTTGTTTGTGTCGATATATTCGTGTTTTGTGTCGACTCGTACACCTTTGGTCTTTCTATTTTTGGGTATGGATAGCAGTATGTATCAACTCATAATGTTTTGTGTCGACTCATGCCCGGTTCTGTAACTAAAATGTGTCGACTCATCTGAGTATGTGTCGACTCATGCTACCGTTTTTTGCTTTGAACATTGTTCTATTATGTGTATAGGTTAGTTCTCAACACAGTATTGACGAGAATGAAAACCAAGTAAACTGTTAGCTTTAAAATGCAATAATCACTACATCTAACCTTAACAATGGATTACTAATGATGTTTGAAATGAAAAGTTCAAGGTCAAGAAAACTTACCTTGAAGCTGAAATTTGTATTTTGAGTTTGAACTGTTGTGTTGAATGTTTTTGAGCTTAGGAAATGGTAATAGTGATGTTACAGAAGTTGTTCTTGTATTTGAACAAGTCCTATATGATGTATGTAGAGTGTTTGGATGGTTTGTTTGGACAGAACTTTGCAAGGTGTGAGAGGTTCAAAGTTTTTGACTTCAAAACTCAAGAGTGAAGGCTTTGTGGACAGTTATAGCTTTTTGAGAGTATGAGATTTTGAGGGCTTGTCTACACAACATAAAATTCTGACGCCTTATCTTGTAAATGGCCTCTCTATTTATAGAGAAGGTTTGAGACTTTAAACAACTCAGATTTTGAAATCACATGTTATGGCTATCTTGCTTGTTTTTTAAGCAAGCATGAACAACATGTTTCCAATGTTTGTACCCAAATATCTAAAGTGGTTAATCACTTTAAACATGTTTATTCTGACTTGTAAAAGTTGAGTGTGATCATAAAAACAAGTTAGAGGCTCAAGAAATTGACGTTGTGATTAAAGTGAATGTTTCAAGAATGGATATGTTACTTTCTTCCAAAAATGGAATGATCAATTGGAAAAAGGCTCAAACACTGGGATTATAGTTTAATCAGTTGTGTGAGCATTTAATTAAGGAGTGATATACAAGTTTGAGGCCTGCAAAGTGAATATTATACAGCATGGCTATGGATTTGGTTCTTGTTCATCACAAAATCTGCCTTGTAACTCAAGAATGACACCCTAACTTCATGGCTTTAATTCTCTTAGCTCAAGTATGATCTCAATGAGTTCTTTGACATTTTGGAAAGCTTGTAACATCCTCTACAACCTTCATGCTTTATATTTTTAAATAATCCAATTGTAACTTGATGAAAATTGGCCAAGAAGTTGGGATAAAAACCTGACCAAACCTGCTGAAAATTTCTCTAAGTGTTCATACAAAAATGCCATGACTTCATGAATTTATAACTCAAAATCCAAGAACTTCTAGGACTTGATCAACAAATAAAAGTTGTAGATATCATCAAGATATACAACTTTTATGTTGAAATTTTTCTTTGAATCATCTTGCCTCTTGGTGAAAGAATGACATGAAATAATGAAATTATCTTGTATAAAAAACACTTAGAAAAGTTTCTAAGTCTTGAAAAGTTTGACTTTTCACATTTACTTTTGACTATATTGACTTCTTGATGATCAAGCTTCATATTTTTGAATGTCTTTATGAATTTAGATCTTTGAAATTTAATGTTGACCAAAAAGTCAAAGTTTGACTTTTGGTATATCAGTTGACTTTTCATTAGTTGATCAAATTTCAACTATCAATCCGCTGATCTTTGAGAAATGATTTAAGCCATGGAGTTGGGTCAACATGTTATGTTTGATTCTTTGAGATTATTCTTCAAGCCATTAAGTCATGTATTAGGTAAAAAGTCAATGATCAGTCGTTCTTAGTCAAAAACCCTAATTTGTGGTCTCAGTGTTTCAGAGGTGATTTCATCTGATCAATTCCTTGAGAATCCTTGAGCATTGGAGGTCCTTTATGAAATGTCTTGAAAAAATAGAGGGAAAATTTTAGGGTACAACAACTTCCCCCGTTCATTCTTCTTAAACCTGAAGAGTTAGATTGGTGAGTCTGCCATTCGTGACTTGAAGGTGGAAGATGATTGAACACTTAAATGCCCAGAAATTTGCACTCGTTTATGCATGAGGTGAAATGTTTGTTGATTATCGAGAATGGGCTTGGATATTCCATTTGGAGAAGTGATGAAGAGTTTGTCGGAGATGGGCTTATAGATTCCATCCGGAGTGACTGTCAAGGAAGAAGTATCAGAATAAATCTTCGGACGATTTATACTGAAGTTGTGGATGTCTTTTTCCTATTTTTAACTAGAAGAGATAAATCTAACCAGAAGAGGTCTGTTGTTTGGTAACTTCACTTGGGAAAATATTCCTAAACAGATAAGGTCTGTTGGTTTCCTGTCTTTAATCTGGAAGAAATAAATCTAACCAGAAGAGGTATTTGTTTTCCTGTCTTTAATCTGGAAGAAATAAATCTAACCAGAAGAGGCCTTCATTTGCCTGTCTCTAATCTAGAAGAAATAAATCTAACCAGAAGAGGCCTGTAGATTTCCTATTATCAACTGGTAGAAGTAAATCCATCCAGAAGAGGACTTTTGTTTTGTTGACTGAATTTTTCCTGCAAGGAAGAGGGTTAGTTGCATGCAGATGTATGCATGGTGTAATGATGTCTTCAAAATAAATGAGATTATATTGTATGCATTTGTCATGTATGTAATATGATGAATGAATGTAATTTAAATGTATCTTTGTCTAGGAAAATAAATCCTTGACAAATGTTGGGGAGTATTGGGAAACTGAATCTCGGACTGCTACTGGGAAATGAAGAGTATGTGTATCTTTAAACTTTGTTTAGAATGTTTCCGCTGGGAATTCCTGTTTGCTGTTTGAGGAGAAATCCGCTGGGGAACATTGATTTTGGCCCTTTACTTGAGGAAACTCTTGTGAGGAGTGTTTATTTCTGCTTGGGGAATAGAGTTCAGGAGTTTTAGTTATCCATTGATCAACTAGGGAGCTATCTCTTGATTGGAGAGGAAGAAAGTTTAGTTGTCATCTGGTTAAAATTCAGGCTTCATAATAACTTGTTGGGGATAATAAAGTTAACTGTTATCTGGTCGTATTCCAGGATTTGTAGCAACTCACTCGGGATAGTGGCTAACTCTATCGGGGAAGAGGAATTTTATTAGTGATTTAAAGAAGTTAAACTATTATCTGGTTAGGTCAAGGTTTTGTAGTAACTCGAACGGTTATCTGGTCAGGTCCAGGTTTTGTAGTAACTCGAACGGTTATCTGGTCGAGTCTAGGTTTCAACAACTCGAACTGTTATCTGGTCAGGTCCAAGTTTCAGCAATTTGATATTGAGGTTAACTGGTATCTGGGCGGGTCCAGGTTTCAGCAACTCGAACCGTTATCTGGTCAGGTCCAGGTTTCATCAATTGAAGAAGTTATGCTACTACCTGGTCGGGCCCAGGCTTTAGTAACTTAAAATTGATATTTACTGTTATTTGGTCGGGTCTAGGTTTCAAAAATTTGATCTTGAAGTTAACTGGTATCTGGTCGGGTCCAGGTTTCAACAACTCAAACTGTTATCTGGTCAGGTCCAGGCTTTGTAGTAACTGAAGAAGTTAAACTATTATTCGGTCGGGTCCAGGCTTTAGTAATTTAAAATTGAGATTTACTGTTATCTGGTCGGGTCTAGGTTTCAGCAACTCAAATTGTTATCTGGTTGGGTCCAGGCTTTGGAGTAACTGAAGAAGTTAAACTATTATCTGGTCGGGTCCAAGCTTTAGTAACTTAAAATTGATATTTATTATTATATGTTCGGGTCCAGGTTTCAGCAACTCAAATTGTTATCTGGTCGGGTCCAGGCTTTGCAGTAACTGCAGAAGTTAAACTATTATTCGGTCGGGTCCAAGCTTTAGTAACTTAAAATTGAGATTTACTGTTATCTGGTTAGGTCCAGGTTTCAGCAACTCAAACTATTTTCTAGTCGGGTCTAGGCTTTGCAATAACTAAAGAAGTTAAACTATTATCCGGTCGGGTCCAAGCTTTAGTAACTTAAAATTGAGATTTAGTGTTATCTGGTCGGGTCCCGGTTTCAGCAACTCAAACTGTTTTCTGGTCGGGTCCAGGCTTTGGAGTAACTGAAGAAGTTAAACTATTATCTGGCGGGATCCAAGCTTTAGTAACTTAAAATTGATATTTACTGTTATCTGGTCGGGTCCAAGTTTCAGCAACTAAAATTGTTTTCTGGTCGGGTCTAGGCTTTGCAGTAACTGAAGAAGTTAAACTATTATCCAGTCGGGTCCAGGCTTTAGTAACTTAAAATTGAGATTTATTATTATGTGGTCAGGTCCAGGTTTCAGCAACTCAAACTTTTATCTGGTCGGGTCCAGGCTTTATAGTAAATTGAATCAACTATTATCTGGTCGAGTCCAGGCTTTATAGTAAATTAAATCAACTGTTATCTGGTTGGGTCCAGGTTTCACAGTAATTTGTTAGAAAGATGAAGTTGAACTGTTATCTGGTCGGATTCCAGGCTTCGCAGTAACTTTCTTGGAGAAATGGAGTTAATTGTTATCTGGTCGGGTCCAGGTTTCGTAGTAACTCAAACAGTTATTTGGTCGGGTCCAGGTTTCAGCAACTTAAACTGTTATCTAGTCGGGTCCAAGTTTCAACAATTTGATCTTGAGGTTAACTGGTATCTGGTCGAGTCCAGGTTTCAGCAACTCGAACCGTTATCTGGTCGGGTCCAGGTTTCAGCAATTGAAGAAGTTAAACTATTATCTTGTCGGGCCTAGGCTTTAGTAACTCAAAATTGATATTTACTGTTATCTGGTCAGGTCCAGGTTTCAGCAATTTGATCTTGAGGTTACCTGGTATCTTGTCGGGTCTAGGTTTCAACAACTCGAACTATTATCTGGTCGGGTCCAGGATTTGCAGTAACTGAAGAAGTTAAACTATTATTCAGTCGTGTTCAGGATTTAGTAATTTAAAATTGAGATTTATTGTTATCTTGTCAGGTCTAGGTTCAACAACTCAAACTATTATCTGGTCGGGTCCAGGCTTTGCAGTAACTGAATAAGTTAAACTATTATCCGGTCGGGTCCATGCTTTAGTAACTTAAAATTGAGATTTACTGTTATCTGGTCAGGTCCAGGTTTCAGCAACTTAAATTGTTATCTGGTCGGGTCCAGGATTTGCAGTAACTGAAGAAGTTAAACTATTATCCAGTCGGGTTCAAGCTTTAGTAACTTAAAATTGAGATTCATTTTTATTTGCTCAGGTCTAGGTTTCAGCAACTCAAACTATTTTCTGCTCGGGTCTAGGCTTTGTAGTAACTGAAGAAGTTAAACTATTATCTGGTCGGGTCCAGGCTTTAGTAACTTAAAATTGAGATTTACTGTTATCTGGCCGGGTCCAGGTTTCAGCAAGTCAAACTGTTTTCTGGTCGGGCCCAAGCTTTGTAGTAACTGAAGAAGTTAAACTATTATCCACTCAAGTCCAGGCTTTAGTAACTTAAAATTGAGATTTATTGTTATCTGGTTGGGTCCAGGTTTCAGCAACTCAAACTATTATCTGGTCGGGTCCAGGCTTTACAGTAAACTAAATCAACTATTATCTGGTCGGATCAAGGCTTTATAGTAAATTGAATCAACTATTATCTGGTTTGGTACCGGTTTCAAAGTAATTTGTTAGAAATATGAAGTTGAACTGATATCTGGTCAGATTCCAGGCTTCACAATAACTTTCTTGGAGAAATGGAGTCAACTGTTATCTGGTCGGTTTCCAGGCTTCACAGTAACTTTTGGGGATAGCAACGACTGCGTTGGGGGTTGCAATGACTTTTCTGGGGATTAAGGGGTTTTATCCATTGGTTTGTAATAGTCTGAGAGGCCAACCCAAGATGGGGAGAGGGTTTTTTTGAGAGACTGGAATTCTCGCTGAGGATTGCATGAATCTGTCTTTGTGGGAATAATCTTGTTGAAGTGATTCTGTGGGGACGTCCATGAAATCAGCCTTGTGGCGATTTGTGGACAGCTTGAACTCTGTCTTCTCCTAGAGTCCTCAGTAAACGTTGATCAAAGTGAAAAATCTTTTACTGATAGGAAAAATGATGAGATAACGGGACATAGTCGTACACTTTAATCCCTAACTTTTGCTTCGACCACCCTTTCAGGTTTTCAGTCCAACGGGATACCTTTTTTTGCCCAAGCCTTCTTTCAGGTTTTCGACTTTTCGGGTGTACAATCTTTTGTATATATCCTTAATTTTTTGCCGATCCTTTTGGTTCACTAGGATGCCCTTATTTTTGCCTAGGTATGTTAACCTAGCGGGTCTTTTTTTCATGCGTAGTATTTTCCGACTAGGCCCACGTACATAGGGTGTGAAGAATTTTCATTGTATGATGGCGAGTGTTGTAGAAATAACAGAAAATGTTTGCTTGGTCGTACGTGACCCTTTGCTGGAATTCATGTTCAATTCCCTCAAGTGATTCCGATGGAGACCTGCCCCTGGCTATTCAGGATTTTATGAGAGATTTCTTGGAATCTTGACCTGACTGCCACAGATGAGTCGGATAGTAACATGCCATGCCCCTTGATTATGGAAGATTTGTCATTGGAATTGTTTTTCTATTTGAAGTGATTTTGAGAGAGTTTTCGTTTATTGGATATTCTTTATGTGAATTTCTCTGTTGTCGAACAATTAGCCATATGCAAACAGCGGTACTCAACCAATGCAAAGTTTATGTTTGTGTTGAGAAATTTTTTTGAAAAATGCATTTTTAATAAGCAACAAAATTTTGTAAGAATATGAATTCAACTCATAACTTACAGTAAGCCTTACAGGAGTTAGGATACCTTTTGTAACAACATTCTTTCGGACTAACCTATGCTTCAATTAGGACTTTTAAAGGGTTGTAACATGCCCTGGTTCACGGCTTAAGAAACAAAAGATAAGGCTCAAAGTTTATTTGTACCCAACCCATTCTCCATGATGTTCTCTAGTCCTATACTCAGTTAATTGCACGTTTGGATTCCAATTGAACCTGGAATGATATTTTGGTGATGGTTCAGATACTAGAAGTTTATTTGAGAAAGCAGACATTTTTGCAACATTTCTTTGTTGTTCAGGATTTGTAACGACCTCTTTTTTGATTTATTGTCCCTAATTTTTTTTCCTGACAGTTTTTGTTTTGAGACTACAGTCAGCGGGATGCCCCAGTTTTTTAAGTCTCCTTCATACGTTTTGACCTAGTGGGTTTTTCTTTTTGAGATGTAAAGACTTCCTATTTTATGGGGAACCAACACCAGCTTTTTGATTCAGAAGGATATTTTTGCTGTGAAGCGTCAACTTGTGACTGAATGCGCATTTGGGTTAACTGAGAAACTACCCTGCTCCAGGTTATGACGTTAAAGGTTTTAATTGTGTGAAAAATAAAAATCCTACTTCTTTGGCTCAAAGGGGTTGACTAGGGATTATCTTCCTTATAACTCCACTGTTTGGGATTTGAAACAAAGCATGAACATCGTCGGCAAAGTCTATCCAAAAGCATATTGTATGAGATTATAGTATTATTTTCGTCATCCTCCCTCTAAAGGCTTACAACTTTTAACGAGAGTTGAATATTACATAAGGGAATAAAAATCACAGTTTAAATATAGTGAAAACGAATGGATTAACTCAAGACAAACATACACAATGCATTAGTGATAATAACCAAAGTCTGACATAAGGACATATGTTTAAACAAAACAAAGAAATTACAACTGAAAATTCGAATGAACAAAAATTTATCCGCCTAAATTTGTCACTTCAGATGGTGTGTCTTTGAAGGGTGACAGAAAAACTCAATTTGACCATCTTGTGCGAATTTCAATGCTCCTTCGTCGATTAAGTCTTGAATCTTATATTTCAACATCCAATAGCTATCAGTATCATGCCCCGGACTGTTGGAGTGATATGCACACCTTTCATTGGAATGGTAACTAGTAGCCAAAGTATTAGGATTCTGAGGAGGATCCTTCAATGTGACCAAATTCATCTTCAACATGTGTTTCAAGGCTTGTGACATCGGCATGTTGAGTTTGGTATATTTCCTATTGGATGTATCCTGTTTACGCCGACTACCCTGTCGTTGTTGGCGAGCTTGTTGTTGGGCTCGTAATGTAGCAGCAATTTGGAAAGGTCTACTCTCCACCAATCCAACTTCTTGTCTCATCGGGGGATGATTACTGACTTGATCCCCAACCTTGACTATTTGTTTCATATGGTTACATCTATCTTGATAAAGCTTGTTGACGAGGGATCTCAGCTCTTCTTGTCCCCAGGCTAAGTTTTGGATAAGATCCATCTGACCTACCATCTGACCCATCATCTAGATTTTCATTGTTGCCATTTCAGTTTGTAATTGTTCAAACTGGTCATCCCTATTGTCTTCAGGATTCTTCTTGGTCATGCTCTCAGTGAGGAGTACTTTCACTTCTTCTTTCCCCTTGGATAGGTTCAAAACATTTCTTCAAGATGGGCATTTTGGGTCTGAAGATCCTTGACAGTCTGTTCTAGAGCCATTTTTACTGAAATAAACAGTAAGCGGATGAGGAAAACTGTATGGGGAAAACCTCTCACGATATGATGCATGGTTTGTGGATGCGATGTTTTCAAGGATCTCGCAGGGTAAATACAAGAAAATGTTAGTAGTTGAATTTTGATCACAACTTTGATTGAAGAACTTCGTATCGTTGAATGTCCTACTACGAGAATCAAGCTCACCATGTCAAGTGGGTAATAGCCCTTGATTTAAGTTACCGCATTTTGGTCTTTGACAACATTTATTTAGAGGAAAATAAATCCTCTTGCCCCTTGATAGACGTCTGGTTCAATATGACCCTGCATCACAAACCCTTGAGACCCTTGAAATGGTTATTGAAAATGCTATGGTATGATGTCATGATGTTATGTACAAAAGAACATATACAAACAAAGCAAACAAGTCATTAGGTTTAGGCTTGCATGGAGTTCATAGGTAAGTACCTTCTTGAAGTTTAATTGGTTCAACCTGTCCTAGAAAGTAACCTGGTTCTAGGGAATCTCAATATCATTGATCTTTCTTCATTAGGCATTGTCTCAATATAATTAATCTTTTCTTACAGCCGAAATATCCCAAAAGTTAGATCTCAATGAGCGTAGTATTGGGTATCAACCAACTTTGAACTGCACCAAAGCCGGCTATCTCACTGACTTGGGTGTTTTGCATTTTATTGCAATTGTTGCGGATAGCAAGAGTTGCCATCGACTTTTCTTTTATCAAATAAATGAAAGGGTGAAAAGAACAGGAAAGACCTTTTGAGATATTTTCTTGAGTTCAGAGGGTAGGTTATGAAAAGGGAAGGTGTTAGCACCCTTTCAACCGTAGTTATCTACGGGCTCTTAGTTGCTAGCTCACTTTGAAATGCTTTGTTTGAAATGTGTTTGTGATGGTTTTTGAAAGTATTTTTAAAATTTCCTTTGTTTCGGAGAACTTTGTAATGATTCCCGTCTCTATAAGAATGCATACAAAGTGTTGACTTTTGAAAATATTTCATGTTTTGAAAGTGTTGGTGTATTTTGAAAGTTGTTTGGAAAATGGTTGTGAGCGAGCAACTACGAGTGTTCTAACTACTCAAAAGTAATTCTTTGTTCTTTTACTCCTCCTTTAGATAGTGTTATCTTACCATTGATTGATAAGAACCCCTATCATTATATGTGAAGGGATGGGCATGGGTCATCGTATAGTCATAGAAGGCAACATTGTAGGATACCTTAGCAATTTGTCGTAAGGGTTTAAGACCGTTTACCAAAGGCAACATTGAAGGGTCATCGAGGGACTACGATCTTGTATTCGAGGGTCTTTTATAAAGCATCCCACGTTCGAGGGATATTACTATTTTTATCTGAGGCAACAAGTGTGGGTTACCCTAGAGGTGCAAGTGTGCAAAGTGTTTTGTTTTCATGCATTTTTGTCTTGAATTAGGGTTGTCTACTTGTTGATTTTAAATCTTGCGATACACACCCTAATTACTAGCATTTTATATAAAAGCGGTAAATTGCAGAAAATAAATGTCTTACGCTATTACATCATTTGGGGATAGGGTATACAAATTTACAAATGGGGGGTGGAAATCAATAAAGGTCTTAATTGTTACAACCATATTGAATAGCAATGAAGGAAAATATATATAGAATATAAAAACAGTGTAAAAAGAAAGGAAAAAATTATTTTTATCCATTATGTGTCGACACATGCATCTTTGCATCGACACATAACCTTTCTCGTTCCTGTAAAACCAAAATCAACTCAGTATGAGTCGATACATAAGGGTATGTGGCGACTCATTTCTTGTTTGTGTTGACACATTCGTGTTTTGTGTCGACTCATACACCTTTAGTCTTTCTGTTATTGTGTCTGGGTAGCAGTATGTATAGATTCATAATGTTTTGTGTCGACTCACGCATGGTTCTGTAACTATAATGTGTCGACTCATAAGAGTATGCGTTGACTCATGCTGCAGTTTTTTGCCTTGAACATTGTTCTATTGTGTGTATACGTTATTTCTCAACACAGTATTGACAAGAATGAAAAGCAAGGAAATGGTTAGCTTTAAAAGGCAATAATTACTACATCTAACCTCAATAATGGATTACTAATAATGTTTGAAATTAAAAGTTCAAGGTCAAGAAAACTTACCTTGAAGCTAAAATTTATATTTTGAGTTTGAACTGATGTGTTGGCTGTTTTTGAGCTTTGGAAATGGTAATAGTGATGTTGCATAATTTGTTCTTGTGTTTTGACAACTCATATATGATGTATGTGGAGTGTTTGGATGGTTTGTTTGGACAAAACTTTGCAAGGTGTGAGAGGGTTAAAGTTTTTGACTTCAAAACTCAAGAGTGAAGGCTTTGTGGATAATTATGGCTTTTTGAGAGTAGGAGATTTTGAGGGCTTGTCTACACAACGAACACTTCTGGCCCCTTATCTTGTAAATGGCCTCTCTATTTATAGAGAAGGTTTGAGACTTGAAATAACTCAGATTTTGAAATCACATGTTATGGCTATCTTGCTTGTTTTTTAAGCAAGCATGAAGAACATGTTTCCAATGTTTGTACCCAACTATCTAAAGTGGTTGATCAATTTAAACATGTTTGTTCTAACTTGTAGAAGTTGACTATGATCAGAACAACGTTAGAGTCTCAAGAAATTAACTTTGTGATTAAAGTGAACTTTTCAAGAATGGATATGTTACTTTCTTCCAAAAATGGAATGATCAATTGGACAAAGGCTAAAACACTTGGATCATAGTTTAATCATTTGTGTAAGCATTTAATTAAGGAGTGATATACAAGTTTGAGGCCTACAAAGTGAATATTATGCAGCATGGCTATGAATTTGGTTCTTGTTCATCACAAACTCTGCCTTGTAACTCAAGAATGACACCCTAACTTCATGGCTTTGATTCTCTAAGCTCAAGTATGATCTCAATGAGTTCTTTGACATTTTGAAAAGCTTATAACATCCTCTACAACCTTCATGTTTTCTATTTTTGAAGAACCCAATTGTTACTTGATGAAAATTGGCCAAAAAGTTGGGATAAAAACCTGACTAAACCTGCTTATAATTTCTCTAAGTGTTTATACAAAAATGCCATGACTTCATCAATTTATAACTCAAAATCAAAGCACTTCTAGGACTTGATCAGAAAAGCAAAGTTGTAGATATCATCAAGATCTACAAATAAGTATACTTTGACTTCATGAATTTATTTGTATTTTTTGAAAACAAATAATTTCCAATTAACTTTAAAGCACTTCCGCTATTTTTAAAATTAATATTTTAATAACCACTATCCGGGTAAAACCTAAAACTTTCGCTCTATTGATTTTAACCTTAGACTTTTTCTTACTTCCATACAAAAACAATTAAATATTCAATTGGAAATTAAAACCAGAAAAGTATTTTTGTAAAAAATAATAATGCCAATTAATTACCGAATCCTTCTGGTCAAGTTTTACATACCGGTATAGGGAATCTAGCCAGACATAATATTATTGCAGAATATCATAAAATTAAAGTGTAAATTCAACATCTCATGTATAGTAAGAAATAAATAAATTATGCTATTTAGAATAAGAACCTGAAAAGTGAATAAGAAAGCGATTAATTCCCATACATCGTGTGTCCTCCACAAGCCAGTAGGATTGACTTGATGTAAAAATAGCTCGAATATAATTAAAGTAATCCTAACAAATCATGGAAACCATGAAACAAATTAAAGTTGCAGTATTTCTCTGATGTGGAAAAATACTTCTTTGACGGTGAGGTTTTTTATTGCCTAAGTGGTTCTACAACTGAAAAATTAATGCTGGAATTCTAAGACTAGAAAGTATCAAAAGCAGAATACAATAAAAATAATGTTCAATAGAAAAAAATAAAACTTCGTAATAATTTTCGTTCAAGGTGCGAGAGAGGAAGATCAAAATGAAAGGGAGCGGCCCTTTCAATTGTTGGTAACTGCCTCCATATATAATGTCTATTTTGTTGAGGAAAAATAGGTAACGTCCCATGTTTTACGTTACTGAAGCGTGGAGAAAATCCCGGAATATGCGTTGAGTACGCTCCATTGGAGAAGGCTTCGTAACTGCTTGGATTGTGACGAGCGTGGTGTGGTGCGTGACGTGGGGCACATAATCCATGTTTGTCCCGGTCGTAACGTGAGTGTGCACATAAACATAACTTGTGCCGGTCGTAATGCCTTTTTGGCAAGCGGCACGCTTCTCTACAATAGAAACACATTTTTGTTATTTTAAAGCCATTTCTTCTTCATTTTCCATTCTTTTTCTTCCTTTTCTTATTTATGCCTTGCAAATACTAAGTACCTGAAATATGTTTCAAAAACTACAAAAAAGGGATAAAATGTGACATAATAATCGAAGAATCGGAATTTTAATGTATATAATTCGGGCGGAAAATGCTATATCTTTTCGTGGTTATCAAAAGTACGCAAAGGAGTAGCAAGATTCAATAAAAAAATTGACAATCTATTATGTTCTTGGTCTCAGTGTAGATCAAAAGAAGAGAAGGGGTTGAATCAACAACAAACGGTTAGGTTTTGTAAGGGTTACTCTTGGAACACTTCTCTTGTAAAGAATACTTTAGCAATAAATAAGAAATGATCTCAATTCTAAAACTGAATTGGGGGGAGATTAACCATAGCGAGGAGCATTGGTGAGCTTCCTAAACAAATCCCCGTGTCATTCTCTCTCTCTCTCTCTATCTCTCTCTCTCTCTCTCTCTCTCTCTCTCTCTCTCTCTCTCTCTCTCTATATATATATATATATATATATATATATATATATATATATATATATATATATATATATATATATATATATATATATATATATATGTCTTTACAATTTGATTAGCAATTTATTATACTTTTGATTGTGAAAATTGATCAGGTTAGAAATACTCCTTGAAAGTTTAAACCATTTTGTTGTTGTTCATACAATCACTTTGATTGTAAGAGGTTTTAGCATCAACAAAGTTCAATGGAAATTCTGAAAAAATCAAAGTGCACACTAAGTGTTCGACAAATTGTCTAAATAAGTTTTACTTTCAATTTCATTGGAAATATGTTACTTCATTAATCGTGTTCAAATTATATGATTGATAATTTTCTGTTTTGCTCACTTATCATCTTTACTTAACTTGAATTGATTAAACGCATATCCGAGCTCCAATAATCGATTTCGTTTAGACGAGTTTGATCCAGGACACGACTTCTGCTAACCATTGTTTTTAACTTGATTTAAAAATATTTTAAAACATAATTTTAAATTAAGTATCTATTCACCCCCTCTAGATAAGTGGTGGTCGTCTAACAGTATCTAGAGGAGATTTGAGATGCTTCTAATTCATTCTTGACTATGGAGGCCACCTTGGAGCCTTTTATACCCTGACACTCTAGTTGAAAATTTAAAGCTGCTTTCCAATGAAGTAACGAGAATAGCCGAGAAGAGAGAGGCTTTGTGTTCCAGGGGTGGCAAAGGAGCATGTGCCGCGACGTGAAAAATACCCAAGCGTAAGGAACTCTCTAAATACAACAGAGTCGCCACCGAACTTTATTTATTCCAAAAGGAAGGGGAAAATATCGATAAAACCCATGAAAGAAAATAAAAATGGTCGTTGCAACCAGATCGGGTTTAGGAGTCGGTTATGCAAGGGAAAGGTATTAGCACTCTCACATCTGTTGCACTCAATGGGACCCATTTAGTTAGTTTCAAAAATGAGTGTTAACGAGATGGTGATTTTCTACTTATTGAGCGAGAAAAAGAAAAGAAAATATTTTTAGGGTTTTATTATTATGCTTACCAACATTTCAAAATCATGTGCCTACGTATTCTCATGGTGTAATGAGAAAATCAGATCTTCGTAGTTCAGGTAGAAAACTACAAAATGTATTGGTTGATTGAATTTAAAGAGTGATGCTTTAGACATATAGAGAGGTTATACCTTTGCTTGCTTCTTGCTCTTGGAGGCTAAAGCCTATATTTATTTCGTATTGAAATGGATAAAGCATACTCATTTCTAAAAAGGTTTTCGGTGTCGCGCAAGGGCGAGAAAAAAATATTGATGAGTTGAGTTGATTTTACTTATATTCAGGAAACTCTTTGACCAAGGTGTACACCAAGTGCTTGTTTACCCAAGGGTTTACAAGGATGTGCATCATATTATCCTTTGTCGTCCATATTTATGAAAGTTAATATTTGCGGAATATGAGTAAACATTTGAACAAGGTGTGCACCGAGTGCCCGTTTACTCGAGATTCACATGGATGTGGATCCAATTGGCCCTTTATATTCCAAGTTTAATTAGAATATTTTAAATTGAAAGACCAATAGTTATTTTAAAGAAGGTGTGCACCGTGCGCTCGACTATTTAGGATTTAATAGAGATGTGCATCCCTCGGTCCTTTGTCTTTCAAATTTAGAGAAAAATATTTTTATGCGCAAACAACTTGACGTTGGATCATGCGTTAGAAATTGATTATGAAAAGATTTGTGTTAAGCAGGAAAAGACACTTGACGTTGGATCAAGCACTTTATTTTTGCATTCTATTAAATTTGATTAAGAAAAATGTTCGATGATGGATCAAGCCTATTTTAATCATTTGAAAATTGATTTATTTTACTCTTTAGTTAATAATTAGCTAGGATAAAAGTAAACAATAAATAAAACAATAAAAATAAAAATAACCAAACAATAGAAACCCAAGGGTGGGGGATATATTTTGCCAAATGGGGAATAACATGGTAAAATAAAATAAGCACATAAAAATAAAGCCACAAAACAAATAATAAAATATCTAAGGTCTAATAAAGATAAATATGGAAATTAACTATTATTTAAACTAATTAAAGTAATAAAATTTATTAATTAAGTTAATAGGAATTAATTAATGAAGGATTAATTAAAACAATTTATCAATCAACAAAATGAATTAAGATTTACTAAAAAGATTAATTAATCAAATCAAGATTAATTAATTAAATCTAAACAAACAAAATAAACAAAGAAAAAGAAAAGGGCCTAGTAAAAAAACACACAAAATCTCAATCAGGGCACACTATAAATAGCAACTTAGGGGGGGTAAAAGAAGTAAGGGCGTCTGGCCTAGTTGGTTAAAAGCCCAAAATAAAGAGTCAAAGTCTTAATTCCATGAGGCGTGTATGATAAGATGACTTAAAGGTTAAAAGAAAGACTTGCGTCCAAAGCGTGTGTGCATGAGGCTTACAATGGGACGTACCTCATGCGATTCTAGGTTGACTCAAGGAGCCAACAGATCTGTGGGTTTCTGAGTGTGCTAAATGGAACACATCCAAAGGCCCTCAGAGAGCTCTTAAAAAGTACTAGGTTTTAGAGAGAACCCCATTTTAACCTTATTCTCTCTCCTCACTCCACCTCCTCATTGTAAACGAGTTTCTCTACAACTTTTCTCCCTCCTTCATCCCTTCTGATCAACTATTGTCGGCGTCACGTGGCGGTCGGAGGCGACACCACGTTTTCTCTGGTGGTCCACCACCCCTAAACTACAACACTCAATGTGACCCCCCAAACATTTTTTCCTATTTTCAAATCCACCACCCAATCAACCTAAATCTTCACCATACGGTCGGATCAACCTCTCACTCTCTTAGAAAACCTAGCTTCTGACCACACTTAAATCGTCCTCAAAACGAAAAACTCCCAACATCGAACCTATCCTTAACCCTACCCTGAACCTTAATCTGGAGACAAATACCTCAAGCAAGACCTTAAACTATCAAATCGACGCTGTAATACAGTGGGAGAACTGACTTGGTATTTTGTGTTTTATCGCAATTGTTACGGATAACAAGAGTCTCCACCGACTTTTCTTTTATCCAATGAAGGATAGGGTGAAAAGAACAGGAAATACCTTTTGAGAATTTTCTTGAGTTCGGGGGGTAGGTTATGAAAAGGGAAGGTGTTAGCACCCTTTTCATCTGAAGTTATCTACGAGCTCTTAGTTGCTAGCTCACTTTGAAATGCTTTGTGTAAGTTTTTGAAAATATTTTGAAAATGCCTTCGTGTGGAAAAATTTGTAATGATTCTCGTATCGTTGAGAATGTATACAAAGTGTTGGTTTTGAAAATATTTGTTGTTTGGAAAGTATTTGAAAGATGTTTTGAATGTGTGAGGTGTAGAAATGGTTTTTGTTTGTGAGCAAGCAATTAAGAGTAATCTACCTACTCAAAAAGTATTTGTTCTTTTCCTCCTCCTTTAGATAGTGCTATCCTACCATTGATTGGTAGGAAGTCTTATTATCAGATATGGGGGACAGGCGCGGGTCGTCGTACAGTCATAGAAGGCAACTTGTGAGACACTTTAGCAATTTTTGTAAGGGACTAAGATCGTTTTACCAAAGGCAACATCGGAGGTTCATTGAGGGACTGCGATCTTTTTTTATCGAGGGGCTTTTCTAAAGCGTCCCATGTTCGAGGGACATGACTCTATTTCTGAGGAAACAAGCAAGGTCATCCTAGAGGTGCGTGTGTGAAAAGTGTGTCTGATTCAAGTTTAATTTGTCTTGATTAGGGTTATCTAGCAATCAATTTTAAATCTTGCCATGCACGCCTAATTACTATACAATATAAAGGAAAATAGTAAATTGCGGAAATTAAAGTTCTACACTATTGCAAAGCTTCGGAAATAAGGGTACAAATTTATGAATGGGGGAGGCATAAGAAATAAACACCTAAGCTATAATTTAATCAAACAATACAAGTCCAAACTATTATAGAAGTGACTAAAGATATTAAATTGCTTAATAAACAATTAATAAAGAAATACTAAACCAAATTTTTTAAAACAATTAGACTAAGAATTATCTACCTAAAAAAACTTGATTATTGATTGACTTTTAAAAGCTAAACTAAAAAAAAATTAGTAAATAAACCTAAGCTAATTCTAAAAAAAATTAGTCTAATAAGAGGAGTATAAACAGAAAAATAGAGGTACGGTATATATAAATTCACAGGTGGGCTTAAGTCTATAGGGAATAAGGCCCAAGTAATACTTATAATAATAACTTAAAACAAAACCCTAAAAAACCACACAAGGTAGCCACTAAATTGGCCTCAAATTCTATTCATGCTTCTTCTCTGCTTCTACTCACTCCCAACTCCCCTTCTTTTGCGCTAACCTCGGTTTTCCATCTGTTTGCATTTTTCTCATCATCTTTCATGGTCCATCACCATCATCTTTCTCTAAGAACAAAAACAAAATACAACCTCACTCTTCTTCTTAGTACAACGACAACAACAACTTTGTTCAAACTCAAGAAATTAACAACAACAATTAAAGCAAGAATAAAGGAAAAGAAGAATTACCGAGTCAGAGTTCCTCCGACGGGTCTTCAAATCTCAGGTATAGCTTTCAAAATCCTATCCTCAATAAACTTCTTATGAATGGTGCACTGTGGTATTGCGTCGACGTCAGTATTGAGTTTATTTTTACGTATCAGTGTTAAGATATTGTTAAAGGTTTCTTTTGATTTGCAGGTTTTAAAGCTTGGGATGATTGGATAATTGCAAGGTAGGAAGATCTGATTAGGAAGAGTTTCTTACAATTTTCTTCCTCTGATTTCTTCTAATTTTCCTCTCAATTTCTTCCTCTTGATTTTCTTGTGTTTAATAACTTCTTCCTCTGTAATTCATTTGAAATTATTGGTGTTGTTGAAGTTATTTGTTGATTGCTCCAGCTGAGTTTTGTGTTGGTGTAAAGATGGTGGTTTCACATGGTGTAGATGTTGTATATCTATTCAGATTTGTTGTACTGTTATTGTTATGAGTCATTAGATAGTAGAATGAGGAATGTGTTTATTGTGTGGCTATTGTGAGATTCGGTTCATTAGAGATGATGTTTACGGTTTTGGATGGAGATGAAGTGGATGTTGAGTTTGCAGGTATGGAGTAGAAGTTCACGAAGAGAACATGGTTAATGTTGGGGTGTTGCAAGGTGAATATAAAGGGTGAAATCCAGGTGTGGTCAAGGTGGTGATATGATGAGGTTTGTGTGAAATCGAACTATGAGCAAGGGCTGTGTGTGGAGCGCATTTTCTACAGATTTGTGTATACTTTGCACAAAGTTTTATTAATTGGACTGCTGCAGAAATTATGCAGGGTTTTTGATGAATTTTGTTTGAGCAAATGTAGGATGGAGGATCTGAGTTTGAAAGTGATAAAGCAGAGAGAAAACTGAGACATGTTTGAAGTATTTTACCGAAGTTTTTTTTGTAGGTTATTGAGAAGGTTGAAAGAAGTAGTCACATTGTGTTGAGGTTTTCTTTGCAGGTTTAAGGCAAGGTTTGAGATGAGGTTTATGAAGAAGTTTGAGAGAGATTTCTTTATCTATGTTTCTGCCCTTCTTTTCTGAATTTATAGGTGAGAAAGATGAGTTTTTTTTTTTGGGGGGGGGGGGGGGGGGGGGGGATGGAATAACATTTGAACTAATTTGATGCACTATTTTATTGCTTTCTAATGCAGCTTCTTTTTTGCTAAATTTGTGCAAATATTTGACTGTTATGATGCAGATTTTGCAGGGCAACATTGCATATTTTTGGACTGGTATACAGGTAGGAGCAGCATGGTTAGGGGAAGCAGCAAGGCTGTTTTGTAGCAAGTGGACAAAAAGGTTTTGGACTGTACATGGCAACAACAACAGCCTAGTTTTGGACAATTTAAATTGGCAACATGGATTTTTAAGTCTTAATAATTTAGGCTACATGTTGTAACATAGTTTGTAATGTTCATTTGAAAGGAATTGGATATAATTTTCTTGAATCATGAATGGTGTTTTGTATATTTGAATGGATCTTAAATGAGGCTTGAATGGAAAATTATCTTGAATGAATAAACTTGTAATATATCTTGAATGTATTTTGAACAACAAGCTTGAATGATGCTTGTTCTTTTGATAAACGACACAAATGAAAATCCTTAAGTCTTGTTTACTACTTGAATGGTGCTTGAATGATAATACTTTTGTTGCGAAAACCATCATGAATGCTTTCATTTGACATGACAATTCTTTTATATCTTGAACTTTAAGCAATTATCATGAACCTTCCTCCCACCTTTGTGTGCTTGAATTGGTCTTTAGGAATAAACTACATGCCTTGAGAACTTAGGCTATGCATTTGATAAATTGAATAAATTATGATACAAGTCTCAAATTTATCCACATGAATGGAGTTTGGATCTAGGAGTTAAGAACATTCCAATTTGAGAAATGACCTATAACGATTAAATAACTTTCAAGGTCTTATAAGCACAATTTCACTTCGATCTTTAAAGAAACTTGTAGATGACATTCCTTATGACAATGTGCAAAAGTAATCGTCTCAAGATCTTGAAAATTGAGGAAATTATGAGTTTTGGAAGTCAGGCACCAGTTACTTGAGATTAGGTCAAAGTCCATAAAGTGACCTCTAAAGTATTCGGATTTTTTATGATCTTTCGCACATAATCAGCTCTTGACTTGTAAAGAGAAGTTAGAGATGACGTCAAGGAGAGTCATACACAAAAAGAACCACTCAAAAATATTGAATAATGAATAAGTTACAATCGTTTGAACTTGATCTTGAAAATGTTGACTTTTTGGTCAATACAATTGATTTTCGATCATCTGAGCAATTGACTGAGCAAACTTGTGATGCGAGGCTTGAAACTTGATATGAGCATCCTTGAGAATACATGAAGAACCATGAAGACCACTTGAAACCTTGGAAACTCAATTTTCTTTGAGAAATACAAAACCCTAGTTGCGTACCCACTACTTAGGAGGAGAATTCGCCTGATCAATTCTTGAGCCATCTTGAGCATTTAAGAAACCCTAGGAGAATATCTTGAATTAAAAATTAGAGGGAAAATTTTGGGGTACAACAGCTGCCCCTGTTCAATTTTCTTAAACCTTAAAAGTTAGATTGGCATGTCCGTCATTCGTGACTTGAAGGTAGAAGATGATTGAACACTTAAGTTCCCAGAAATTTGCACTCGCGTGTGCCAGAAGTAACATTGTCAGATGATTATACTGGGAATGGACATAAAGATGCCATTTGGAGAAGTGACGGAGAGTTGTCGAAGATGGGCTTATAGATGCCGTCCAGGATAATGACAAAATATTGTTGGAGATGGGCTTATAGATGTCATCCAGAGGTGATGAAGAATCGTCAGAATGAGTCTATGCTCGACTGTATCCAAGAAGGTATTAGAAAAAATCTATGTTTGATTTAAATTGAGTCTGGAAAAATCTATCGTGAGAAGTATCAAAATAAATCTTTGTTCGATTTAAACTGAGCCAGAAGATGTATGTGTCTGTCTTTAACTGGGAGAAGTATCAGAATAAATCTTTGGTCGATTTAAACTGAGCTAGAAAAAGTATCTACTGGAAGAAGTATAGAATAAATCTTTGCTCGATTTACACTGAACCATCATAGGTCTTGAATTTGTCTTTAACTTGATAAGAATCAAAATAAATATTTGGTCGAATTTAAACTGAACTAGAAAAAGTGTCTACTGGAAAAGAATCAAAATAAATCTTTGATCGATTTAAACTAAACCAGCAAAGGTCTTGTTTGTCTTTAACAGGAAAAGAATCAGGATAAATCTTTGGTTGATTTAAATTGAACCAGAAAAAGTGTCTACTGGAAAAGAATCAGAATAAGTCTTTGCTCGATTTAAACTGAGCCAGAAGATATTTTTGTTCGTATTTAACTAGGAGAAGTATCAGAATAAATCTTTGGTCGATTTAATCTAAGCCAGAAAAAGTATCAACTGGAAGAAGTATCAGAATAAATCGTTGGTCGATTTAAACTGAGCCAGAAGGTGTCTGTGTCTGTCTTTAACTGGGAGAAGTATTAGAATAAATCTTTGATCGATTTAATCTGAGCCAAAAAAAGTATCAACTGGAAGAAGTATCAGAGTAAATCTTTGGTCGATTTAAACTGAGCCAGAAGGTGTATGTGTCTGTCTTTAACTGGGAAAACTATCATAATAAATCTTTGGTCGATTTAATTCGAGCCAGAAAAAGTATCAACTGGAAGAAGTATCAGAATAAATCCTTGATCGATTTAAACTGAGCCAGAAGATGTTTTTGTCTGTCTTTAACTGGGAGAAGTATCAAAATAAATCTGTGGTCGATTTAATCTGAGCCGGCAAAATTATTAATTGGAAGAAGTATCAGAATAAATCCTTGGTCAATTTAAACTGAGCCAAAAGATGTTTTTGTCCATCTTTAACTGGGAGAAGTATCAGAATAAATATTTGGTTGATTTTAATCTGAGCCAGAAAAAGTATCAACTGGAAGAAGTATCAAAATAAATCCTTGGTCCATTTAAACTGAGCCAGAAGATGTTTTAAATTGTCTTTAACTGGATAAGTATCAGAATAAATCTTTAGTCGATTTAAACTGAACCAGAAAAAGTGTCTACTAGAAAAGAATCAGAATAAATCTTTGGTCGATTTAAAATGAACCATCAGATCTCTTGAATTGTCTTTAACTGGATACGAATCAGAATAAATCTTTAGTCGATTTAAACTGAACCAGAGAAAGTGTCTACCAGAAAAGAATCAGGATAAATTAATGGTCGATTTAAACTGAACCAGCAGAGGTCTTGAATTGTCTTTAACTGGATAAGCATCCGAATAAATTTTTAGGCGACTTAAACTGAACTAGAAAATGTGTCTACCGAAAAAGAATCAGAATAAATCTTTGGTCGATTTAAACTGAACAAGAAGATGTTTGTGCTTGATTATATCTGATTGTATCTAAAAAGTGGATTAGAATGAATCTTCGCCCGATTGTATCTGAAAAATATGTTAGAATGAGTCTACGCCTGACTGTATCTAAAAAGTGAATCAGAATGAGTCTCCGGCCGACTATATCTGAAAATGTATTAGAATGAGTCAACACCTGACTGTATCTAAAAAGGTGAATCAGAATGAGTCTCTTCTCGATTGTATTTGGAAAATGTATTAGAATGAGTCTACGTCTGACTGTATCTAAAAAATGAATAAGAATAAGTCTCTGCCCGACTGTATCTGGAAAATGTATTAGAATGAGTCTACGCCTGAGTGTATCTAAAAAGTGAATCAGAATGAGTCCTCGCCCGACTTTATCTGAAGAATGTATTAGAATGAGTCTATGCCTGATTGTATCTAAAAAGTGAATCAGAATGAGTCTCCACCTGAATGTATCAAAAATATATATTAGAATGAGTCCATGCCCGACTGTATATGGAAAATGTATTAGAATGAGTCTACGTCTGACTGTATCTAAAAAATGAATCAGAATGAGTCTCCGCCCGACTGTATCTGGAAAATGTATTAGAATGAGTGTACGCCTGATTGTATCTAAAAAATGAATCAGAATGAGTCTCCGCCCGACTGTATCTGGAAAATGTATTAGAATGAGTATACGCCTGACTGTATCTAAAAAGTGAATCAGAACGAGTCTCCTCCTGATTGCATCCGAAGAATGTATTAGAATGAGTCTACGCCTGACTGTATCTAAAAAATGAATCAATGAGTCTTCGTCCGGCTGTATCTGAAAAAATGTATTCCAGAATGAAATTATGGGAAAGGTGTTTGAGTAGCTGCTCGTTATGGAGATAGTCGCCCCGTCCTATTTCGAGAATTGACCTACAATCAGTTTTGTTTTACAGATAGTTTTCATGTCTTATTTCAGAAATTAACCTGTGGCTGGTCATTCAGATAGTTGCCTCGTCTTTTTTTGGGAATTAATCTAGAACCTGCTTTTGTTAGTCGTTGAGATAGTTGCCGTATCTTGTTTCAGGAATTAATCTCTAACCGAGTCTTGTAGATAGTTGCCCCATCTTTTTTCGGTAATTAATCTAAAATTTGTTGTTCACATTTAGTTGCCCTGTCTTGTTTTAGGAATTAACCTATGGCATGTCATTCAGATAGTTGCCCTGTCTTGTTTCGGGAATTAAACTAGAACATGCTTTTGTTGGTCGTTGATATAGTTTCCCTATCTCGCTTCAGGAATTAATCTCTACCGGGTCTTGTAGATAGTTGTCCTGTCTTGTTTCGGGAATTAATCTACAATTTGTTGTTCACAGATAGTTTCCCTGTCCTATTTCAGGAATTAATCTAGAACTGTTGAAATTTGTTGATTATATTTGTCTGCTGATTGATCTTTCCTGAAATGTAAAGATTTAGTTGTATGCAATGTCATGATGTATGGAATGCATTGTGTAATGATGTTCTCAAAATAAATGAGACTGTGCTATATGCGTTTCGTATGCATATGCTAAGACGTATGAATGTGAAATGTCGTTGAAGGGTATTTGTAAGCATGTGCATTATCTTTGTTTGGGAAAATAAATCCCTGACAATTGCTGAGGATGAAGAGTATGTGTATCTTCACTCTTGTCTAGAATGCTTCCACTAGGGATTCCCGCTTACTTGTTTGACGAAACTCTGCAAGGGATGCTGATTCCTGTTGGGGGAGTAGAGTTTAGGAACGTTGGTCGTCCGTTGATCTATTGGGGAATTTAATTCTCATTTATCCTAACCGGGGATAAAAGAGATGGATAATCTTCCGACTTGTCTGGGGAGGATAAAGTTAACTGGTATCTGGTTGGATTCCAGGTTTTGCAGTAACTTTTTGGGGATAATGATGACTTTACTGGGGAGAAGAATTTGGATAGTGATTAGCTGGGGAACTTGTAGGTTGTTGGGGAAATAAACCATGTTGATGAAATAAACCCTTCTTGATGGATAAGTGCTCTATTGAGGAAACCAACTCTCTTGGGGGAATTGAATTTTGCTAGAGAGAAGAACTCTGCAAGGTTTCTTTTTCAATTTTGGAGGACCGAACTCAGCTGGGGAAGAGTATTTCCATGAGATGTACTGATTTGGAACTCTATGGGTTGGTAATATTATTGGGGAGAAGATCACGCTCCTTTATCTGCTAGGGGGATCTGCTGGTGAATATGACTATGCTGTCAGCTGGAAGATACCCTACTTTCTGTTTGAAGGCATTTTAGACCTGTCGAGGAATGTATCCTTGTTGAAGATGAGCTGGTGAAGATGACTCTGTGGGGATAATCTCGTGGAGATTTCTACGTGGGGATGACTTGAATATTGTCCTATCTCTTAGAGTTCTTGGTAAAAGCTTATCAGAGTGATAAGTCTTTTACTAATAGACAAGCGATGAGATAATAGGGCATAGCCATACGCCTTAATCCCTAAATTTTTCTTGGATTATCTTTTCATATTTTCAGTCCACCGGGATACCCTTTTTTGCCCAAGCTGCCTTTTTCAGGTTTTCAACTTGTCGGGTGCGCATCTTTTGTATATATCCCTAATTTTTGCCCGAACCTTTTTGGTTCGCCGGGATGCCCTTACTTTTTCCTAGGCATGTCAACCTAGCAGGTCTCTTTTATGCGTAGTATCTTCTGACTATGTCCGCATTCACAGAGTGTGGAGAGTTGTTACTGTTTATGGTAGTAAGTGTTGTAGTAAGGCTAGGAAATGTTTGCTTGATCGCACGTGACCTTTCATATGTTGGAGCCCATTCGCCCCTGGGTTTAGTCTAGTACACTTGTTGTTTAGAATTTTTTCTAATCAAGTTTCTTGATAGTCTTGACCTTCCTTAATATTTTTCTAAGAAATGTAATGGAAGGTTCCGAAGACATGATACTAACACCACCTGATACTACTAGCACAGATAAGCAATTTGATGATACCGAAGATTCAAATTTCAAAGTGGTTTTTGCTGGAACCCCTGATCAATGTAACATGCCCCAAGTGATTCATATGGAGATTTTCCCCTGGCTATTCAACATTTTTAAGAGATTCTTTGAATCTCGACTTGACTTCCACAGATGAGTTGGACAATAACTTGTCATGCCCCTGGATTATGGAAGGTTTGTCATTGGAAGTTTCTTTCCATTTGAAGTGATTCTGTTTATTGAGAGAATTTTTGTTCATTGGATATTCGCCGTGCGAATTTCTCTGTTGTCAAACAATTGGCCATATGCAAACAACGGTATTTAAACAATGCAAAGTTTATAATTGTCTTGAAATTTTCTGAAAAATTTCATTTTTTAACAAGCAACGAAATTTTGTAAGAATATGAATTCAACTCAGGATTTACAGTAAGCCTTACATGAGTCAGAATACCTTTTGTAACAATTATGCTTTCGAACTAACCTATGCTTCAAATAGGAATTTTAAGGCTTGTAGCATGGTCTGGCTCACGGTTTAAGAAATAAAGGATAAAGCCTCGAAATTTATTTGTACCCACCCGTTCTCTATGATGTTCCTCAGCCCTATACTCAGTTAATTGTGCGTTTGAATTACAATTGAGTCTGTAATGATGTTTTGGTGATGGTTCAGATAAGTTAAGTTTATTTGAGAAGGAAAACATTTTTGTAACATTTTGTTGAGGATTTGTAGCAACCTCCTTTTTTTTTTATTATCCCTTTTTTTTTCCTGACTATTTTTGTTTTGAGATTACAGTCAGCAGGATGACCCAATTTTTTTCTTAAGTCTCTCTCACAGGTTTTAACTTATTGGGCTTTTCTCTTGAAAGATAATGACTGCCTATTCTATGGGGAACCAACACCGTCTTTTTATTTGGAAAGATATCTTAGGTATCGCCTGTTATGTATGAAGTGAGAGTTTTGCGACTGAACACGCATTTGACTTAACTGAGAAACTAACCTGCCCCATGTTCTACCCTAAAATTTGCCCTCTCAATTTCTCAGATATATCTCACGAAGATTTTCAAAAGCTCAAGTTTGCATAAGTACAAAGCAGATCGAAAGGAGTGACTGTAGACAACAGTTCGAATTTAAAATTTGGCTATTGGCCTCCTTCGATGCAAGCTTGATTCACCAGCTTTTGATTGGGCACCTGGCCTCCTTCAAACTTGCTTCAAATTCCCAAGCTTCAATTGAGGCATTGCTCTTTTTGCTTGCTTTCTTTATAAAATCTTCGATTGGGAATTTGTTTCCCTTTGAAACATCTTCCTTAGATTCAAAAGGGAAGGGCCTCCTGTTGGTGTCCTTCGATTCAGAAGTTAGTGGCTTCCTACTGGCTTCTTTCGATTAAGAAGGCAATGACCTTCTGAAAATTTTCTTCGATCCACGAAGCAGGGACTTCTTGCATGCAAGCCTCGTTTGGGCATTTAGGCCTCCTGCATGCAATCTTCGATTGCACAATTGGCCTTACATGTTTGCCTTTTGAGTCACAAAGCAGTGACCTCCTGCATGCAATTTTCGGTTGGAAATTGGCTCTTCATGCAAACTTTCGTTTGAGCAATGGCTTCTTGTATGCTTGCTTGGAGTCACAAAGCAGTAGCCTCCTGCACACAAGCTTTGATTGGACAAGGGCTACCTATATGCAAGCTTCGAGTGAGTATTGGTTGCTTCATGCCAGCAGGCACAAGGCAATAGCCTCCTGCAATTTTCCTTCGATTCAGAAGGCATTGGCCTCCTGCTTGGTTTAATTTCAATTCACAAGGCAGGAACTCCCCTCATGATTGCTTCAAAACTTCTAACATACATAATTGGTGGCCCATTCGAAGGACATGCATTGGTGGATTTAAAAGACATACCTAGGCGTCCCATTCAAAGGACATATTTTGGTAGCCCATTCAAGGGGCATCAATTTGGCCCCTTCGAAGGATACACAAACGGCCCATTCGAAAGACACATATTGTTTGGGAACAAATATTGTTGTCTGAAGAGAGGTTATGGTCGAAGGTTGGACCTATGAGGTCAAAACGAAAGGGTGAAATATTCAAAGATGCTTGCTGGCCAGAGTCCTATGTGCTTCTAAGTCCAAACCTGTTGCACTGGTCATAACGCCCCAAAACTGCTGCACAACAGTCCTGCTACGATGCTCCTATATTTTCACCAATTTAGAATACAAATACTGCACCTTGAAAGCTACAAAAATAACATACTCAATTTGTTCAAATCCTTTTGCTTTCCCTCCCAAATCTCATCCAACTTCATCTATAAATAAGATGTTCCACAACACATCTTAGGGGGATTTTGGTAGCTGGAGAAACTTTGGTTGTGTGAAAAAATCATCAAACACTTAACACACTCTCAAATCCATAATCAAAAGACCACACACTTGTTTCTGTTTCTTTCGAATCCAACACTAGAAACACAACACTTGTTTCTTTTCTCTTTCGAATCTAGAAGCAATCCAACGTTTGGTTCCTTCTTTCAAATCCAGCATTAGAAACATAACACTTGTTTCTTTCTTTCGAATCCAAAAGAATTTAGGGGAGAAACTCAAGGTCCAACACACATATTCCAACTTCAAGCAAGGTAAGTCACCCTGACCTTAACCCTTTCGTTTCAAGCATGTAAATAACATTCGTTCACTTTTTACTTCTGTCCTTTCGATTGTATGCTTTTATTGTCCAAGTATATGTTAGAACTAACCTGTACAAACTCAAATGAAAGAAAAGGTTTCCTGTGAATCGAAGCCTTAAGCTTTACCCCTTACTGCTTCACAGTGGCAAACCAAACGAAAGAACATGGAGTGTGAATCGAAGGATGCAACAGTGGTTGTAGGACCAATCGAAAGAAGGCAAAATGTGGCAATCAAAGGGCACATCCTTCGATCTAGGATGCTTTTCTTTCTCTTTTTTACACTATTTTTGTCTTATATTTTCTATGTATTCTTGCTATTCAATATGGTTGTAATAATTAGGACTTTTTTTTCAACCTCCACTTGTACACTTGTATACCCTATCCCCCAAAAAAACATGTAATAGCGTAGGACCATTACTTCTGCATTTTTATTGCTTTCATAAATGTTAGTAATTAGGGTGTATGGCAAGATAAAATCAACAAGTAGACCACCCTAACCAAAGACTAAATGCATGCAATCAAACATATTATTCACACACATGCACCTCTAGGGTAATCTCATTTGTTGCCTCGGAAAATAGTCATGTCCCTCGAACATGGGCGTTTTAGCAAGGACCCTCGATAAAAGATTGTAGTCCCTAGATGTACCTCGATGTTGTCTTTGGTAAATGATCTAGTCCCTAACGAAATTGCTAAAATGTCTCATAGTTTTCCTTCTATGATTATACAAACGACCCACGCTCGTCCCTTCACATCTAATGATGGAGCTTCTTATCAATCCATGGTAAGATAGCAACATCTAAAGGAGGAGGAAAAGAACAAAGACCTTTTGAGTAGGTAGGATGCTCGTAGTTGCTTGCTTGCTTGCTCACAACTAAAAAACATTTTCACACCAACACTTTAAATTGAAACATTTTCAAAAGTCAAAACACTTTGTACGCATTCTTATAGAGATGAGAATCATTACAAAGGAACTTTTAAAAATCACTTTCAAAAGACATCTTCCACAACAAACATCTCTTTGAACTATTTTTAAAACCAACACTTTTTACGCATTCTTATAGAGACGAGAATAATTACAAAGACGTTTTCAAAATATTTTAAAACCCACACCACGAGCACATTTTCAAACAAAAGCAAGTGATCTAGCAAGCAACTAAGAGCCCGTAGAAAACCACAGATGAAAAGAATGTTAATACCTTCCCTTTTCATAACCTACCCCCTGAACTCAAGAAAACATCTCTAAAGGTCTTTCATGTTCTTTTCAACCTTTCCTATTTGGTTAAAAGAAAAGTCGGTGGCGACTCTTGCTATCAGTAACAATTGCGATCAAACGCAAAACAACCAAGTCAGTTCTCCCACCATATTACAAAACTGGCGACTCTGCTGGGGACTAAGACTTAAAAGTAGGGTTACCTTAGGGCTAGATCACACTTACTTGCTTTTCTTGTTTGACTTGCTTGCTTTACATTTTTGGGTCCTTGTTTGGGTTATTTGTTAAAGATCCTACACCCCAGATCTGGGGCACCTTTTTAGGTAAGTAGCAATAAATCATGGAGGTTGTACGGCGTAGAATGATATGGACAAAGTGATAGCTATGTTAACATGATAGTCTGGCTTGTACTAATGTTCATTGAGTTAGTCAAGGATAACATTAGGCTTCCTTATAGTGTCATTAAGAGGTAACTGAACTTTAGAAGCTTTTAATTGACTTATCCTAAGCCACTAGAAAGTAGTGAGACGATCGTCTTTGTTTCCGACTGAAGATTGGTTGATACTCGATGTTACAGTCATTGAGATTGGACTTTTGGGATATTCTTGTCGCAATACTTCGGTGCTTGAGCTAGAACGATGCCTAAAGGAAAGGTCAGTGATATTGAGCCAACTAAACTTCAAGAGGGTACTTACCTATAAAACTCCATGCAAGCCTAAACCTAAGGACTTTTCTGCTTTGTGTGTACATGATTTATATAAAGACTTTCTTGATTTGCATACTTGTACATAACATCATGACATCATACCATAGCATTTTCAATAACCATTTCAAGGATTTCAAGGACCTATGATGCAGGGTCATGTTGAACCAGACGCCTATCAAGGGGAAAGAGGATTTATTCTCCTCTAACCAAACACCATCAAAAAACCAAAGCATGATAACTCGAGACAAGGGCTATGACCCACTCGACACGGTGAGCTTGATTCTCGTGGAAGGACATCCACTAATACGAAGTTATCCAATCAAAGTTGTGATCAAAATTCAACTTCTAACATCTTCTTGTGTTTACCCCGCGAGATCCTTGAAAACATGCATCCACATACCATGCATCATATCATGACAGGTTTCTCCCACACAGTTTTCCTTATCCTTTTACTATTTATTTCAGTAAAATGGATATGGAACAGACAGTGAAGGATCTTCAAGCACAAAATGCTCAATTCCAACAGATGTCCCTAACTTTGGCTAAAGGGAAAGAGGACCTGAAGACTCTCCTTCTCAAAGACAAGAGGAAAAATATAAAGAAATCAGTGGGTGTCCTGAACTTGGGAAGGAGGTTCAAAGGACCAGTTGAGCGAGCTCTAGAACTTGCAAATCCTTCAACTGAGGGGGACAATCAGACAAAAGAAGGGGACCACAGTCTCGGATCTAACGAAGAAGAGGCTGACTACGCTGAAGAACAGTATCCTCCTGCGGACAACAAATATAAACAATTGGAGGATCGTCTCAATGCCATGGAAATTCAGAGGTTACCTGGTCTAGATTTTGAAGATTTGGGTTTGGTTTCTGGAGTGCTCATCCCACCAAAATTCAAGATTCTTGCTTTTGCCAAGTATGATGGGGCCTCTTGTCCTAAGATTCATCTGAGATCTTATGTTCGCAAGATTCAGCCACACACCACTGATCAGAAACTCTGGGTCCATTTCTTTCAAGAGAGTCTAGCTGGGACTCAACTTGATTGGTTCTGTCAATTGGAAGGTTCTCGCATCCACACCTGGGAGGATCTAGCTACTGATTTCTACAAGCAGTATCAATACAATGTTGGTCTCGCACCAACTCACGTGCAGCTGCAGAATATGACCATGCATTCCAACGAGAGCTTTAAAGAGTACGCCCAAAAGTGGAAAGACCTGGCTGATAGGGTCCAGCCCACATTAACTGATAGGGATCTGATTGATATCTTTATGGGAACTTTGACAGGACCTTTCGTCAATCACCTAATTGAAAGTTCCTCGGCTGGGTTCACTGAGCTGATTCTAACTGGGGAACAAGTTGAAAATGGAATCAAAAGCAGAAAGATCCAAAGAGCTACATCCTCTAATACTCAGAAAAAGCCATAAAATGGGAAGAAAGATTCCAATGTTGTGTACGGTTAAAAGGGTCGTAACAAAAGCAACTACGATCAACATGTGGTGGCAGTCCTGATCTCCGGTCCTGTATCACGGCGACAATAACAATGGGGAAATCAACGAAGGAAAGACTAGCCCAAAAGACAGTTTACCAACATCAACATGCCATTGTCTCAAGCATTGCAACACGTGTTGAGGATGAATCTGATTACGTTGATAGGACCTCATCCAAACTCTAAAACTTCTTCTCCTAACTACAATCTTGATGCAATATGTGCTTATCATTCCGGCAGTCCTAGGCATGATACTAACGATTGTTGGGCGCTAAAATACAAGATTCAAAACATGATTGACGCTATGGAGATTGAGTTCGACCCTCTAGAGGCTCCCAACGTGATCACTGCTCCCATGCCAAATCATTGAGAGCGTCCTTTTCATTTTGAATTTTCAATTGTAATCTCTTTTGTTGTTCAAATACTTATCTATTAATGTCAAACTTTGTTTCATTAATGCATTGCATATGTTTGTGTTGAATTAATCCTCTTGTTTTCATTATATTTAAACTATGCTTTTTACTCCCTTTATGATATTCAACTCTTGTTTTAAAAGTTGCAAACTTTAGAGAGAGGATGACGAAAACAGTGCCATTTTTCTCATGCAGTATGCTTTTGGACAGACCTTGCTGACGATGTACATGCATTGTTTCAATTCCCAAATAGTGGAGTTATAAGAAAGATAATCCCTAGTCAACCCCTTTTGAGCCAAAGAAGTAGGAGTTTTCTTTTTGCACAAAATTGAAACCTATAATCAAAACCTGGGGCAGGGTAGACTCTTAGTTAATTCAAAGGCGCGTTCAGTCGCAAGCTTTCACCCTGTACACAACAAGTGATATCAAAAACTTCCTTATGAACCAAAAGACGGCGATGGTTCCCCATAAAATAGGCATTCATTATCTCTTGAAAGAAAAATCCCACTAAGTCAAAACCTACGAAGGAGACTTAAGAAAAACTGGGGCATCCCGCTGACTGTAATCTCAAAACAAGAGCAGTCAGGAAAAAATCAGGGATAATAAATCAAAAAGAGGATGCTATAAATCCTCAACAACATGAAATTTTTTGCAGGAACAACTGCCTTCACAAATAAGCTTCCAAATTACTGAACCATCACCAAAACATCATTCAGACTCAAGTGGAATTCAAACGCACAACTAATTGAGTTAGGGACTGAATAACATCATGAAGAACGGGCAGGTACAAATAAACTTTGAGCCTTATCCTTTGTTTCTTAAACCGTGAACCAGGCTACGTTACAACCCCTTAAAATTCCTAATTGAAGCATGGGTTAGTTCAAAAGCATGCTGTTACAAAAGGTATTCTGACTCCTGTAAGGCTTACTTTAAATCCTGAGTTAAATTCACATTCTTACCAAAATTCTTTTATATGCTAAAACGCATTTTTAAACTTCAAGACAAGCATAAAATTTCCATCATTTGAATCTCTTTGTTCGCATATGGCTAATTATTTGACAGTAGAGAAATTCACACAATGAATATCCAATGAACATAAATTCTCAAGAAATATAACCACTTCAAATTGGAATACACTCTCAATGACAAATCTCCTATAAGCGAGGGGCATGACATTTCACTACCTAACTCGTCTGGGGAAGTCAAGTCGAAATTCCAAGAAATGTCTCAAGAAATTCTGAATAACCAGGGGCAAGCCTGTATCTGAATCACTTGGAGCATTGAACATGAATTCCAGCAAAGGGTTACGTACTGGAAAGAGAACATTTCCTGGCAGTACTATAAACACTTACTACTAGGGGCAGTGACAAATTCCCCCAAAGTCCTTTTCATAGGGTGATCCACAATCAAGTCCCCACAAAGTCATCACCATAGGGTTATCCCTACAGAATAATCTTCACGGTTAAAGTTACAAACCCCTCAAGGCCAAATTCATGGATATTCCCACAAAGTTGGATCCAGGTAATTCCCAGCCAGAGTTTTAATCTTTGGAAATCCTTCTTCCCAACTAAGTTGGTCTCAAGAAGAATCCTCGAGGAGTTCTGCCAAAAGAAAATGCCTCCCCAACAGTTTGTCAAATATGCTCTTCAAAAAGGGTTTATTTCCCCAACAAACTATAGATTCCCCCAGCTTGAATTTTCCTCTCAGACTATCACAAGTCAAGGGACCACCACCCATTTTCCCCTGTAGACTTTTCTACAATCCCTAGTGAGTTTATGCAAAGCCTGGAAGACAACCAGATAATAGTTAACTTTTTTATCCTCAACCAGTTGTTAATTTCCCCTCTCTCCAATCAAGAGATAACTCCTCAGTAGAGCAACGGACAACTAAAAATTCCACACTCTTTTTGCCAAGAAGGAATCAATACTCTCCACAGAGTTTCCCTCAAGCAAAATCAATATTCCCCAGCGGAGTTCTTCTCAATCAACAAAAAAGGAATCCCTAGCGGAAACATTCTAAATAGGGTTTGAAGATGTGTATACTCTTCATCCTCAATGGCAGTTTAGGATTTAACTTCCCAAAACTCCCCAACATTTGTCAAGGATTTATTTTCCAAGACAAATTTACATTTCAACAACATTCATAGCATATGCATACGTAATGCATATAGCACAATCTCATTTATTTTGAGAAACATCATTACACCATGCATTTCATACATCATGACATTGCATGCATCTAACTCTTTACCTTTTCAGGAAAGATCAATCAACATATAGCTATCATCAAAAAATTTCAAAGAGGTCAGAGATTAATTCCTGAAACAAGCCAGGACAACTATCTCTACGGCAAACAAAAAGCAAGTTCCAGATTAATACCTAAAATAAGACAGGAAAACTATTTTTGAACGAATGATTATAGATTAATACTTAAAACCAGACAGGACAACTATCTACATGAGCAAATTGAAGATTAATACACGAAACAATCATGGGAAACTATCTTTCTTTCAAAGAGGTCAGAAATTAATTCATGAAACAAGACAAGAAAACTATTTGTGAATGACTGACTCAACGACCAACAAAAGCAAGTTTCAGATTAATACTTGAAACAAGACAGGACAACTATCTGTGAACAAATTGATTGTAGATCAATTCCCGAAACAGGACGGGGTGACTATCTACATGATGAACACTTCCTTCAGATATCTTCTGGTTTAGTATAAATCGACCAAAGATTTATTCTGATACTTTTCTAGTAGACGCTTTTTCTGGTTCAGTTTAAATCAACCAAAGATCTATTCTGATTCTTTTCCAGTTAAAGATTATTCAAGACATCTGCTGGTTCAGTTTAAATTGACCAAAGATTTATTTTGATACTTTTCCAATAGACGCTTTTTCTGGTTCAGTTTAAATCGACCAAAGATTTATTCTGATTCTTTTCTAGTTAAAGATTATTCAAGACCTCTGCTGGTTCAGTTTAAATTGATCAATGGTTTATCCTGATTCCGTTCCGGTAGACACTTTCTCTAGTTCAGTTAAATCACTCCAAAGATTTATTCTAATTCTTTTCCAGTTAAATATTATTCAAGACCTCTGCTGGTTCAGTTTAAATCAATCAATGGTTTATCCTGATTCCGTTCGGGTAGACACTTTCTCTGGTTCAGTTAAATCGCTCCAAAGGTTTATTCAGATTCATTTCCAGTTAAAGATTATTCAAGACCTCTGCTGGTTCAGTTTAAATTGATTAATGGTTTATCCTGATTCGGTTCTGAAAGACACTTTCTCTAGTTTAGTTAAATAGCTCCAAAGATTTATTCTGATTCTTTTCCAGTTAAAGCTTTTTAAAGACCTCTGCTGGTTCAGTTTAAATTGATCAACGATTTATCCTGATTCTGTTCTGGTAGACACTTTCTCTGGTTCAGTTAAATTGCTCCAAAGATTTATTCTGATTCTTTTCCAGTTAAAGATTATTCAAGACTTCTGCTGGTTCAGTTTAAATCGATTAATGGTTTATCCTGATTCCGTTTTGGTATACACTTTCTCTTGTTCACTTAAATCTCTCCAAAGATTTATTCTGATTCTTTTCTAGTTAAAGATTTTTCAAGACTTCTACTGGTTCAGTTTAAATTGATTAATGGTTTATTCTGATTCCGTTGCGGTAGACACTTTCTCTGGTTCAGTTAAATCGCTCCAAAAATTTATTCTGATTATTTTCCAGTTAAAGATTATTCAAGACCTCTGCTGGATTAGTTTAAATCGATCAATGGTTTATCCTGACTCTGTTCTAGTAGACACTTTCTCTGGTTCAGTTAAATCGCTCTAAAAATTTATTCTGATTCTTTTCCAGTTGAAGTCAAGCTTAGACTTAGTCTAATTTTTGTCAACAATCCCTTTTGGGTGGCATCTATAAGCCCATCTCCGAAAACTCTCCATCACCTCTCCAAATGGCATCTTTAAGCCCATTCCTTACACAAACAACCCCCACATCATTGAGTGCAAATTTCTGGGCACTCTAGTGTTCAATCATCTTCCACCTTCAAGTCACGAATGACGGACTCGCTAATCTAACGCTTCAGGTTTAAGAAGATTGAACAGGGGTAGTTGTTGTTCCCCAAAATTTTCCCTCTCAATTTCTCAAGATATATCTCACGAATATTTTCAAAAGCTCAAGTTTGCATAAGTACAAAGCAGATCGAAAGGAGTGACTGTAGACAACAGTTCAGATTCAAAATCTGGCAATTGGCCTCCTTCGATGCAAGCTTGATTCACCAGCTTTCGATTGGGCACCTAGCCTCCTTCAAACTTGCTTCAAATTCCAAAGATTCGATTGAGGCATTGGCCTTTTTGCTTGCTTGCTTTATACAAGCTTCAACTGGGCATTTTTTCCCTTTGAAACAGCTTCCTTCGATTCAAAAGGGAAGGGCCTCCTGTTGGTGTCCTTCGATTCAGAAGTTAGTGGCTTCCTACTGGCTTCTTTTGATTAAGAAGGAAATGACCTTCTGAAAATTTCCTTTGATCCACGAAGCAAGGACCTCCCGCATGCAAGCCTCGTTTGTGCATTTAGGCCTCCTGCATGCAAGCTTCGATTGTACAATTTGTTAGAACATAGTTTGATTCTACAACTCTCATAATATTTTTGATGATAACAAACACAGAGAACAAATATGCACTCTAAAATTGTGTTCTATGTTGTACAGAAGTTCTGACTGAAACGACATCAGAAATTAAGCCACAGAAGCACTCAAGCTGAGTAATCAGAATGTTCTGAAGTATGATGATCAGAATCTGCCCTAAAGAGAAAGATATCCTGATTCTGAACGAAAGTCCAACACGCTAACAGAACCTTATGCTTCTGACTTCCCAAGTTCTGAAGTAAATCATCATGCAAGATTCCTAAGTTCTGAAGCGTTACTTTCCCATTAAGGCAGTATCACTTACAACAACTACAATCATACAAGGATCTTCTCAGTACAGAAAGAGAATTAAGTGTCCATTATCACGTTTCCATTTGGAAATACTGCCACACCTATATAAACAAGTTCAAAGGGTAAATATTTTACGATTTCACACAACGGTTGAATACAATCTCAAAAAGCTGCAAAATTTATATTCATACTATACTCTAAATTTGTGTAATATATCACAGTAGTTATACTGTTTTTGTAACGAAAAACATATAATACACAGTGAATCTTTTCTTTTGATTAAGTGAATTTCCTTGAGATAAACCGGATTGTGGTTGTACTCAAGAAGACTTTGGCAGTTGTCAAAGTAGAATTGTAATCAGTTTGATTAGTGAATTAAGTGCTCGTTGGAGAGAGGTGAAATCACCTTGGCGGGTGGATTGGAGTAGTTTGAGATTAAGCAAACCAGGATTAAAATCATCGTGTCTATTGCTTTTGATTTTTAAGTTTCAATTCAACCCCCCCTTCTTGTGTTTTTCACTTCGTCAATTGGCATCAGAGTGCCTGGTTCTGAGTTCATACACTTAACTGTGTCAGTACAAGATCCAAGCTTTAGAAAAACACTATGGTGGGACCAAGCCAAAATATCAACAATGACTATCATTATGATAAGGACAGAATCGGCAGCAAACCTCCAGTCTTTGATGGAGAAAATTTTGACTACTGGAAAGATAGAATTGAGAGCTTCTTTCTGGCCCATGATGCTGACTTATGGGATATGGTAATTGATGGATACATGCATCTCGTGGATGAAAGCGGTCAGAAGATAGATATAAAAAGAATGTCTGACCAACAAAAGCGTGACTTTGGAAACCATCATAAGGCCAGAACAATTCTTCTCAGTGCCATCTCATACTCAGACTATGAGAAGATCTAAAACAGAGAGACAGCCAAAAACATGTTTGACTCTCTGAGAATGATGCATGAAGGAAACATACAAGTTTAAGAAATCAAGGTCCTTGCGCTCATTCAGAAATACGAAGCTTTCAAGATGGAAGATAGTGAATCCATAGAAGCAATGTTCTCAAGATTCGAGATTCTAGTTACTGGGCTGAGAGTTCTTGACAAAGGGTATTCTACTGCTGATCACGTAAAGAAGATCATCATAAGTTTACCAAAGCAATGGAGGCCGGTGGTCACTGCTCTTAAGCTGGCAAAAGATCTCAACAAGATATCTCTGGAGGAACTTGTTAGCTCCCTCAGAAGCCATGAGATAGAGCTAGAAAATGAAGAGCCTCAGAAGCAAGGTCAGAATTTAGCATTAAAATCTAACAAAAAACTTGATTCTAAGGTTTTGCAGGCTATGGAAGAAATCTCTGATGGATCCTCATCAGAAGAAGACGAATTGTCTCTTCTCTCCAGAAGGGTCAATTAGCTGTGGAAGCAGAGGCAAAGAAAATTCAGAAACTCCAGAAGATCAGGGAATCAGAATGAACCCTCCTTTGGATACAAAAAGTCTGAGCCCTCCTCTTGACATAGAAGGTCTGGAGCTTCTTTTGGTCACAGAAAGTCTAAAAACAGAGACATCATCTGCTATGAGTGCAACGAACAAGGGTATTACAAAAGTGATTGTCCAGAGCTTCAGAAGGAGAAGCCCAAAAAGAAGTTCTTCAAGGAGAAAAATAAAAGTCTCATGGCAACATGGGATGATTCAGATACTTCTGACGCAGACTCAGAGTCAGATGATGAAAGATCCAACATTGCTCTTATTGAAAATGTGACAGAAGACGGCGAAGCATCTGGGTCAGACTCAGAATCAGACACAAAAGAGGTATTTCCTGACTTCACTGTTAATTTTACCAAATCTGAACTAGGAGAAAGTCTGAGTGAAATTCTAGAGAGGTAACAACAACTTGAAGTCAAATTCAAGAACCTGAAAAAGGATCTTGCTTCTGACTCTGAAGAAATTGAGAGTCTTAGATTAGAAAATTTTGAGTTAAAAGAAAAGATTTCAAAACTAGAAAATAATTTACAAAACTCTCAGAAAGAAATAATCTCAGAGGCTCCGAGTAATACTGGCAAGATCATAAAAGAATATGATCACAGCTTTCAGAAGTTTCTGGCTAAAAACATCGATAGAAGCAAGATGGCTTCAATGATCTATGGAGTTAGCAGAAATGGTAGAAAAGGAATATGATACCAAGGTAAGGTATCTCCACCTAAGAAAGTCACGGACCTAGTAATTAAACGCACACCACTAAAATCTCACTTCACTTATGGACACACACATGATCTGAAATACACTAGCAATGATTATTCTGCCAAACCAAAATTCAAACAGAATTTTGGTAAAACTAACAAACCAGGACCCAGAAAGATATGGGTATTTTTGTACCCCAAAATTTTCCCTCTCCTTTTATCAACATTTCTCATCACAAGGCTCCTTGAACTCAAGATCAAGCTAGGGTTTGCTCTGCTCAAGACCTCTCCTTGCACTGATGACCTAAACTAGGGTTTGAGTTTGCACAAGGATTTTTGGACCTTCAATGCTCCAATTGACTTTCATACTTCATATTGGACTCATAAGTTTGTCCATACCAAGTTTCAAGCCTTGAATCAAATTTTTGCCCAGTCAATTAGACAGTGGACCTAGAAATCAGCTGTATTGGGGAAAAAGTCAACTGTGGCCAATTTACAGTCAAACCTTATGAATTTTGACCCACATCAACATTATGAAGTAATATGAACCATTTTATCATGTTTGGATCACAATTCCACAAGAAATTTGATCAGATCACCAAAAGGGCAAAATGGTCATTTTTAGGGTTTTGACTGTACAAAGGCAATTTCTGACTTTTTGACCTGGCCAATTGCAAATTAGGTTCAACCATGGACTCAAGGACTCAATGGCATCATATTTACCTATTCAACAAGTTCAAAAGATCTCAAATGCATGGGATTGACAGATGAATTTTTCAGTCAACTGATCAAAATTTGACTGTACACTGAAAAGTCAAACTTTGACTTTTTGGTCAAAATCAAGTGCCAAGGGTCATTTTTCATCAAGATGTGTAAAATTATGAATCTTGTTCATCAAGAAACCCAAAATTGCAAATTAGGGTTTAAAGTTGAAAATTTTCATAACTTACAAATTTTCTAAGTTATGAAATTTTCTTAATTTTTCCTACCTTTGCCCCACATTTTCACCATGATGCAAATGGATTCAAACAAAACTTTCAACATGAAAGTTGTAGTCCTCCAAAAAGTCTACAACTTTGAATCACAAAGTTTTATCAAAAGAAGCTTGGATCTCAAGTTATGATTTTTGGAACAAGGGTACCTAAAACTTTTAACTTAGTGAAATTTTGCCTTAGTTTAGGCAGGATTTTGACCCATCTTCATGGCCATTTTTCACATAGTTCCACTTGGAGTCTCAAGTTGCATTTCAAATATGTATTATAGAGCATGTTGCAATCTTTCCAAATTGTCCAAGAACTCCTCAAACACATTTGTGGTTAGGGAGAATCGAATGCTTGAAGTTGGCAAAAACTCACTTTGTATCCATGGAAAAATCATGTTCACTCAAATTGCATTTTCAAACCAGCATGGCTTACACTAGTTTGCAGGACTCTACACCATTTCACACTCCTTAATTAAATGCAAATCCATCAGTCTAAGCTTTTGTTTTGGCCATTTGGATATTGTACACAAGATTAGGCCTTAAGTAGAAAAAGGCAAATTCCCATTTTTGCAAAAGTGTGCTTTATGTCAAACCATGATCTTTGAGCATAGGGACAAGATCTCAGAAGCCAAATCAAATCCATAAATTTCAGGGACCAAGAGGATTGTATGCAGCATATTTGATGGCTTGTACAGGCCTGTAATCACAACTTCCACTTTCTTGCTTCAAGAAGAAGAAACTTATCAAAATCCTCACAACATGAAAACCAGCCAACACCAATTTACACAAACATTCAAGACATCTTTCACATAACCCTTTGAGCCAGAAACACGAGTGCTTGAGCCCCAAAACACCCCATATCCAGAAATCACACTTCTTTGGCAAAACATGGCAGGTGCTGCAACTTGAGTTCTCCAGCTCATTTGGCTCGTGCGTTTTGCCCCATTTTGCTTCAAACACCTTCCATTCAACTCACTCAAGCAATCCCAAACCTCCATTGCCAACTGTAACTCCATTTACGGTGTTCACCATTTTCATTTCAAGCTTGTGCAGGTTGAGTTCTATAGGCTGATTCAGGGACATTCAAGGCAAGCTAGCTATTGGAAAAGATCAAGTGAAGTTCAAGCAAGCTACCAGACACCTCAAAACTTGTTGAGAAGCACTGCATTGTCCTACACGAATCCAACTGAAACAGGTTTTTCTTCACTTTCTATCTCTCTATTTAGGACCATTTAGCCTTAGGTTTGTGAATAAAAAATGTAGTGTTCATTGCTAGGAAGCTATACATATGCTCAGTTTTCATTTATATTAAGTGTGCTAGGAGAATTTCATCCATGAACATGCTGAAAAAACTAGGTCAGATTTTAGGGCCAGAGAAATTCTCTCTGGTCTTTGAGAGTTAGGATTAGTTTTTATTTATGGTTGGAATCGTCTTGAAATTCTCTACAAGTTTGATGTTGTGAGTTTTTGCGAAAGATCACGTATACAGGATGTAGCATTTGAATAGGGCAAGCGCACATTTTTCAGTCTTGAGGAAGAAGATGAAGTTGACTTGGGCTGGGCTTGGCCTGGCTTGCTTCTAACACTTCCCATTTTCATTTTTGCATCCCCTGGCCCAATTTCTTGAATAATGATATATTTGCATTTTTGTTTTGATTTTTGATTTTGTTATTTTATTTCCAAATATAAAAAATGCTCAAAAAACATTTTTATAATTTTTTACATTTATTTGGCATTTTATTTTAATTTTTCTAATATATAAAACATTTTTAATACTTTTATATTTTTTTGTTTAAACTTAAAAATAATATGGAAATCATACTTTTATTTTTATTTCTTATTTTTATTCACACTGAAAATATTATTAAAAATATAATTTATTTTTGTACATATTTTATTTTATAATATACATATTTAATATATTTAATATATATATATATATATATATATATATATATATATATATATATATATATATATATATATATATATATATATATATATATATATATATATATATATATATATATATATATATATATATATATATATATATATATATATATATATATATATATATATATATATATATATATATATATATATATATATATATATATATATATATATATATATATATATATATATATATATATATATATATATATATATATATATATATATATATATATATATATATATATATATATATATATATATATATATATATATATATATATATATATATACTTTTATTTTATTAAATACTTAGAATAAAAATACAAAAATATTACATTTTTATTTTTATTATTATTTATACTAAAAAATACTTTTTATAAGTATATTTCATTTTTACACATATTAATATATTTTTGTATATAAATAATATATAGTATTTATTTTCTTAAAGAAATTAGGGTTTACCCTTAAAACATATAAAAACTATGCTTTTTTTATTTATTTCTTTATAATTTTTTTACGTTAAAAATACTTTTACTTACATAAACAAACAAAAACTTCTTTTTGCATAATACATATTATTTGATATTTATTTATTTTGTTTATTTAAATATTGCCCATTTAAATATTTATGCATTGTGATTCAATTTGGATGTAATAGTAAACTAGGGTTTTATATTTCTTGTCAAATACCCCCTATTCAAATATTGTACTCCCATCCCCATAATCATGTTGTAATAGCTTAGAACTTTAAATTCTCACACTTTACGCTTTCAATTATGCCATGATTAGAGAATTAGGGTTTGTATGCAAAAATCCAAATCAACAAATAGCTTGACCTAATCAAATACAAAAATGCATGAAAATCAAACACAATGCAAACTTGCACCCCTAGGGTTACAATCCACTTGTTGCCTTCAAAAATGGGCCATGGTATGCATGTTGGGTACTTTCTCAAAACAAAAGAAAAACAAAAGATCATAGTCCCTCGATGACACTATCTTGGTTGCCTAAACAAAAATGATCAAGTCCCTCAAGAAAAATTGCCAAAAATACTTGACACAATTGCTATCATGGTCTATACGATGACCCGCGCCTATCACGTTTAACATCCTAACATAAGGTTATTCACCAAATGCAATGGTGAAACAACATTGTCAAAAGGGTTAAAAACATTAGGAAAGATCTTTGAGTAAATTAGGGTAGATAGCTCTTAGTTACTTGATCAAAAGCTTGCAAAACATCCTTGCTATTTTCAAACACACTTCACAACACAATTTCAAAACATTTCCCAAATCAAACTTTCAAACATTGAAAACTTTTCAAAAGAGAAAAACACCTTTTTATACATTCAAACAAGAATCATTACAAAGGTTGCCACAACGATGGCCTCTTTTCAAAACATCTTTCAAAACCACACACAAAGCACTATTTCAAACAATTGAAAAGCAAAAGCAAGTGATCTAAACAAGTAACTAAGAGCCCATGGATAACCATGGATGAAAAGGGTTCTAATACCTTCCCTTTTCATAATCTACTCCCCGAACCCAAGAAAAAATCTCAAAGGTCTTTCCTGTGCTTTTTGACCTTTCCTTAGGATAAAATAAAAAGTCGGTGGCGACTCTTGCTAAACCGAAACATTTGCGAACACAAACGCAAAATCCCAAGTCAGTTCTCCCACCGTATCACAGAACTGGCGACTCTGCTGGGGAGAACTTTAAAAGTGGAGTAACCTTAGGGCTTAGATCACCTTTTCATGCTAAACTTGTTTGCTTTGATTGCTTTACATTTGGTTCGCTTATTTGGGTTTGAATCCTTCACCCGGATTTTGGGAAACATTCATAGGTAAATAGCAATATGTTGTGGAAACTGTGCGGGGTATACCGACATGGTTGAAGAAATAGCTATATTAGTGAGACATATTTGTGAGTACCGGTAGCCTTTGAGTCAATCAAAGAGAATACGGGGCCGCTGAGTGATGTCATGAAGCACTAATGAACTCTTAGAACCTTACTTGACCATCTTGTCCTTTTTAGGAGTAGTGAGATGACCGGCTGTGGTGTAGTCTGAAGTTGGTAGATACTCGATACTACACTCATTGAGGGTTGTTTTCTTGGAATATTTTGGTCGCCAGTTAAGTGGCTAAACCAAAACAATGAACACAGAAAATAATCCAGTGATATTGAGCTCCTTAGAACCCGATTACTATTTATAGGACAGGTTGAGCCAACTAACTTCAAGAGGGTACTTACCTATGAAACCTCATGCAAGCCTGAAACTAGGATCTTGTGTGACTTGTTTGTACATGTGCTTGTGCATACATCATGAAAATCATAAAGCATCATATGCATCCACTAACCATTTCAAGGGTTTGGATCTTCATATTTGTTCTTGTTTTGTAGGTCATGGAATCTCTTCGTAGGAAAACAATTCAAGTCAACCTTGTGAGAATCCCTCCTCAACTCAAGGAGCTTACTTCCAAGATTCTATAGAATTCTCTCTTCAGTGAAAGACATGGTAGACTTCTCAACTTGGTCAACTCCAACATTGAAGAAGACATGGTAAAAGTTCTCTTCCATTTCTTTGACCCCCTACACCACTGTTTCACATTCCCTGATTACCAACTAGTACCTAATTTGGAGGAATTTTCTCAACTCTTGAGGATTCCTATTATCCATCAACTACCCTACAACGGTACGGAAAGAGAACCAAAGCCTGAAGATGTTGCTCAAGCCTTACACTTGCAACCATCTGATATCAAAGGTTATTGGGAAACCAGAAGTGGTGTCAAGGGTTTCTTGGCAAAGTTTCTGTTTGAGAAGGCACAAGACTGCTGGAATTCTCTAGATCTACAAGCTTTTTAGGAGATTGTAGCACTTCTCATCTATGGGTTGGTCTTGTTCCCAAACCCTGATCAGCTTATAGATGTGAATGCTGTCAAGATTTTCATATCTCGGAATCCTATGCCTACATTGCTTGGGGACATCCTACACTCATTTTACACACGAACAATGAGGAAAAGAGGTGTTCTCATGTGATGTACTCCTCTTCTAGAAAGGTGGTTTATTTCTCACCTTCCCCAAACAGTTTTGAAGAATGAGCAGGGTTTAAGGTGGTCACAACGATTGATGATCCTCACACATTCTGATGTTCATTGGTGTTCTCGGTCCAGAGAAAATGTCATCATCATTGATCGTTGTGGAGAATTCCCTAATGTTCCATTACTTGGCATTAGGGGAGGCATTACCTACAACCCATGTTTAGCTCTAAGGCAGTTTGGATATGCCCGGAGAGATGGCCCTCATGATATGCTGATTCCTGACCTAGTTTTTGACTTCGACAACGATGCTCAAGGACTTCGACAAAGGTTTATCAGAGCTTGGAGGATGCCCAACAAAGTGGATAATAAGACACTGGGGCACAAGAATTCCATCCCCCTTGAGCCTTACCTCAAGTGGGTACGAACCCGCGCCCAGAGTCTTATGATGCCTTACCCTCACATTCTCCTCGTGATCAAAGACCCTGTTATGGAAGGAGAGGTTCCATACACTCTCCTACATCCTGACATGCCAACATCATTGGAAGAATTACAAAAGAGTTGGATACAACTCAAAGAAGAATGAAATACTTTTGAAGCCAACTTCTACGCCAGTGAGAAGAAGGTTTTGGAACTTACCCGGCGACTTCACGAAGAGGAGACTCTTAACACTTACATCGCGCCAAAGAGGATGCGCAATGTCTTTTTACATTAAGAATTTTGTAATATTTTGCCCATGGGGCATTTATGTACTAACAAATTTCTTCTTAATATGACGTGCGTTCTTTTTTGTTTGCAACAAATTTGAATTTCTGAATCCTTGAATGCATTACATGAATAAAATATCATTCATCATATGCATAAACAGGTCCTCACACCAGGTTTCCTTATCTTTATGCTGTTTATTTTAGCAAGATGGATTTGGAGCAGACGGTTAAAGATCTGCAAACACAGAATTCACAATTCCAACAACTCCTCATGACCTTAGCAAAGGGTCAAGAGGACCTTAAATCACTGTTGGAGAAAGGGAAAGATAAAGAGAAAAATAAGAAAAGGACCGGTATGGCCACAATGGGAAGAAGGTTTGAAAACCAGGCTAGAAGGATCCTCGAGTTCCCCTCAACGTCTGATGAAGGGGCTGGTAAAGGTAAAGGAGTTGCAATGCCTTCTGAATCTGAAGATGAAGAAGAAGAAGAGGAAGAGGATGAAGATTACCCCGAACAACAATATTCCCCTGCGGATGATAAGTATAAAAATATTGAAGATTGGTTGGCAGCCATGGAGTTGCAAAGGGTTCCCGGGTTAGATTTCGAAGAACTAGGGTTGGTCGTTGGGATCGTCATTCCTCCAAGGTTCAAAGTTCCTACATTTGCTAAGTATGACGGTTTATCCTGTCCGAAGATGCATCTGAGATCCTACGTCAGAAAGATCCAACCTCACTCCTTTGATAAAGATCTTTGGGTCCACTTTTTCTAAGATAGCTTGTTAGGCACGCAATTGTACTGGTTTTATCAACTTGAGAGATCGGATGTTCATAACTGGGAAGATTTAGCTGCTGATTTCTACCGACAATACCAGTACAATGCAGATTTGGCGCCTACTCGTACTCAACTACAGGGTATGGGTATGGCTTCTAATGAGGGATTTAAGGAGTATGCCCAGAAGTGGCGGGATTTGGCCTGAAGGGTGCAGCCACCATTGTCGGATAGAGAGCTGGTTGACATGTTTTTAGGGACTCTGTCAGGTCCATTCTTCAATCATTTAATCGGGAGTTCATCTGCAGGATTCACCGAATTAATTCTGACCGGTGAAAGGGTCGAAGCTGGCATTAAAAGTGGTAAAATTCAGAAAGATGCCTCCGCTTCCACTGCTATTAAGAAGACCTTCCCAACTAATAAGGAAGTTTCTGCCGTTCACAACCAGAGAAACCAAGGAAGAATAGAGCGCTGACCAACGATGGGGGCTGTTATGATCCAAAACTCCTCAGCCGATCAACCTCGCAGCAATCAACCAAGAGCTAATCAGCAAAGGGTAGAAAGGCCACAACGGAAATTCACCCGAATCAACATGACACCGACTCAAGTCCTTCCTCATATGTTAAAGCTTAACCTTACCAATTTGAAAGAAGCGCCAAAGAACCCTAATACCTCTTCTCCTTATTATCACTCCAATGCAAAATGTGCATACCATTCGGACAATGTAGGGAATGATACCAACAACTGATGGGCTCTTAAAAACAAGATCCAAGACTTGATAGACGCCAAGGAGGTAGAATTCGATGCGCCCGAAAAGCCGAATGTGATTTTTTCCCCAATGCCCAAGCATGGTCATAATGTCCATGCCGTTATGGAAGACCTTCATGTTACAACTGTTGATGACCTTTTGACTCTGTTACCAGTGATTAAAGTGAATTTGATGAGAGCCGGGATATTCCCAGGTTGTGGAAAAGACTGTTACTTTTGTTCAAACCTGTAAACTGACTGCCCACTGTTGAAATCAGGCATCCAACGCCTGATGGATACCCAAGAGATCCTCTTTCAAAAGACTCTTGTTGATACTATCACTCATGTTACTCCTGCTACCTTTGATACTCTGACCAATGACATTGCTATAATAACCCTCTTCGACGATCTTTCCAAGACCTGCAAAAGGCTTGTTAAGATTACGCCTGATCCTAAGTTTGTACCGTTGAAAATCACCATGCCGGGGCCTGTCCCGTATAAATCTAACAAGACGATACCATGGAATTACGGAGGAGAAATCTTCTACCATGGTGTCAAACAGATTGAATCAGTCCAAGAGAATTCCGATGATGAAACCCCTGATATAGGGAATATTGCGGGAACGAGCAAGATAACTCGCAGCGGAAGGATCTTCTCTCCGGAGATTGCTCCTCCACGAGCAGTCTTCGGACCCCCGAGAGTTTCTGTACCTGTCAAGCCTTCTGTGCAAAGCCCGGTAATTGAAGAACTTGATGCTCCTGAAGTTAGACTCTCTGATGTTACTGCCAAAGGTAATGGGATACTAGAAGCGCTTGTCAGGACGAAGGCTCGGACTGTTGTAATCCCCGAGACCACCCAGAAAGAGATGGAAGAAATCTTAAAGATAATCAAGAAGAGCGACTACGATGTCGTGGAGGAGCTCGGGCATACCCCTTCCAAAATCTCCATGCTGGCTCTCCTACTCTGCTCTGAGGCTCATGCTAAGGCCTTGATCAAATTTCTAAAGACGGCACACGTGCCTCAAGAAACTTCGGCCGACCAGTTTCAAGAGTGTGTGACTAGCCTTACTACTGATAATGGTCTTGGTTTTTCTGATGATGATTTGACTCCTAAGGGAAGAAAACATAACGACGCGCTGCATGTCTCAGTAGAGTGCAGGGGAACCACACTTGCCCATGTTCCGGTTGACACCGGTTCATCCTTAAATGTTCTCCCGAAAAAGGCGTTGGACAGATTGGACTGTGAGGGTTTGACCCTGAAGCCCAGTAACATCGTTGTTAGAGCCTTTGACGGTTCTAAGAGGATGGTTCATGGAGAAGTGGACATTCCAGTCAAAGTGGGTACAAAAATTTTGAACTCTACTTTTTATGTGATGGACATCCGTCCTTCATATTCATGCTTGTTGGGAAGGCCATGGATCCACAATGCTGGGGCAGTCACTTCCTCTCTACACCAAATGCTAAAGTATCCAGTTCAGGGAAAGATCATAACGGTTCACGGTGAGGAAGAGTACATGATAAGTCACCTCAACTCCTTCCGTTATGTGGAGTTGGATGGTGAGTTCATAGAAACGCCTATCATTTCCAAGCATTTTGAAGAGGTTCCTTTTGAAGTCGCAGTTGCAAAGACAATGGCTGATGTGCCTATCATTTCCAAGCCTGTGTCTCAGATGGAATCCCTCAAAGATGCAGAGGCTGTTATCAAAGAAGGAAGGAGTACAGTGTGGTGGAAACTGCCTGAGTTTTCTCACAAGACAGACAAGTTCGGACTAGGTTTTACTACTGCTGGCCAGAAAGCTGTGCGTCGCTCCCGGGCTGGAGGACCACCCGTAAAAATCACTCACCATGGAATTAATGCCTTAGAAGATGATGATGAAGAAGAAAACTTTGAAGATTAGATCTTTCCAACCGTCAAAGGAGGATTAAGCAACTGGGAAGCAAAAGACTCTGTTCCCATCACTTTCATCAACCAGTAATTTATCTTTGAACAATTTCCTATTTTGGTCTGTAATAATTAAACAAATTCGTACACTCTCTTTTTGCCTTATGCCTTTCCCGGGGCATATAGGTCAATTTGTAAGGGTTTTGATTTTCTTCATTATCATATGCCATTTTTTAATGAATCATTGGACGTTTTCATCTATAAATTGTTGTGTTCATTTTCTTTCCTTTTACATTTTGTTTTGTTTAAGGATGGCTATCCCTTACACACACCCACACTCACAAAATGCAGGTACCCATCCACTCCGGATTCCATGGGTGACTATTCTGCTTTGGCTTTCAGTGACTCTGAGGATTTGGTCAATCATGCCGAGTACGAAGGTGATGAAGACTGTGAGATGCTTGGAGAGTTAGCCAGACTTTTGCAACAAGAAGAGAGGGCTATTCTGCCCCGTGAAGAGTTGCTAGAAACCATCAATTTGGGAACAGAGGAAGACAAGAAAAAGGTTAAGGTGGGTGCCAACCTGAAGCCAAGTGTCAAAGAGCGCTTAATTCAGTTGTTGAATGAATATGTCGAAATCTTCGCCTGGTCCTATGAAGACATGCCGGGACTAGATACAGATATTGTGGTTCACCGTCTCCCTACAAGAGAAGACTGTCCACCAATCAAACAAAAGGTCCGTCGAATGAGGCCCGACATGTCTGAAAAGATTAAAGCTGAGGTGATGAAGCAATTCAATGCTGGCTTTCTGGCTGTTACTTCCTATCCACAATGGGTTGCTAACATTGTGCCTGTGCCTAAGAAGGACGGCAAAGTAAGAATGCGTGTGGACTATCGGGACTTAAACAGGGCTAGCCCTAAAGATGATTTCCCACTACCACACATCGACATCTTGGTTGACAACACAGCTCAAAACAAGGTATTTTCCTTCATGGATGGATTCTCGGGATACAACCAGATCAAAATGGCCCCTGAAGACATGGAGAAGACTACTTTTGTTATGCAGTGGGGTACCTTCTGCTACAAAGTGATGCCATTTGGACTGAAGAATGCCGGGGAAACCTATCAGCGAGCCATGGTAGCTTTGTTTCATGATATGATACATCATGAGATCGAAGTCTACGTAGACGACATGATAGCCCGTTCACAGACAGAAGAAGAACACCTTGATCATCTGCACAAGCTGTTTGTCAGGTTGAAGGAATATAAGCTCATACTGAACCCTAGCAAGTGCACCTTTGGAGTCAGGTCTTGTAAGCTTTTGGGATTTATCGTCAGTAACAAAGGCATTGAGGTTGATCCTACTAAAGTCAAAGCTATACAAGAAATGCCTGCCCCCTGCACTGAAAAGGAGGTTAGAGGTTTCTTGGGACGCTTAAACTATATTGCGAGGTTCATCTATCACCTAACATCCACCTGTGAGCCAATCTTCAAACTGTTGAAGAAATATCAGGTGGTTGAATGGAACAATGATTGTCAAGTTGCTTTTGGTAAGATCAAGGAGTATTTGCTGGAACCTCATATCTTGATGCCACCCGTCGAAGGAAGGCCGTTAATCATGTATCTGACCGTTTTGGAAAATTCAATGGGGTGCGTATTGGGCCAACATGACGAGTCTGGCCGAAAAGAGCATGGCATTTATTACCTTAGCAAAAAGTTTACCGACTGTGAGACTCGTTACTCACTGCTCGAGAAAACTTGTTGCGCTTTGGTATGGGCTGCTCGCCGGTTAAGGCAGTATATGTTGACACATACCACTTTGCTGATTTCCAAAATGGATCTAATAAAGTACATCTTCGAGAAGCCTGCTTTATCCGGAAGGATCGCTAGATGGCAGATGATCCTAATTGAATATGATATCCAGTACACAACTCAAAAAGCTATAAAAGGGAGTGTACTAACTGACCATCTAGCTCATCAAGCTGTCGAAGATTACCAATCCATGAGATTCGACTTCCCTGACGAGGACATTATGACTTTGGACAACATTGAAGGTAACGGACCGTATGACGGAGCTGAACAAGGATCCCGATGGACCTTGTACTTTGATGGTGCTTCAAATGCACTTGGCAACGGTATTGGTGCGGTACTTATTTCTCCTGAAGGTTTCCATACACCTTTCACCGCTAGACTTTGCTTCAGCTGCACTAACAACATGGCCGAGTATGAAGCTTGTATCTTTGGTCTCAAGGCTGCAATTGACCTAGGGATCAAATCTTTGGTCGTATTTGGGGACTCATCTTTGGTTATCAGTCAAATCAAATGAGAGTGGGAAACTAGACATCCTAATCTTATCCCATACAAAGAACATGTCCTGACATTGTTGCCTCATTTCGAGCAGATTACCTTTGAGTACTTTCCGCGAGAAGAGAATCAGCTAGCAGATGCTCTGGCTACAATGTCTTCCATGTTTAAACTCAACTGGGATAATGAGGCTTCCCAAATCACCATCGAGTGAATGGATGAACCTGCGCACTATCATGAGATTAATACCGAAGAAGTAGTGGAACAACCCTGGTTTCATGAAATCAAAAGGTATCTCCAGACTCGAGAATACCCTGAAGGAGCTTCAGTCAATGACAGAAAGTTCTTAAGGAGATTTGCTGCCAAGTTCTTCCTGAGCAATGGTATCCTATATAAGCGCATCCATGATTCTGTTCTACTTTGTTGTGTGGACAAAGTTGAAGCAGAGTTGATCATGACCGAAATACACAGTGGCACCTTTGGCACCCACTTGAGCGGACATACGATGGCTAAGAAGATTCTAAGGGCAGGCTACTACTGGTCTACCCTGGAAGCTGATTGTCATCAACATTCCCGTACTTGTCACAAATGCCAAGTCTATGCTGACAAGGTACATATTCCTCCTGTTCCTCTCAATGTTCTAACAACTCCTTGGCCATTCACAATGTGGGGAATCAACATGATTGGAGAGATCAAGCCCACGGCATCCAATGGACATCGTTTCATCTTGGTCTCTATTGATTATTTTACCAAGTGGGTCGAAGCAGCTTCCTACGCCTCTGTTACAAAGAATGTAGTTGCCCGCTTCATCAAGCAGAATCTCATATGCTGGTATGGTATCCTCGACAGGATCATCACGGACAACGGTACAAATTTGAACAACACAGTGATCACCGCTCTGTGCGAGCAGTTCAAGATTCAACATCATAATTCATCTCCCTATCGGCCAAAGATGAACGGTGTTGTTGAAGCCGCAAACAAAAATATCAAGAAGATCATTCAAAAGATGACAGTCACCTACAAAGAATGGCATGAGATGTTACCGTTTGCTCTGCACGGATATCGTACCACGGCACATACTTCAACCGGGACAACCCCATTTTCTTTGGTATATGGCATAGAAGTTGTTTTACCTATGGAAGTTCAGATTCCTTTTTTAAGGATTATGAAGGATGTTGGTTTAAGTGAAGACGATTGGATTCAGACCCGGCTTGATCAACTTAATTTAATCGACGAGAAGCGACTTACTGCTGTTTGCCATGGTCAGACGTATCAAAAACGGATGATCTAGGATTTCAACAAGAAAGTCATGCGTCAGGTATATCAAGTCGGAGATCTTGTAATCAAGCGGATCATCTTGCCGCAAAGTGATCCCAGGGGTAAGTGGACTCCTACTTACGAAGGACCATTTGTGATCAAAAACATATTTTCTGGTGGGGAAATGATTCTGACCACCATGGACGGAGACGACTTGCCGCACCCTGCGAACGTAGACATAGTCAAAAGATACTACGCATAAACAACCCGACAAGTTGAAAACCCGAAAGGGTGACTTGGGCAAAAATGGGCATTCCGGTGAATCGAAAACCCGAAAGGGAGGTTCAGGCAAAAATTAGGGATAAATAAAAAAAATCTGTACACCCGGCAAGTTGAAAACCCGAAAGGGCGACTTGGGAAAAAAAGGGTTTCTCAGTGGATCGAAAACTCGAAAGGGCGGTCCAGGAAAAAGTTATGGAATTAAAGCGTATGACTATGTCTCGTCGAATCACTTTAAGGATAATCTCTTCACAGACAAACTCCAAGCTTCTGATCAATCCAGTCATCCGCGGACGAAGCAACGAATGGACAAGATACTCAGAGTTGTGAAGGCTACAGTAGAATGGGAACCCCATGGAATTATTACACATAGCCTTCTTTCTTTGTATAAATTTTTTCTCAATTTTACGACAACATTCTCTTACTAGGATGTATGTCTCCTTTGTACAAAAATACTTACAAAAGTTAATACAAAAATACTTCAAAGTGCAGAAATTTGCTTGCCTTTCCTTTCTTTTTACACTTATGTTTTATTTGAAAACGTCCAATGGTTTGTTAAATAGGCATATGCATTTGAATATAATCACTGCTTACAAATAAAACGAAATAAGAAAGGATAATTACTGATAGGTCGAAAGTATAGGAAAACGTCTTTAGGCTATTCCAGAAGAAATCCCATACGGTATGTCATTCAGATCCTCAACAGAGCTAAAACATTGGAATATATATCCCCAGCAGAATTAAGTTTCAAATTTCCATCAGAGTTAAGTCTCCAAACTCCCATATCCCCAGCGGAGCCCGAATACTCTAAACTTTCATCACCAACAGAGTCCAAAACTTCAAATCTTAAACCCCGGTGGAATACTATCCAAATTCCTATAGCAGAATGAAGTTTCTCATTCTCAATTCCCCAAGCAGAGTTCTCCACAAAACGAGGAATCCCCAGTAGATTGGCATACAACCCAAGCTCCTGATTTCCCCTGCAGACTAAACACTCTCCCCACAGAGTTAATTCCCGAAAGAATGAAGATTCTAGTTCCTGTTTCTCCATTTGAAGCCTTCCAGGTTTTAATTCCCCAGTAGAGGTCGTCAGATTTTTCCTTATTTCCCCAGGAAAGTCATGAAGGATTCTCACATCCCCGCAGGTTACCAAGGATTTTCTATCCCCAACAGTAATCAGCAAGGTTTTCTCATCTTCAACTACCAAAGATTTTTGGAATTCCCAGCATCGGTCAAGGATTTACTCTCCCCGGCAGCAGTCAAGGATTTCATTATCTCCAGCTATCAAGTATTTATTTTCCTCAGTAAGACAGTTAATCAGCTTACATGCACATCCATTACATGCATATATCATAAACATTGGTGGAACACATTTCATTGTATCATACATGGCATGCAACATAGCTTTGTGTTTTAAGCTAATATTTTACCCTTTCAGGATAAGATTAAAAGCTACCTTTAACAAATGTTCAAAGATTTCAGATACAGTACAGATACACTCCAAGACATGGATGTCATTCTGCTACTCATTCAGATCTCTTATTCAGATACAGTATGGATACACCCCCAGACACGGCAATCATTCTATTACTCATTCAGAATTTCAAGTCAAAATACAGTGTGGATACACCCCAGACACGACAGTCGTTCTATTACTCATTCATACTTCAGCAATCAGATACAGACTACATACGCTCCAGACACGGTGGCCATTCTATTTCTCATTCAGATTCAACTATCAACTTCAAGTTCAGATACACTCCAGACACGGAAGTCATTCTGTCACTTGTCCGGATCCCAGTTATAGTACGGATACACTCCAGACACGGAAGTCATTCTGCTACTCATACAAATCTCAAACTTCAGATACGCTCCAGACACGGTTGCCATTATGTCACTCATTCGGAATCTATTCCCAACACATAGATGCTCCATACACAGATGTTTCTGTGTCACCCATTCAGAATACAGATACATTCCAGACACTGCAGTCATTCTGATATTCATTGGAGAATCAAATACAGTTACTGCTCGGATACGCTCTAGACACAGACGCCATTCGTTTTCTCATATGAACCCAGTCTCCAGATACAACTCAGATACGTTCCAAACACGGATACCATTCTGATGTTCATTCTACTGATTTTCAACAAAACAAGTTTTGGATGGCATCTCTAAGCCCATCTCCAGCAAGATTCTACCATTTCCAAATGGCATCTTTAAGCTCATCCCCTCAGCTACATTTTGACGAGTGCAAATTTACGGGCACTCTAGTGTCCAATCCTCTTTTACCTTCAAGTCACGAAAGGCAAACTTGCCAATCTAACTCTTCATGTTCAAGAAGATTGAACAGGGGAAACTGTTGTACCCCAAAATTTTCCCTCTCCTTTTATCAACATTTCTCATCACAAGGCTCCTTGAACTCAAGATCAAGCTAGGGTTTGCTCTGCTCAAGACCTCTCCTTGCACTGATGACCTAAACTAGGGTTTGAGTTTGCACAAGGATTTTTGGACCTTCAATGCTCCAATTGACTTTCATACTTCATATTGGACTCATAAGTTTGTCCATACCAAGTTTCAAGCCTTGAATCAAATTTTTGCCCAGTCAATTGGACAGTGGACCTAGAAATCAGCTGTATTGGGGAAAAAGTCAAATGTGGCCAATTTACAGTCAAACCTCATGAATTTTGACCCACATCAACATTATGAACTCATATTAACCATTTGATCAAGTTTGGATCACAATTCCACTAGAAATTTGATCAGATCACCAAAAGGGCAAAATGGTCATTTTTAGGGTTTTGACTGTACAAAGGCAATTTCTGACTTTTTGACCTGGCCAATGGAAAATTAGGTTCAACCATGGACTCAAGGACTCAATGGCATCATCTTGACCTATTCAACAAGTTCAAAAGATCTCAAATGCATGGGATTGACAGATGAATTTTTCAGTCAACTGATCAAAATTTGACTGTACACTGAAAAGTCAAACTTTGACTTTTTGGTCAAAATCAAGTGCCAAGGGTCATTTTTCATCAAGATGTGTCAAATTATGAAACTTTTTCATCAAGAAACCCAAAATTGCAAATTAGGGTTTAAAGTTGAAAATTTTCATAACTTAGAAATTTTCTAAGTTATGAAATTTTCTTAATTTTTCCTAAATTTGCCCCACATTTTCACCATGATGCAAATGGATTCAAACAAAACTTTCAGCATGAAAGTTGTAATCCTCCACAAAGTCTACAACTTTGATTCACAAAGTTTTCTCAAAAGAAGCTTGGATATCAAGTTATGATTTTTGGAACAAGGGTACCTCAAACTTTTAACTTAGTGAAATTTTGCCCTAGTTTAGGCAGGATTTTGACCCATCTTCTTGGCCATTTTTCACATAGTTCCACTTGGAGTCTCAAGTTGCATTTCAAAGATATATTATATAGCATGTTTCAAGATTTCCAAATTGTCATGGAGCTCCTCAAACACATTTGTGGTTCGGGAGAATCAAAGGCTTGAAGTTGGCAAAAACTCACTTTGTATCCATGGCAAAATCATGTTCACTCAAATTGCATTTTCAAACCAGCATGCCTTAAACTAGTTTGCAGGCCTCTAAACCATTTCACACTCCTTAATTAAATGCAAATCCATCAGTCTAAGCTTTTGTTTTGGCCATTTGGATATTGTACACAAGATTAGGTCGTAAGTAGAAAAAGGCAAATTCCCATTTTTGCAAAAGTGTGCTTTATGTCAAACCATGATCTTTGAGCATAGGGCCAAGATCTCAGAAGCCAAATCAAATCCATAAATTGCAGGGACCAAGAGGATTGTATGCAGCATATTTAATGGCTTGTACAGGCCTGTAATCACAACTTCCACTTTCTTGCTTCAAGAAGAAGAAACTTGTCAAAATCCTCACAACTTGAAAACAGCCAACACCAACTTACACAAACATTCAAGACATCTTTCACACAATCCTTTGAGCCAGAAACACGAGTGCTTGAGCCCCAAAACACCCCATAGCCAGAAATCACACTTCTTTGGCAAAATAGGGCAGGTGCTGCAACTTGAGTTCTCCAGCTCATTTGGCTCGTGCGTTTTGCCCCATTTTGCTTCAAACACCTTCCATTCAACTCACTCAAGCTATCCCAAACCTCCATTGCCAACTGTAACTCCACTTACAGTGTTCACCATTTTCATTTCAAGCTTGTGCAGGTTGAGTTCTATAGGTTGATTCAGGGACATTCAAGGCAAGCTAGCTATTGGAAAAGATCAAGTGAAGTTCATGCAAGCTACCAGACACCTCAAAACTTGTTGAGAAGCACTGCATTGTCCTACACGAATCCAACTGAAACAAGTTTTTCTTCACTTTCTATCTCTCTATTTAGGACCATTTAGTCTTAGGTTTGTGAATAAAAAATGTAGTGTTTATTGCTAGGAAGCTATACATATGCTCAGTTTTCATTTATATTAAGTGTGCTAGGAGAATTTCATCCATGAACATGCTGAAAAAACTAGGTCAGATTTTAGGGCCAGAGAAATTCTCTCTGGTCTTTGAGAGTTAGGATTAGTTTTTTATATGGTTAGAATCGTCTTGAAATTCTCTACAAGTTTGATGTTGTGAGTTTTTGCAAAAGATCACGTATACAGGATGTAGCATTTGAACAGGGCAAGCACGCGTTTTTCAGTCAGGAGGAAGAAGATGAAGTTGACTTGGGCTGGGCTTGGCCTGGCTTGCTTCTAACACCTCCCATTTTCAATTTTGCACCCCTGGCCCAATTTGTTGAATAATGATATTTTTGCATTTTTGTTTTCATTTTTGATGTTGTTATTTTATTTCCAAATATAAAAAATGCTCAAAAAACATTTTCATAATTTTTTACATTTATTGGGCATTTTATTTTAATTTTTCTAATATAGAAAACATTTTTAATACTTTTATATTTTTTTGTTTAAACTTAAAAATAATATGGAAATCATACTTTTATTTTTATTTCTTATTTTTATTCACACTGAAAATATTATTAAAAATATAATTTACTTTTGTACATATTTTATTTTATAATATACATATTTAATATATTTAATATATTTAATATATATATATATATATATATATATATATATATATATATATATATATATATATATATATATATATATATATATATATATATATATATATATATATATATATATATATATATATATATATATATATATATATATATATATATATATATATATATATATATATATATATATATATATATATATATATATATATATATATATATATATATATATATATATATATATATATATATATATATATATATATATATATATATATATATATATATATATATATATATATACTTTTATTTTATTAAATACTTAGAATAAAAATACAAAAATATTACATTTTTTTATTATTATTATTTATACTAAAAAAAAACCTTTTTTAAGTATATTTCATTTTTACACATATTAATATATTTTTGTATATAAATAATATATAGTATTTATTTTCTTAAAGAAATTAGGGTTCACCCTTAAAACAAATAAAAACTAATCTTTTTTTTTATTTATTTCTTTATACTTTTTTTACATTAAAAATACCTTTACATACATAAACAAACAAAAACTTCTTTTTGCATAATACATATTATTTGATATTTATTTATTTTGTTTATTTAAATATTGCCCATTTAAATATTTATGCATTGTGATTCAATTTGGATGTAATAGTAAACTAGGGTTTTATATTTCTTGTCAAATACCCCCTATTCAAATATTGTACCCCCATCTCCATAATCATGTTGTAATAGCTTAGAACTTTAAATTTTCGCACTTTACGCTTTCAATTATGCCATGATTAGAGAATTAGGGTTTGTATGCAAAAATCCAAATCAACAAATAGCTTGACCTAATCAAAGACAAAAATGCATGAAATTCAAACACAATGCACACTTGCACCCCTAGGGTTAAAATCCACTTGTTGCCTTCAAAAATGGGCCATGGTATGCATGTTGGGTAATTTGGCAAAACAAAAGCAAAACAAAAGATCATAGTCCCTCGATGACGCTATCTTGGTTGCCTAAACAATAATGATTAAGTCCCTCGAGAAAAATTGCCAAAAATACTTGACACAATTGCAATCATGGTCTATACGATGACCCGCGCCTGTCCCGTTTAACATCCTAACACAAGGTTGTTCACCAAATGCAATGGTGAAACAACACTGTCAAAAGGGTTAAAAACATTAGGAAAGATCTTTGAGTAAAATAGGGTAGATAGCTCTTAGTTACTTGATCAAAAGCTTGCAAAACATCCTTGCTATTTTCAAACACACTTCACAACACAATTTCAAAACATTTCCCAAATCAAACTTTCAAACATTGAAAACTTTTCAAAAGACAAAAACACCTTTGTATACATTCAAACAAGAATCATTACAAAGGTTGCCACAACGATGGCCTCTTTTCAAAACATCTTTCAAAACCACACACAAAGCACCATTTCAAACAATTGAAAAGCAAAAGCAAGTGATCTAAACAAGTAACTAAGAGCCCATGGATAACCATGGATGAAAAGGGTGCTAATACCTTCCCTTTTCATAATCTACTCCCCGAACCCAAGAAAACATCTCAAAGGTCTTTCCTGTGCTTTTTGACCTTTCCTTAGGATAAAATAAAAAGTCGGTGGCGACTCTTGCTAAACCGAAACATTTGCAAACACAAACGCAAAATCCCACGTCAGTTCTCCCACCGTATCACAGGTACCCAAGGACAAAATTATATATGTAGTAGATATCTTTAGCAGCAAGGCTAAAACACCAGTCATGGTACCTGGACTCTGGATGCTCTCGACACATGACGGGAAGAAATCATATGTTCCAAAGCCTGGAACTAAAACCTGGAGGCTATGTGGGCTTTGGAGGCAATCAAAGAGGGAAGATCATTTACTCTGGAACAATAGGTAATGGTAACCTTCCTTATATTAATAATGTTTTGTTAGTTGATGGATTGATGCATAACCTGTTATCTATAACTCAATTAAGTGATAATGGTTATGATATAATCTTTAATCAAAATTCATGCAAAGTTGTTAGTCAGAAGGATGGAACTATCTTGTTTAATGGAAAGAGGAAAAACAACATTTATAAAATAAAACTTTTTGAACTAAAGAGTCAGAATGTAAAATTCCTTCTTTCTGTTAACAACGAGCAATGGGTCTGGCACAAAAGATTGGGGCATGTTAGTATGAGAAGAATATCTCAGATTAACAAACTCAATCTGGTCAGAGGACTTCCTATTCTGAAGTTCAGCTCAGATGCTCTGTGTGAAGCATGTCAGAAAGGAAAATTTTCAAAACCTGCTTTTAAAGCTAAGAATGTTGTTTCTACCTCTAGGCCATTAGAACTTCTGCACATAGATTTATTTGGACCAGTAAAAACTGTGTTTGTTAGTGGCAAGAAGTATGGGTTAGTGATCGTAGATGACTATAGCAGATGGACATGGATAATGTTCTTAAGACACAAGGGCGAGTCACATTCTGTGTTCGTTGCCTTTTGTAACCAAGTTCAGAATGAAAAGGATCTTAGAATTGTCAAAGTCAGAAGTGATCATGGTGGAGAGTTTAAAAACAAAAAAATTGAAATATTTTTTAATGAAAAAGGCATTTCGCATAACTTCTCTGGTCCTAGAACTCCCTAACAAAATGGAGTTGTAGAACGAAAGAACAGAACATTGCAAGAAATGGCTAGAACCATGATCAATGAGACTAACATTGCTAAGATCTTCTGGGCAGAAGCAATTAACACACGTGTTACATTCAGAATAAAATCTCTATAAGACCTATTATGGAAAAGACTCCATATGAATTGTGGAAGAACAAAAAGCCCAACATTTTTTATTTCCATCCTTTTGGATGTACATGTTTTATTCTGAATACTAAAGATCATCTGAACAAGTTTGAATCCAAAGCACAGAAGTATATTATGTTAGGATACTCTGAACGCTCAAGAAGGTACAAAGGATACAATACAGAAACACAGATTGTTGAAGAGTCAATCAGTGTTAGATTTGATGATAAGCTTGATCCTCAAATGTCAAAGCAGAATGAATCTTTTGTAGATATAGAATTTAAATTCACAGGTGCTGAAGGAAACTCATCAGAAGTTCCCAACAGAGAAGCTTTAACAACATCAGAAGGAAATGTCACAAACATTCCAGCACCTTTTGTTGATAAACTCCAGAAAAGGTTATCCAGAAGCAGCATAGCTCACCCTGAAGATAAGATTCTGGGAAAGAAGGATGATCCAATCAGAACAAGATCAACATTCAAAAATTCTGAAGAATCCCTCATGAGATTGGTATCTCTGATTGAACCTACAACAATTTATGATGCTCTTCTGGACAACGACTGGATTCTGGCAATGCAGGAGGAGTTAAACCAATTCACCAGAAATGACGTATGGGATCTGGTTCCTAAACCAAAAGGATTCAACGTCATTGGAACAAAGTGGGTGTTCAGAAACAAACTGAATGAGCAAGGAGAAGTCATTAGAAACAAGGCATGACTGGTTGCACAAGGTTATAGTCAACAAAAGGGGATAGACTATACAGAAACCTTTGCTCCAGTCTCCAGGTTAGAATCTATCAGACTCTTAATCTCTTTTGTTGTAAACAATGGCATCACTCTGTATCATTACAAAGGTTGCCACAACGATGGCCTCTTTTCAAAACATCTTTCAAAACCACACACAAAGCACCATTTCAAACAATTGAAAAGCAAAATCAAGTGATCTAAACAAGTAACTAAGAGCCCATGGATAACCATGGATGAAAAGGGTGCTAATACCTTCCCTTTTCATAATCTACTCCCCGAACCCAAGAAAACATCTGAAAGGTCTTTCCTGTGCTTTTTGACCTTTCCTTAGGATAAAATAAAAAGTCGGTGGCGACTCTTGCTAAACTGAAACATTTGCGAACACAAACGCAAAATCCCAAGTCAGTTCTCCCACCGTATCACAGGTACCCAAGGACAAAATTATATATGTAGTAGATATCTTTAGCAGCAAGGCTAAAACACCAGTCATGGTACCTGGACTCTGGATGCTCTCGACACATGACGGGAAGAAATCATATGTTCCAAAGCCTGGAACTAAAACCTGGAGGCTATGTGGGCTTTGGAGGCAATCAAAGAGGGAAGATCATTGACTCTGGAACAATAGGTAATGGTAACTTTCCTTATATTAATAATGTTTTGTTAGTTGATGGATTGATGCATAACCTGTTATCCATAAGTCAATTAAGTGATAATGGTTATGATATAATCTTTAATCAAAATTCATGCAAAGCAATTAGTCAGAAAGATGGAACTATCTTGTTTAATGGAAAGAGGAAAAACAACATTTATCAAATAAAACTTTTTGAACTAAAGAGTCAGAATGTAAAATTCCTTCTTTCTGTTAACAACGAGCAAGGGGTCTGGCACAAAAGATTGGGGCATGTTAGTATGAGAAGAATATCTCAGATTAACAAACTCAATGTGGTCAGAGGACTTCCTATTCTGAAGTTCAACTCAGATGCTCTGTGTGAAGCATGTCAGAAAGGAAAATTTTCAAAACCTGCTTTTAAAGCTAAGAATGTTGTTTCTACCTCTAGGCCATTAGAACTTCTGCACATAGATTTATTTGGACCAGTAAAAACTGCGTTTGTTAGTGGCAAGAAGTATGGGTTAGTGATCGTAGATGACTATAGCAGATGGACATGGATAATGTTCTTAAGACACAAGGGCGAGTCACATTCTGTGTTCGTTGCCTTTTGTAACCAAGTTCAGAATGAAAAGGATCTTAGAATTGTCAAATTCAGAAGTGATCATGGTGGAGAGTTTAAAAACAAAAAAATTGAAATATTTTTTAATGAAAAAGGCATTTCGCATAACTTCTCTTGTCCTAGAACTCCCTAACAAAATGGAGTTGTAGAACGAAAGAACAAAACATTGCAAGAAATGGCTAGAACCATGATCAATGATACTAACATTGCTAAGATCTTATGGGCAGAAGCAATTAACACAATGTGTTACATTCAGAATAGAAACTCGATAAGACCTATTCTGGAAAAGACTCCATATGAATTGTGGAAGAACAGAAAGCCCAACATTTTTTATTTCCATCCTTTTGGATGTACATGTTTTATTCTGAATACTAAAGATCATCTGAACAAGTTTAAATCCAAAGCACAGAAGTATATTATGTTAGGATACTCTGAACGCTCAAGAAGGTACAAAGGATACAATACAGAAACACAGATTGTTGAAGAGTCAATCAGTGTTAGATTTGATGATAAGCTTGATCCTCAAATGTCAAAGCAGAATGAATCTTTTGTAGATATAGAATTTAAATTCACAGGTGCTGAAGGAAACTCATCAGAAGTTCCCAACAGAGAAGCTTTAACAACATCAGAAGGAAATGTCACAAACATTCCAGCACCATCTGTTGATAAACTCTAGAAAAGGTTATCCAGAAGCAGCATAGCTCACCCTGGAGATAAGATTCTGGGAAAGAAGGATGATCCAATCAGAACAAGATCAACATTCAAAAATTCTGAAGAATCCCTCATGAGATTGGTATCTCTGATTGAACCTACAACAATTTATGATGCTCTTCTGGACAACGACTGGATTCTGGCAATGCAGGAGGAGTTAAACCAATTCACCAGAAATGACGTATGGGATCTGGTTCCCAAACCAAAAGGATTCAACGTCATTGGAACAAAGTGGGTGTTCAGAAACAAACTGAATGAGCAAGGAGAAGTCATTAGAAACAAGGCATGACTGGTTGCACAAGGTTATAGTCAACAAAAGGGGATAGACTATACAGAAACCTTTGCTCCAGTCGCCAGGTTAGAATCTATCAGACTCTTAATCTCTTTTGTTGTAAACAATGGCATCACTCTGTATCATTACAAAGGTTGCCACAATGATGGCCTCTTTTCAAAACATCTTTCAAAACCATACACAAAGCACCATTTCAAACAATTGAAAAGCAAAATCAAGTGATCTAAACAAGTAACTAAGAGCCCATGGATAACCATGGATGAAAAGGGTGCTAATACCTTCCCTTTTCATAATCTACTCCCCGAACCCAAGAAAACATCTCAAAGGTCTTTCATGTGCTTTTTGACCTTTCCTTAGGATAAAATAAAAAGTCGGTGGAGACTCTTGCTAAACTGAAACATTTGCGAACACAAACGCAAAATCCCAAGTCAGTTCTCCCACCGTATCACAGGTACCCAAGGACAAAATTATATATGTAGTAGATATCTTTAGCAGCAAGGCTAAAACACCAGTCATGGTACCTGGACTCTGGATGCTCTCGACACATGACGGGAAGAAATCATATGTTCCAAAGCCTGGAACTAAAACCTGGAGGCTATGTGGGCTTTGGAGGCAATCAAAGAGGGAAGATCATTGACTCTGGAACAATAGGTAATGGTAACTTTCCTTATATTAATAATGTTTTGTTAGTTGATGGATTGATGCATAACCTGTTATCCATAAGTCAATTAAGTGATAATGGTTATGATATAATCTTTAATCAAAATTCATGCAAAGCAATTAGTCAGAAAGATGGAACTATCTTGTTTAATGGAAAGAGGAAAAACAACATTTATCAAATAAAACTTTTTGAACTAAAGAGTCAGAATGTAAAATTCCTTCTTTTTGTTAACAACGAGCAATGGGCCTGGCACAAAAGATTGGGGCATGTTAGTATGAGAAGAATATCTCAGATTAACAAACTCAATCTGGTCAGAGGACTTCCTTTTCTGAAGTTCAGCTCAGATGCTCTGTGTGAAGCATGTCAGAAAGGAAAATTTTCAAAACCTGCTTTTAAAGCTAAGAATGTTATTTGTACCTCTAGGCCATTAGAACTTCTGCACATAGATTTATTTGGACCAGTAAAAACTGCGTTTGTTAGTGGCAAGAAGTATGGGTTAGTGATCATAGATTCCTATAGCATATGGACATGGATAATGTTCTTAAGACACAAGGGCGAGTCACATTCTGTGTTCGTTGCCTTTTGTAACCAAGTTCAGAATGAAAAGGATCTTAGAATTGTCAAAGTCATAAGTGATCATGGTGGAGAGTTTAAAAACAAAAAAATTGAAATATTTTTTAATGAAAAAGGCATTTCGCATAACTTCTCTTGTCCTAGAACTCCCTAACAAAATGGAGTTGTAGAACGAAAGAACAGAACATTGCAAGAAATGGCTAGAACCATGATCAATGAGACTAACATTGCTAAGATCTTATGGGCAGAAGCAATTAACACAACGTGTTACATTCAGAATAGAAACTCGATAAGACCTATTATGGAAAAGACTCCATATGAATTGTGGAAGAACAGAAAGCCCAACATTTCTTATTTCCATCCTTTTGGATGTACATGTTTTATTCTAAATACTAAAGATCATCTGAACAAGTTTGAATCCAAAGCACAGAAGTATATTATGTTAGGATACTCTGAACGCTCAAGAAGGTACAAAGTATACAATACAGAAACACAGATTGTTGAAGAGTCAATCAGTGTTAGATTTGATGATAAGCTTGATCCTCAAATGTCAAAGCAGAATGAATCTTTTGTAGATATAGAATTTAAATTCATAGGTGCTGAAGGAAACTCATCAGAAGTTCCCAACAGAGACGCTTTAACAACATCAGAAGGAAATGTCACAAACATTCCAGCACCTTCTGTTGATAAACTCCATAAAAGGTTATCCAGAAGCAGCATAGCTCACCCTGAAGATAAGATTCTGGGAAAGAAGGATGATCCAATCAGAACAAGATTAACATTCAAAAATTCTGAAGAATCCCTCATGAGATTGGTATCTCTGATTGAACCTACAACAATTTATGATGCTCTTCTGGACAACGACTGGATTCTGGCAATGCAGGAGGAGTTAAACCAATTCACCTGAAATGACGTATGGGATCTGGTTCCCAAACCAAAAGGATTCAACGTCATTAGAACAAAGTGGGTTTTCAGAAACAAACTGAATGAGCAAGGAGAAGTCATCAGAAACAAGGCATGACTGGTTGCACAAGGTTATACTCAACAAAAGGGGATAGACTATACAGAAACCTTTGCTCTAGTCGCCAGGTTAGAATCTATCAGACTCTTAATCTCTTTTGTTGTAAACAATGGCATCTCTCTGTATCATTACAAAGGTTGCCACAATGATGGCCTCTTTTCAAAACATCTTTCAAAACCACACACAAAGCACCATTTCAAACAATTGAAAAGCAAAATCAAGTGATCTAAACAAGTAACTAAGAGCCCATGGATAACCATGGATGAAAAGGGTGCTAATACCTTCCCTTTTCATAATCTACTCCCCGAACCCAAGAAAACATCTCAAAGGTCTTTCCTGTGCTTTTTGACCTTTCCTTAGGATAAAATAAAGTCAGTGGCGACTCTTGCTAAACCGAAACATTTGCGAACACAAACGCAAAATCCCAAGTCAGTTCTCCCACCGTATCACAGGTACCCAAGGACAAAATTATATATGTAGTAGATATCTTTAGCAGCAAGGCTAAAACACCAGTCATGGTACCTGGACTCTGGATGCTCTCGACACATGACGGGAAGAAATCATATGTTCCAAAGCCTGGAACTAAAACCTGGAGGCTATGTGGGCTTTGGAGGCAATCAAAGAGGGAAGATCATTGACTCTGGAACAATAGGTAATGGTAACTTTCCTTATATTAATAATGTTTTGTTAGTTGATGGATTGATGCATAACCTGTTATCCATAAGTCAATTAAGTGATAATGGTTATGATATAATCTTTAATCAAAATTCATGCAAAGCAATTAGTCAGAAAGATGGAACTATCTTGTTTAATGGAAAGAGGAAAAACAACATTTATCAAATAAAACTTTTTGAACTAAAGAGTCAGAATGTAAAATTCCTTCTTTTTGTTAACAACGAGCAATGGGCCTGGCACAAAAGATTGGGGCATGTTAGTATGAGAAGAATATCTCAGATTAACAAACTCAATCTGGTCAGAGGACTTCCTTTTCTGAAGTTCAGCTCAGATGCTCTGTGTGAAGCATGTCAGAAAAGAAAATTTTCAAAACCTGCTTTTAAAGCTAAGAATGTTATTTGTACCTCTAGGCCATTAGAACTTCTGCACATAGATTTATTTGGACCAGTAAAAACTGCGTTTGTTAGTGGCAAGAAGTATGGGTTAGTGATCATAGATTCCTATAGCATATGGACATGGATAATGTTCTTAAGACACAAGGGCGAGTCACATTCTGTGTTCGTTGCCTTTTGTAACCAAGTTCAGAATGAAAAGGATCTTAGAATTGTCAAAGTCATAAGTGATCATGGTGGAGAGTTTAAAAACAAAAAAATTGAAATATTTTTTAATGAAAAAGGCATTTCGCATAACTTCTCTTGTCCTAGAACTCCCTAACAAAATGGAGTTGTAGAACGAAAGAACAGAACATTGCAAGAAATGGCTAGAACCATGATCAATGAGACTAACATTGCTAAGATCTTATGGGCAGAAGCAATTAACACAACGTGTTACATTCAGAATAGAAACTCGATAAGACCTATTATGGAAAAGACTCCATATGAATTGTGGAAGAACAGAAAGCCCAACATTTCTTATTTCCATCCTTTTGGATGTACATGTTTTATTCTAAATACTAAAGATCATCTGAACAAGTTTGAATCCAAAGCACAGAAGTATATTATGTTAGGATACTCTGAACGCTCAAGAAGGTACAAAGTATACAATACAGAAACACAGATTGTTGAAGAGTCAATCAGTGTTAGATTTGATGATAAGCTTGATCCTCAAATGTCAAAGCAGAATGAATCTTTTGTAGATATAGAATTTAAATTCACAGGTGCTGAAGGAAACTCATCAGAAGTTCCCAACAGAGACGCTTTAACAACATCAGAAGGAAATGTCACAAACATTCCAGCACCTTCTGTTGATAAACTCCATAAAAGGTTATCCAGAAGCAGCATAGCTCACCCTGGAGATAAGATTCTGGGAAAGAAGGATGATCCAATCAGAACAAGATCAACATTCAAAAATTCTGAAGAATCCCTCATGAGATTGGTATCTCTGATTGAACCTACAACAATTTATGATGCTCTTCTGGACAACGACTGGATTCTGGCAATGTAGGAGGAGTTAAACAAATTCACCAGAAATGACGTATGGGATCTGGTTCCCAAACCAAAAGGATTCAACATCATTGGAACAAAGTGGGTGTTCAGAAACAAACTGAATGAGCAAGGAGAAGTCATCAGAAACAAGGCATGACCGGTTGCACAAGGTTATAGTCAACAAAAGGGGATAGACTATACAGAAACCTTTGCTCCAGTCGCCAGGTTAGAATCTATCAGACTCTTAATCTCTTTTATTGTAAACAATGGCATCACTCTGTATCAGATGGATGTCAAAAGTGCATTCTTAAATGGTTACATTGATGAAGAGGTATATGTGCACCTACCCCCTGGGTTTGAAAATTCCAAACACCCAGAATATGTTTTCAAACTAAAGAAGTCACTTTATGGTCTGAAACAAGCTCCAAGAGCTTGGTATGAAAGACTAAGTAACTTTCTGTTAGAAAAGGAATTTACCAGAGGGAAAGTGGACACAACCCTGTTTTATAAGACATTTAAGAATGGCATTTTAGTTTTTCAGATTTATGTAAATGATATTATACTTGGATCTACTAAACCTTCTCTGGGAAGAGAATTTTCTAAGTGCATGCAGGCAGAGTTTGAGATGAGCTTGATGGGAGAACTTAAACTCTTTCTGGGCATTCAAATCAATCAGAATCTAGAAGGAACTTACATTCACAAAAGCAAATACGTCAGAGAACTTCTGAAGAAATTTGACCTCTCAAAATGTAAGCCATCAAAGACTCCAATGCATCCCACGTGAATTCTGGAAAAGGAAGAGGTAAGTAAAAAGGTAGAGCAGAAGATCTACAGAGGTATGATTGGTTCTCTCCTTTATCTGACAGCTTCAATGCCTGACATTTTATTCAGTGTCTATATATGTGCTAGATTCCAATCAAATCCTAGAGAATCTCACTTAACAGCAGTTAAGCGAATTTTCAAGTATTTGAAAGGTACTACTAACCTGGGTTTGTTTTACAGAAAATCCAATGAATACAACTTAGTAGGATATTGTGATGCTGATTTTGCTGGAGACAGAGTAGAACGCAAAAGTACTTCTGGAAGATGCCGGTTTCTGGGAGACAATCTGATCTCATGGACCAGCAAGAGGCAGTCCACAATTGCATTGTCAACACCAGAAGCTGAATACGTTGCAGCTGCTGGATGTAGCACACAAATGCTCTGGATGAAAAGTCAGCTTGAAGACTTTAACATATTTGAGAGTAATATCCATATTTTCTGTGATAATACTTCTGCAATTTTTTTATCTAGAAATCCTATTTTGCATTCTAGGGCTAAGCATATAGAAATAAAACATCATTTTATTAGGGACTATATTCAGAAAGGAATTCTCTCTTTAAAATTGATTGACACAGACCATCAATGGGTTGATGTGTTTACAAAACCCCTTTCTAAAGATAGATTTAATTTCATTCTGAAACATCTCAGCATGAAATTATGTCCAAAATAAGAAGTTTTATTTGCATATTCTAACCCTCAGAACTTTATTTTTTTATGTGAACATCTGATCAACGTGTCTTTAGAAGTTAGGAGTACAGTTGCTTCAGAATCTATCTATGAAGATATGAACCTTTCATTTCAAAGATAGAGGCGTGCAGTTCACACCATCAAACATTTGTCATCCTCTCACAAGCTACCTTCTGAGGCTGAACACGCGTTCAAATTCTGAAGGATCTAAGGCTCTGATTGGATGCATTAAGACACTTGTCAATGGTAACTGTTCAGTATCTACACGCTATCCCCTAATTTCAGGTTTCATAAGTTCAGTATAATCATTACTTATTTTTTCTTTCTTACTGGTTAAGTTTTCAAAAGTGTTTATAAATTCAATTTCACTATTTCATTCACTTCTTATTGCATCCATTATTCTCTCTCGCTCTCGTTTTTGCAAAAACCCCTTTTCTCAGTTTTCTTCAACAAATCTGTGTGAACAATGGCATCCTCATCAATCATCAAAAATCTGAACAGTGCTCCTGGTTCTTCTTCAACAGAACAGTATGAGGAACCTATAAGAACGTTTCTCACTCCGGTAGATAATCTTGAAGTTCTATGTGAGTTGATAATTGATTTTGAGAGTTTAAAGGAAAATGGGTTTGATTTGTATGAAGATGTGACGGCTCAGGGATGTAATAGATACTTTGACCGTCTATTGGGTCCAGTATTTCCTATTCTTGTTAAGGAATTCTGGATTCATTCTACTTCATCCAACCATCAGGTTACGTCATATGTTATGGGGAAAAAGATAATGATTACAGAAGACTTGATTGGGAAACTTATTGGGTACAATAGCGGCGGAGTCAGATGCATTGACATGGCTGATAAGTGTTCTGACCTAAAATATATTGCTAGGGTCATTTTCACTTCTGGACAACCATCCAGCAAGATAAGAGACTTGAAAGATTATTACAGAATCTGGGCCAAGATCATTCTGGGTTGCATAAATCACAGGAAGCCTACAAGCTCTCCTGACTACATCAACATTGATCAGCAGTTTGTGTTGTACTTCATTGAAAATAAGACCAAAATAAACCTTCCACACTTTCTCTTCAATCACCTGAGAACAAGTGTGAAGGAAACAAGGGAAGAAGAAAGAACAAAGAGGGATTGGATTCCTATGGGAAGATTGATTTCTGACATCTTGACTGAAAATAGGCTGATAGAACATCTGTTAGAGGCTCAGGAGATCAGCAATCTGGAAGTAAGCTTTGGGAAACCACTAAATGCCAAGAATCTGAAGAAAACGAAGATTACTGAAAGAATTAAGAAGGAACCAACAATTGCTTCTTATGAAGTCATCACGTCTAGGAGAATCACTCTGAAGGACTTTCCATTATTTTCTGAGATAGATGCTTCTCTAGAGATTGTGGTCAGATACCTTGAAGCTTGCAAGGAAGATGGAACTATTCCAGAACTCAACATTCGTGACCTGCACAAGCCAGCTCCAGATGTTGTGCTGAAGAAATCCAGAAAGAGGAAGGCAACATGAGAAGGATCCTCTCAGAGGATACCCAAAGCTGCGAAAAAGAAAGGTAACACATCTTTTGTTTCTGTTGTAGAATCTACAGTTTTTCCAACATCTGAAACAGTTCCCCCTCAACCAACATAAAATCCCTCACCACAAACATTTGAGGATTTTGACATAGAGTTTGATCCCTCTGTAACTCTTGGCAGTTTCTTAAATGAACCTCACTCCCCTAATCCAAATCCAGAACAAAATCAAGCAGAACTTGCAAGAGTTCTTTCTGATATTGAACTTTTTGACCAAGACTTTCAATCACCAACCCTAGAAAATCCAAACATCCACTCCCAACAACCAGAAAATCCACACCTTCATTCCCCACAACCATAACATCCAAATCTCAACTCTCCTCAACCAGAAAATGAAAACCCTCTCACTCCCCAAACTAAAAATCCAAATTCTGAAACCCCTGAACCAGAAAATCAACACGCTACCGCAAACCAATCTGAAGACTCTTTTACAGACTCTGATACCACTACTCCAATTCCTAGAATAACAGAACCTCTCTTCATTCTTGATATTCCAGAAATACCTTCACCATATGACTCCACACCACCAAACACTCCTCACTCACCAATCCTGGTTTCTGATTCTCCTACTCCCTCACCAATTAAATGTCCAGCTGATCATCTTAGAACTGTCATTGATCTAGAAACACTGGACCATCTTGATTCAACCACAAATAAAATTGCCATTCCCAAACCCAAACCAACCTTAACCAAAACAGATGTTAGTAAGAACTTGTTGATTTTTGAAACAGAAATACAGGAATGGGTTACTTCTTTGAAGTAAGCAAGTCAAGAGAATTCTAATCCTGCTGCTTCTGATTCTCTTTAGGATAGATTCAGAAAATGGTTCAACTCTGAATCCTAGAGGCTGAAAGAATTGAGTTATGAAATGGCTCAGCAGAACTTCAGTGATCAGCTGAAAGCCTTCAAAGACAAAGTTCTGAGTCACTGGGACAAGAAAGAAATTCTTCTGCTGGAAAATGCTCCCTGGAAAGAGCACCAACCTTCAGAAGCCATTGAACCAGGTTCTTATAGTCACCCTCTGACCACTGCTCCAGAAAAGGAAATTGCAACAGAAGAAGTAGTTGACAGAAGTCCAACACGCTAACAGAACCTTATGCTTCTGAATTCCCAAGTTCTGAAGTAAAGCATCATGCAAGATTCCTAAGTTCTGAAGCGTTTCTTTCCCATTAAGGCATTATCACTTACAACGGATACAATCAGACAAGGATCTTCTCAGTATGGAAAGAGCATTAAGTGTCCGTTATCATGTTTCCATTTGGAAAGACTGCCACGCCTAAATAAACAAGTTCAAAGGGTAAATTGTTTACGATTTCACACAACGACTCAATATAATCTCAAAAAGTTGCAAAACTTATATTGATACTATACTCCAAATTTGTGTAATACATCACAGTAGTGACACCGTTTTTGTAACGAAAAACATATAGTACACAGTGAATATTTTCTTTTGATTAAGTGAATTTCCTTGAGATAAACCGGATTGTGGTTGTACTCAAGAAGACTTTGGCAGTTGTCAAAGTAGAATTGTAATCAGTTTGATTAGTGAATTAAGTCCTTGTTGGAGAGAGGCAAAATCACCTTGGTGGGTGGACTGGAGTAGTTTGAGATCAAGAGAACCAAGATAAAAATAATTGTGTCTATTGCTTTTGATTTTTTAAGTTTCAATTCAACCCCCCTTCTTGTGTTTTTCACTTCTTTACCATTGACCTTACATGTTTTCCTTTGGAGTCACAAAGCAGTGACCTCTTGCATGCAGTTTTCGATTGGACATTGGCTCTTCATGCAAACTTTCGTTTGAGCAATGGCCTCTTGTATGCTTGCTTGGAGTCACAAAGCAGTAGCCTCCTGCACACAAGCTTCGATTGAACAAGGGCTACCTGCACGCAAGCTTCAATTGAGTATTGGCTGCTTCATGCCAGCAGGCACAAGGTAATGGCCTCCTGCAGTTTTCCTTTTATTCAGAAGGCATTGGCCTCCTGCGTGGTTTACTTTAAATTCACAAGGCAGGAACTCAACTCATGATTGCTTCAAAACTTCCAACACACGTAATTGGTGGCCCATTCGAAGGACATGCATTGGTGGTTTTAAAAGACATATTTGGGTGTCCCATTCAAAGGACGTATTTTGGTAGCCCATTCAAGGGGCATACATTTGGCCCCTTCGAAGGATGCACAACAGGCCCATTCGAAAGACACATACTATTTGGGAATAAATATTGTTGTCTGAAGAGAGGTTCTAGTCGAAGGTTGGACCTATGAGGTCAAAACGAAAGGGTGAAATATTCAAAGATGCTTACTGGCTAGAGTCCTATGTGCTGCCAAGTCCAAACCTGTTGCACTGGCCACAACGCTCCAAAACTACTGCACAACAGTCATGTTATGCTGCTCCTATATTTACACCAATTTGGCATACAAATACTGCATCTTAAAAGCTACAAAAACGGCATACTCAATTTGATTAAATCCTTTTGTTTTCCCCCTTAAATCTCAGTCAAATTTATCTATAAATAAGATGTTCCACAACACATCTTAGGGGGCTTTTGGTAGCTGGAGAAACATTAATTGTGTAAAAAAATCACCAAACACTTAAAACACTCTCAACCCCAGAATCAAAAGACCACACACTTGTTTCTGTTTCTTTCGAATCCAACACTAGAAACACAACACTTGTTTATTTTCCCTTTCGAATCCAGAAGCAACCCAACGCTTGGTTCCTTCTTTCGAATCCAGCATTAGAAACATAACACTTGTTTCTTTCTTTCGAATCCAAAAGCATTCAGGGGAGCGACTCAAGATCCAACACACACATTCCAGCTTCGAGCAAGGTAAGTCACCCTGACCTTAACCCTTTCGTTTTAAGCATGTAAATAAAATCTGTTTACTTTTTATTTATGTCCTTTCGATTGTATGCTTTTCTTGTCCAAGTATATGTTAGAACTAACCTGCACATACTCAAATGAAAGACAAAGTTTCCTGTGATTCGAAGCCTTAGGCTTCACCCCTTACTGCTTCATAGTGGCAAACCAAACGAAAGGATAGGGAGTATGAATCGAAGGATGCAACACTGGTTGCAGGCCCAATCGAAAGAAGGAAAAATGTGGCAATCGAAGGGCACATCCTTCAATCCAGGATGCTTTTATTTCTCTTTTTTACACTATTTGTGTCTTATATTTTCTATATATTCTTGCTATTCAATATGGTTGTAATGATTAAGACTTTTATTTTTTGCAACCCCCACTTGTACACTTGTATACCCCATCCCACAAAAAAACATGTAATAGCGTAGGACCTTTACTTTCCGCATTTTTATTGCTTTCATAAATGTTAGTAATTAGGGTGTATGGAAAGATAAAACCAACAAGTAGACCACCCTAATTAAAGACTAAATGCATGAAATCAAACAAATTATTCACACACATGCACCTCAAGGGTAATCTCATTTGTTGCCTCGGAAAATAGTCATGTCCCTCGAACATGGGCATTTTAGCAAGGACCCTCGATAAAAGATCATAGTGCCTCAATGTCCCTTGATGTTGCCTTCGGTAAACGATCTAGTCCCTAACAAAATTGCTAAAACGTCTCATAGTTTTCTTTCTATGACTATTCAAACGACCCACACCCGTCCCTTCACATCCAACGATGGAGCTTCTTATCAATCCATGGTAATATAGCAACATCTAAAGGAGGAGGAAAAGAACAAAGACCTTTTGAGTAGGTAGGATGCTCATAGTTTCTTGCTTGCTCACAACTAAAAAACATTTTCACACCAACACTTTCAATTGAAACATTTTCAAAAGTCAAAACACTTTGTATGCATTCTTATAGAGACGAGAATCATTACAAAGGCACTTTTCAAAATCAATTTCAAAAAACATCTTCCATAACAAACATCTCTTTGAACTATTTTTAAAACCAACACTTTGTACGCATTCTTATAGAGACGAGAATCATTACAAAGACGTTTTCAAAATATTTTCAAACCCACACCACAAGCATATTTTCAAACAAAAGTAAGTGATCTAGCAAGGAACTAAAGGCTCGTAGAAAGCTACAGATGAAAAGGGTGCTAATACCTTCCCTTTTCATAACCTACCCCCCGAACTCAAGAAAACATGTCTAAAGGTATTTCTTGTTCCTTTCAACCTTTCCTATTTGGATAAATGAAAAGTTGGTGGCGACTCTTGTTATCCGCAATAATTGTGATCAAATGCAAAACAACCAAGTCAGTTCTCCCACCGTATCACACCCCAGGTTATGATTAAGGATTCTAATTTACGTGAAAGGAAAACTCATACTTCTTAGGCTCAAAGGGGTTGACTAGGGATTATCTTCCTTATAACTCCACTATTTAGGATTTGAAACAACGCATGTACATCGTCAGCAAGGTCAATTCAAAAGCATACTGTAGAGATTATGGTTTTATTTTTGTCATCCTCCTTGTAAAGGCTTATACCTTTTAATCGAGAGTTGAATATTATAAAAAAAGGAAGTAAAAGCATAGTTTATGTATAATGAAAACGAATGGAATAATTCAAGACAAACATATGCAATGCATTAATGAGGACAACCAAAGTCTGACATAAAGATAAGTGTTTAAACAAAAAAGGAAATTACAACTGGAAATTCGAATGAACAAAAAGCTTCTCCGCCTAAATTTGTTACTTTACATGGTGTGCCTTTGAGAGACAACATAAAAAATAAATTTGACCATCTTGTGTGAATTCCAACACTCCTTCATCGATCAAGTCTTGAATCTTGTTCTTCAACGCCCAACAGCCGTTAGTGTCGTGTCTAGGACTGTTGGAATGGTAGGCGCACCTTTATTCATGATTGTAATGGGGAGAAGAAATATTAGGCTTTTGAGGAGGATCCTTCAACCAGCTTGGCCTTCAACACATGTTGCAATGCTTGATCCAATAACATGTTGATCTTGGTAAATTGTCTTTTGGGTGCATCCTTCTTATGCTTACTACCCTGTTGTTATTGACGAGGTCATTGTTTGACTCGTGACGTAGTAGCAATATGGAAAGGCCTACTCTCAACCAAGTTAACTTCCTATCTCATTGGAGGTTGATTAATGATTTGATCCCCAGTTCTAGCCATTCGTCCCATACGGTTGTATTCATCTTGACGAAGGTTGCTGACAATGACTCTCAACTTTTCTTGTCCCCGAGTTAATTTTTAGATAAGCGCCATCTGACCCACCATCTAGCCTATCATCTGGATTTTCATTGTTGCCATCTCAGTTTGTAATTGTTCCAACTGGTCATCCCTGTTGTCTTCAGGACTCTTCTTGTCCATGCTCTCAGTGAGGAGTGCCTTCAATTCTTCTTGCCCCTTGGATAGGTTCAGGAACATTTCTTTGAACTGAGCATCTTGAATTTGGAGATTTCTGAAGGTTTGCTCGAGAGCCATCATTTACTGAAATAAACAGTAAGCAGATGAGAAACATTGTATGGGGAAAACCTGTTATGACATGATGCATGATATATACATGCAATGTTTTCAAGGATATCGCAGGGTAAACAGAAGAAAATGTTGGAAGTCTAATATGACGGTAGTTTTGATTGAAGAACTTTGTATTGTTGAATTTCCTTCTATGAGAATCAAGCTCACCGTGTCGAGTGGGTTATAGCCTTCGACTCAAGATAACGTGCTTTGGTCTTTGACATCATGAGTTAGAGGAAAAGAAATACCCTTGCCCTTTGATAGACATATGGTTCATCATGACCCTGCATTACAGGCCCTTTGAGATCCTTGAAATGGTCATTGGAAATGATATGGTATGATTTCATGATGTGTATGCTATGCACCAAGCAAAAGTGTAAGGTGGTGAAGACAAGTAAGTCTTGAAGAAATCTAGGTTATTGGATAATGACTACAAACAAAATCCTGCAAGGAATTCAATTTTGGTTAGATAATGCAAACAAGCCACACAAGTATCCTTAGGTTCAAAGGATTGCATGGAGTTTGTCGGTAAGTACCCTCTTGAAGTTTAGTTGGTTCAACCTGTCCTAACAAAAATAACCGGGTTCTAAGGAATCTTAATATCATTGATCTTCCTTCATCGGACATTGTTTCAGCACAAGCTTCTTTATTAGATACCGAAATATCCCGAAAGTCCAATCTAAATAAGTGTAGTATCGAGTATCAACCAACTTTAGTATTGCACCAAAGCCGGCTATCTCACTACTTTCTAGTGGACAAGTTATTCAACTAAGGTTCTTAGGTCAGTTAGTGCTTCATGACACCACACAACGGCCCTGTATTCTCCTTGACTAAACTCAAGGGACACCGACACCAACAAATGTGTCACACTAACGTACCCATCACTTTAACCATGTCGGTATTACGCCTCACAATCTCCACGATCTATTGCTACTTACCTAATATGCCCCAAATCCGGGTATAGGATTTTTACAAGTAATAAACCCAAGCATAACCCACAAATGTAAAGCAAACAAAGCAATCAATTAAAGAAAATAAAGGTGATCTAGATCTTAGGGTAACCCCACTTTTAGTTTTAACTCCCCAGTAGAGTCACCAGTTCTGTAATACGGTGGGAGAACTGACTTGGTGTTTTGTGTTTTATTGCAATTGTTGCAGATAGCAAGAGTCGCCACCGACTTTTCTTTTATCCAATGAAGAAAAGGGTGAAAAGAACAGGAAATACCTTTTGATAATTTTCTTGATTTGGGGGTTAGGTTATGAAAACGGAAGGTGTTAGCACCTTTTTCATCCGTAGTTATCTACGGGCTCTTAGTTGCTAGCTCACTTTGAAATGCTTTGTGTTTTGTGTAAGTTTTTGAAAATATTTTGAAAACGCCTTCATGCTGCAAACTTTGTAATGATTCTTGTATCATTGAGAATGTATACAAAGTGTTGGTTCTGAAAATATTTTTTGTTTGGAAAGTGTTTGAAAGATGTGTTGAAAGTCTGAGGTGTGTAAATTGTTTTTTTTGTGAGCAAGCAATTACGAGTAATCTACCTACTCAAAAAGTATTTGTTCTTTTCCTCCTCCTTTAGATAGTGCTATCCTACCATTGATTGGTAGGAAGTCCTATTATCGGATGTGAGGGATAGGTGTGGGTCGTCGTACAGTCATAGAAAGAAACTTGTTAGACGCTTTAGCAATTTTTGTAAGGGACTAAGATCATTTTACTGAAGGCAACATCGAAGGGTCATCGATGGACTACAATCTTTTTTTATCAAGGGGCTTTGCTAAAGCGTCCCATATTCGAGGGACATGACTATTTTTCCGAGGCAACAAGTGGGGTCACCCTAGAGGTACGTGTGTGAAAAGTGTGTTTGATTCAAGTTTAATTTATCTTGATTAGGGTTATCTAGCGATCAAATTTAAAACTTGCCATGCACTCCTAATTACTATACAGTATAAAGGAAAACAGTAAATTGCGGAAATTAAAGTTCTACGCTATTACATAGCTTCAGGAATGGGGGTAAGAATTTATGAATGGGGGAGGCATAAGAAATAAATACCTAAGATATAATTTAATCAAACAATACAAGTCCCAACTATTATAGAAGTGACTAAAGAAATTAAATTTCTTAATAAACAATTACTAAAGAAATACTAAATCAAATTTAAAAAAAAAAATTATACTAAGAATTATCTACCTAAAAAAACTAATTACTAATTGATTTTTAAAATCTAAACTAAAAAAAAATAGTAAATAAACCTAAGCTAATTCAAAAAAAAAAAAGTCTAATAAGAGGAGTATAAACAGAAAAATAGAGGTGCAGGATATATAAATTCACAGGTGGGCTTAAGTCTGTAGGGAATAAGGCCTAAGTAATACTTGTAATAAAAATTTAAAACAAAACCCTAAAAAACCACACAAGGTAGCCCCTCAATTGGCCTCAAATTCTATTCAAGCTTCTTCTCTGCTTCTACTCATGCCCAATTCCCCTGCTTTTGCGCTAACCTCTGTTTTCCATCTCTCTGCGTTTTTCTTATCACCTTTCATGGTCCATCACCATCATCTTTCTCGAAGAATAAAAAGAAAATACAACCTCACTCTTCTTCTTAGTAAGCGACAACAACAACAACTCCGTTCAATCTCAAAGTTTCAAACTCAAGAAATTAACAACAACAATTAAATAAAAACAAAGGAAAAGAAGAATTACCGAGTCGGAGATCCTCCGAAAGGTCTTCAAATCTCAGGTATAGCTTTCGAATTCCTCTTTGTTGTACCCCAATTTTCCCCCTAAGATCCCTTCATCATACCATGTTGATTGAATCACAACAAGATCATATTAGGGATTTTGGTTCTCCTCCCTATCTTTAGCTTTGCTCTTTGAGGAATCCCCAAGCACCTTGACTTGTTTTCTTTTGTGATCATTAATATTTTGTCTTGAATTTCTTTCTAATTAATAAAATGCAATGTTGGTTTGTCTTACTTGTTAATGATGTAGGCAAAGGCAATATGGCTTAGCAAGTTGATCCATGGGTTCATGAGTTTATTTCCATGCCCTAGTCAATAAAGATTGAGAAATTAAAACTTCGCCATTGAATTTGTTTTGGAAGAAATGAAATGGCAAGTTTTATCTTGGTTCACCACCTTTCAAAGTTATCAAGATTGATTAAAAAGTACAAGGGGTTGATTGAAGAAGTTGTCATGTTTGGACAAGGCTTTGTTCCTATTAGGTCACAAGTTCATATTTCTCTCAATTCTCAAGATATGGAAGTAGTTTTGGTTGCTATGAGTTCTCATTATCATCCTCAGCAATTTCTATTTACAAGGAAAGGGTGTTGGTACAAGAAGTTTGTTCAAAATTGTCAAAGTTCCTCAAAGCATTTTCTTGATCTAGGAGCTAGGGCATTGAACTTCAAAGAAGTATCTCTTGCTCATCTTTTGGTATTTTTGAGTGATTCCAAAGACATCCTTCTCTTTAAAGGGTTATTAACAAATCACTGCAAAAGTTTCAAGGAGTTTTCATGTGGAAGAAGTTTAATGATGAAGAAAGATTACCAGTCCTCCAGATGAACCCCCAATTTTCCAGGTGTGACTTCAAATGATCATAACTTGGTCATATTTTATTACCTTTAGCCCACTATTTTTCCATAATGATCTTGAGGATGTGAACTTTATTCCTTCTTTTATATGGAAATTCAGAAAATGGATGGAAGATGCCCTAAGTATACAAAAGATTATAGGTCATTTCATGATTTTTTGCCAACTTCAACAATTCATAACTCTCTCAACTTTTGGATATTTTGAATGGTTCATGTTTAAAAATGTCATTCAAAAGGTCTATTTCATGCCATCTTTTTTGGTCAACAGCAAATTCCAAGTGGAAGGCCATGTTTGGATGCAAAATATTATAGATCACTTTTGAAGAAAATTTGAAATATTTCTAAGTATGGAAAGTCAAACTTTTTTCCCCAACTTTGACTCAATGAAACTTTAAGCTCAAGCATCCATTTGATTCCATTCTTTTTCCATTGCAAAGCTTGTAACCTCATTTTTCTAAAGCATCAAGAATCATGCCCAAAGACCCCTTGAGTTGAAAATGCCATTGTTTTGAAATTGGTAACTTGGAACTGAATTTCTCACCAAGTCACAATTTTGAAATCCATAATGTGGCCTCTAATCACAAGATTTATGTGTCTTTTTTATTTAAACTTGATTAACAAATTTTCCAGAAGTGTTTAGCACCTCAAAACGCAAAGATTGGATGAGTTTTGGTGAAAATGAGATCACACTTCACTCGTGCATTAGGTTCACACGAATTCCCTCCAAAATGCATCATTCACTCTTTCTTTTGATCCCATTTGCTTCTCCCATAAATACATGAACTATCCCATTCATTTTCTCAAGCTTGAATAGCCAAAATGACCCTACCAAACTTGCTCCATAACTCAATTTTCTGTAACTTCGTAATCAGTGTTCAAGCCTTTTTCAATCCAATTTTTTATCAATTCACATTCCTTGATCTTCCCTGAAGCTAACCATACAATTAACTTCAAGAATCGTGCCCTATATTACTCCATAGAAGTCCAGTTTCAGAGCTCTGCAACTCAACTTCAATAGGTAGATTTCTCCATCAATTCTTCAAAACATTGATATCATTGTGATGCTCTCATTGCCCTGGTTCTAGTCGCAACACTTGCTTTTATCTGGAAACACATTTTGACCATGAAATTTCAAATCCCTTTTCAAAACTTTCCTTCCAAATTGCTTGAGCTACAGTTTATATAAATTTGTCGTGAAGGTGTGGTTGTCTTTGTCTTGAAGAGACGAAGCGAATGGTATAGGTCTGAGCTTCTAATTTTACAGTTTGAGAGACCTGCAATTCACGTTGGCTGTAGGTTGAAGATGACCAACGTGCCATCTTTCAACCAATGATGACGCACCACTTGTTTTTTAATTTCTGATTTAATAAGTGATCCACTATTTTAATCACTAATGACCATGATATACACAGCGCGCCAGATCCCTTGGATTTGATTACTAAAACTTTTTGACTCTCATCCAATGGTCCACATATTTTTGACTTTATTTTTTATTTCTGATTTTTACATTTAATTGCTTTAGATTTCAAAAAATCATAGAAAATTCATTTTTACTCCAAAAAATATGAAAAAGTTATGAAAAACATTTTTGATTTTTCTCTTTCTGATTTTTATTTTTTCACAATTTTATTTTGTGTTTTGATATTTTTTTATAAATTTTCACTTTATTTGAATTGTTTTAAATGTTTAATAATGCTCTTATGCATTTTTAAATTCTGAAAAAATTATGGAATGACCCAATGATATTGTGACAAATATTGGTGACCTCGTTTATTTTTTATTTCTGACTTTGTTATTTTTTTTTAATCATTTTTGGTTTTTTTTACCTATTTCTTTTAATTTTAAAAATAGTTTATGACTTTAAAATATTACCAAAATTTTTGTAAAAATATTTGAGTCCTTTTCTGATTTTTCTATGATCTTACTTTTTATTTTCTTGATTCATTTGAACATAGTTGATATTTTTCTCTTTTATTTCTATTTTAAAACATTTTAAAACCTTTTTAATGTATATATTAAATGCAGTATTATTTTGTGATTATTTTCTGGCTGATCTTGAGTTGAATTTTTTATTATGAACTTTGTTAACATCATTGGATCCATGGTTTTGAATTTAACTCCATAAAAATGGATGAATGATTTTAATAATAGTTTAATTAAAATTTAATCCAAATGTGGTTTGTATTCTTTCCCACCCCTCTCCATCTCATCCCTTTCTTATTGCACTAAGTGTTATTGGAACATGATCCCTATATCATGTCTCAAAACAAATGGTGCATAGATTGCTATTGACCGGCCTCAAAATAGGCGTGACTTATATATAATTCCAATTACGATTGCTTAACATAGCGCTAAATTTTGTCCCGATTCAAATAAATGATCATTTGTGGCCCAAACCTATGTTTGCAAGCCCAAGTATGTTAATTTGATCCCTTTGATCCAATAACTTTGAGATATATTGTGTGGAGGCTTTGGTTCTACCAATCCTCTAATGAATCTATAACAGTTTTGGTCAACGCGGATCACTTAAACATCGTTCATACTTAAATGGTACTTGTGAGGATTCCAAATGGATGATATACTTGACAAAAAGCAAATGCAACTTGTTATGTGAAGGCTTTGGTTCTACCAATCCTATAATGAATTCCAAATGCAAGTTTCAAGATGGTCATCCAACTAACCACTAATTATTGATAATTGACTTTATTTTGTGCTTTTATTTTTATGCTTTTTATTGTATGCACCATTTACTTTAGCTTCTACATTTCATGCTATTTTCTTCTTTTCTCACTTGAGCATTTACTTTCTTGTCATCTTATCTTTGCTCACTTGAGCCTTTATTTTCTTTTTCAAGACACCTAATAATCAACATGAACCCTAAAAAGGCTTTAATGATACTTGGACTATTTGGTTACTATCCTTGGCATTATGGAGTATTGGACTTCTTGGACTTAGGGTTAAAAATCTTGTCCTATGTTGGAGACCTTGTGATCTTATTGGATATTTTGTCTGGAGCTCTTAAGGTTTACCTCAAGACATTGGATTGTTTGTTTGTTTTGTGTGCAGGTTATTGTGATTACATACTTTGTTTGTAATCTAGAATTCACCCGTATACAGCCGTTACTCTGTCCAATTTTTATGAAGACTTAATACACTTGAAGTTTAGTTCTCTCAAGAGGTTTAGTATCTTTGCTTGTTTGGTTCCAATCCAAGGAATGGGAATTCTATCTTGACTCATAATGTCAAGTTTTGGCTTCTTGTTGGTTAGATGGTTCTTATCATTAGCTTTTACCTTATGCTTTATGATAGTCTCTTCTTCTCCTCCCATCTTATTTAATTTCAAAAATTTTCTTCCTCCTTTTTAAAAACTCTTCTTGTTTTTTTAAACTTGAACGACCTTCATAATAAACTTGGACTTATGTCCATGCATTTTCAAAACATTTTTCATAAACAAATTTCAATTAACTTAATAATACTTTGACATTTTTTTGTGAAAAGACTAAAAGTCAATCAATCTCATTTCAAACTATTTTTCCACTTTAGATTTTATTTTAAAACCTTTCTCAAAAGATTGGACTCTTGTCAATCCTTGTAGTGATGTAAACAACTATACTTCTACAATATGTAGTGAAGTGACAAATTTTTCACTTGGGTGTTAAGAGAGGCATTGTTGATTTTTAAAATCCAAGACATATCCTCCACTTTGAGATGATGCAAGTTCTCCTTTCTCATAATTGTGGGTAGTAAGTATGTTTTCCACACAGAAAATGACGATGATGTCTTACCTCATAAAATTAATCAACACACTTGTGTTTTAATATTTTTAAAAGTTGAACTACGTGTACCCTGATCCTCTATTGCACGAAAGGTGGTATGTAGGCACTAAAGGTTCGCAACTGCGGCTGGTGCAAAAATCATAAAAACTACTTCTTTTCTCACCTCCACCACCTATTTTTCGTACAACATTTTATAGCCAAAATATACAGATTTTTACAAAGAGGTTCCTGCGGAGTACCATAAATGTTTAGGGTGCTAGTACCTTCCCTTTACATAACCAACCCCTTTACTTTGAATCTTTCCCCCTCTTTTTGGGTTACTCTCTCTTTTCCAATTCCTTTGGAAACAATAAAGTGCAGTGGCGATTTTTATTTTGATCTGTGTAAGTCTAGTCAATCTAATGGCTTAGTCTTAAATATTTCTACCGCTATAGAAAAAAAATGGCGACTTCACTGGGGAAAGATTGACCTCTTGTTGCTCCATCCCTAAGTGGGTTAAACCTATCTTTGTTTATATTTGTATATGTGCTATTTTTGTTTATGTGTTATATGTTGTATATATGTTTGTCTGGATTTTCCTGGTTTTCAGGGTGCTTGGTGATTACTTATAAGTCTTATACCCGGACTTGGGAAAACTTTAAGATAGGACGGGCGGTATAATCATGTTAACTTTGAGGGAGTAATCCCAAAAAAGGAGGCATGAGATCCCTCACTCAGTGAAGGCCCCTTTGAGTGTAGTGTCATTTATCAAGTAATCGGGAAGACGTACTGCTTTCGACTTGGGAGCCTGCTGAAGTTGAGGACTGTAGAATACCTAACCCATCTTGGCCTTTTAGGTGTAGTGCGGAAGCCATAACGGAGTAATCCGGAAATAGTTGTCACGCGATACTACGCTCGGACGAGTTTTTCTTGAGAATATTACTAATTACCGAGTTAATCGGGAAGTTGGTAATATCCGAAGGAAGGATGTAGACTCTGGGAACCTCTAGAACCTTGTTCAGAAGGTGATAACTTTTAGACCATACCTTATGGGTAGTACCTTCGACCTCATGCTCGTGACGTTGAACCTATGAACCCTATATTTGTGATCTTCTGTGCGATTGTTGCATCATGCATCCATGCACCCATAAGCATGTTTTGAAGGAATTTCATTTCAAGGGACTTAAAAAGTTGACCATTTATGAATATCTCAAGTACCCTTTGGCCATGGATTATGGAAAAATAAATACGGGAAAATACAATTTCAAAGATCCCAAGATAGATGAGTTGATCAGTATAATTCCTGAGATTGAGTGTTCTGCAGATTTTCGAAAGAAGTATGGATCCATCATTCCTCCCATGAATCTTAGGATGAAGGAGGGTATTCTCTCGACCTTGGTCCAGTTCTATGATCCGATGTATCATTGCATTACTTTCCTTGATTATCAGTTGATGCCTACACTAGAGGAGTATTCTTATTTGTTGGATTTACCTGTTACCGATCGTGTTCCTTTCATTGGTTTGGAGGGTGAGCCAAAATCACATGAGATTGTTGCTTTGATTCATCTGGGGAAGTATGAGGTTAAAGCCCATATGACTACTAAAGGAGGGATTAGAGGATTGCCAGCTCAGTTCTTATTGGAGAAATCTCGTTACTTTGCCAGGATGAAGAGTACAGTCGCTTTTGAGGCCATCTTGCCTCTACTTGCTTACGGGTTGTTCTTATTTCCTAATGTGGACAAGTTTGTTGACGTTAATGCTATCAGGATCTTCATGATTGGAAACCCAGTTCCTACATTGTTGGGAGATGCATATTACTCTATTCATCTTTGGAATTCTTATCATGGGGGGATGATTATCTGTTGCACGCCTTTGTTGTACCGGTGGTTTATCTCTCATATGCCTCAATCTGATGCTTTTTGGGATGTCAGGAAGGAACCCTGTTGGGATCCTAATATAATGGAACTTACTCACTCGGATATTGATTGGTATCATCGAGCTTACCAGGATATAAAGATTGTTGACAGTTGTGGTAGTTTCCCCAATGTACCTCTTCTTGGTACAAAGAGATGAATTAACTATAACCCTGTTCTTGCACGATGACAGCTTGGTTATCCATTGAGGGATAAACCAAATAATATTCATTTGAGTAGTTTCTTTTTGAATGAGGGAGAAGACCATAGGGAAGCTAGGGAGAAGATTGTGAAGGTCTGGCGTCACGTTCATAAGAAGAGTCGGAAAGACTTGGGACCTAGGGGACTGTTTCTTTGGAGCCATATCTTTAGTGGGTCCAAACGAGAGCTATTCAGTTGAAGATGTCGTATTCTCGGGAAACACCTATGCCTGATTTGTTTGTGAAGACCACTCCTCCCATAATGGATGATGTGGAATAACTACAGCTTGCTTTGGTCAGGATGCAGTAGGAAAAAGATGCTTGGAAGAATAAGTGCCAAACTTTAGATATTTCCTATAGAGCAGATTTGAATGAGAAAGACGACTTGATTGAGATTCTTGAGAGTCGGGATGTAGAGATGATGGAGAGGTAAGGGGATTTATTTTCTCCTAAGCCTCACTCGGATGCTAGTTGCTCACTTCCTGATTCAGGTGATTGGAAGGAGGTTACCACCAGATATGCGGAAAAAAACCAGAGGTTGAAGGCTCAGATTGCCAAGCTTACGGGGAAGAACTAACGTATAGAGTGATCTCCATCAGCTTTTCTTGTTAGGGTTTTAGACTTTACTTTCATCTTATACTTGGGATCATTGAAACTTGTAATCCATTTTGAAGTTATTATAATAAAAAAAAATTGTATTTCAAATATGTTATTACTTTGATATTTGCAATGCATATACAAATCTTTATGTCCCTTGAAATATTAATAAAATGAATCATGTGCATTGCATATCATGCATCATATTGCATATATTTCTTTCATTTTTTATGCATATTCAAGTGTCTTACCAAGCTTCTTTACTTCGTTCAGCAAGATGTCTCACCACTACAACACTCGAGCTAATTTCAGAAGGAAGATGGACAACTTAGAACAAGAGAATCGCGAGCTGCGCGAGGAGGTTTCTGCTTTGAAGGCTGGCATGGCCAATTTTACTGCTCTGATGGAATCTCTGGTGGCTGCTCAGAATCAGCCACCGAGTGTTCAACCTTAACCAACAAGGGATACTAATGAAGCTCCGACTGTTCCTCTGTCTACTACTCCAGCTGTCGTTCAGAATCGCATGCCTCGAGGTTGTCCATGGGGAATTCCAGAGAACTTTGCACCTGAAAGTTTCAATCTTGGTCCTCAAGAAGCTACAGTTATTCAGACTACTGTTACTCCCGCACCTCTTGTGGTGCATGTTGCTCCTGCTGCACCTCCTTCGATGAATATGGTTCCATTTGTTAATGATGACATGTGTCGTCCTTTTCCTCCACCAAGTGAAAACTTGGGTCTTTATGACAGAATGGATGATTTTGAAGAGCAGTTTGACAAGATGCAGAGGAAGATTAAGGCCCTCAGGGGAAAGGAATTATTCGGGCAGAATGTGAATGATTTATGCATGGTCCCGAATGTTAAGATACCTGCAAAGTTTAAGGTTCCAGAATTCGAGAAGTATAAGGACAACACTTGCCCTCGTGCTCATCTTGTGATGTATGTAAGGAGAATGTCTACCCATACTGATGATCAGCGTCTGCTGATTCACTTTTTTCAGGATAGTTTGACCGGTGTTGTGTTGAAGTGGTATATGAGTTTGGATAGTGTTAATATCAATACTTTCAATGACTTGGGAGAAGAATTTATTAGACAATACAAATACAACATGGACATGGCACCTGACCATGATCAACTCAGGGCTATGGTCCAGAAAGACAAGGAATCATTAAAAGAATATGCATAGAGATGGCGTGAGGTAGCCTCCCAAGTGATTCCTCCCATGGAAGATAAGGAGATGACTAATATTTTCTTGAAAACTCTGGGTGATTTCTACTATGAGAGGATGGTAGCAAGTGCGCCAAGTGACTTTACTAAAATGGTAGGCATGGGTATCCACTTAGAAGAGGCTATAAGAGAAGGTCGTCTAACAAAGGGTGAAAGTTATGGAAATACAAAGAAGCCATCCTATGGGTTTTCCAAAAAGAAGGAAGGAGATACAAATGTTGTTATGAAAGAGAGGGGGGTTAATCCTCCTAGAAGAAACTATCAGTGTCATCAGCAAGCTGTCTCAGTTACTCTAGTTGTTGGTATAACTATAACCACTGTTGCTTATCAGAGACCATCCCAGCATTGGAATCAAGGGTATAATCAGAGAAGGGAGATCTATGACCCTATCCCTATGAGTTATACAAAGTTACTACTGGTGTTAATTTAGAAGAAGTTGGTTCAAACCCGACCACCTCCCGTTGTACCATCATTGTTGCCTTGGTATTACAAGGCAGACCGAACATGTGCTTTTCATCAGGGAGCACCAGAGGATAATGTTGAGAATTGTTATCCTTTGAAGACTGAGGTAAAGAAATTGGTGAAGTTCGGTATTCTATCTTTCAAAGATGTGGGCCCTAATGTGAAAGATAATCCTCTTCCCAGGCATGGGGGAGAAAATGCTGTGAATATGGTGGCCGGTTGTCCAGGCGACTTCTGGATTTTTGATGTTAATCTGGTTAGGGGAGATTTGGTGAAAATGCATGCAGACCTTTGTGAATTTAGCTACTATACGCATGACCATGCCGCTTGTGCTATTTGCTGTACAGACATACAGGGTTGCGACAAGATAAAGGCTGATTTGCAAGAGATGGTGGATGAGGGCCTCATCCACATAATCAGGCCTAGGGAAGAGTATGAAGAGGAAGTAAACATGGTTTCTGGATGTCCTGGAGAGTTCATAATTTTTGATGTATAGTACATGAATGAGGACCTTGTGCAGTTGCACGCTACTTTCTGCCACATGGCTGGTCAGGTAGAACATCAGTATAGATCTTGCTGAATTTGCTGTCGGGACTCCTGAGGATGTTCAATTGTGAGAAAAGGTGTTCAGTTGTTACTAGATAATGGAACCATCAAGTTTATAGGTCAAAGGGATGATTACCATGAAGTTGATGTGATTGAGGTCTGTTTGGCTGAAGAAGAGTTGGATAATGAGTATGCCTCCGCAGATGAGTATTTCTCCTCAGATGAGGATTTGTTTTCTAGAGATGACTCCATAATGAATGATTGTGTTAAAGAAGGGGTAAACGTTATTGTGCCTTGTTTTGGTGTACCTTCTCATTTTAAAGTTGAGTATCATAACAAGCTAGATATTACTCCATTGGTGATTAGTTTGCCGGGTCCTGTCCCCTACAAGTTAGATAAGGTTGTACCCTACAAATATAATGCTACAATCTTAGAGGATGGTGTGGAAGTTCCCATCCAGACGATGCCTGATGTTGGAAATATTGCTGAGACTAGCAGAGTGACCCGCAACGGTTGTGTATTTGCACCAGTTGTTCGTGGAGATAGCGCTGGAAAGAAAATTGTTGAAAATATTGAACCCAAGAAGGTAGTGGGTGAATCTAGTGGAGCTACATTAGAGAAGGAGTTATATGATATTTTGAAGATAATCAAGATGAGCGACTATAGAATTGTGGATCAGTTACTGCAGACTCCTTCAAAAATATCTATCTTGGATTTATTGATGAACTCTTCTACTCACAAAGAATCTTTGATGAGGGTATTGGACCAAGCTTTTGTGGAGAGTGATATGCCAGTAGACCAATTCAGCAGTGTAGTAGGGAACATTATGTAATGTAATAACCTGAGTTTCTGCGATGATGAATTTCCCGATGAAGGAAGGAATCACAACCTGACCCTCCATATCTCTATGAACTACAAGAATGATTCACTATCGAATGCGTTGATTGATAATGGATCTGCATTGAACGTTATACCGAGGAGCACACTTATGAAGTTGAAATATCAAGGGACGCCCATGTTCCCAAGTGGAATTATTGTGAAAGCGTTTGATGGATCAAGGAAATTTGTTATTGGTGAAGTGGACTTGCCTATTCATATAGGCCCACATTTGTTTTAGATTACTTTCCAGGTCATGGATATTGTACCCGCTTATAATTGCTTGATGGAACGACCGTGGACACATGAGGCAGGGGTTGTCACTTCGACTTTACACCAGAAGTTGAAGTTTGTACGTGAAGGAAAAGTGGTAATTATAAATGGAGAACATGCATTATTAATATCTATTTGTCCTCTTTCAGCATTGTGGAGGCGGATGAAGCTGCTGTTGGAACCCAATTCCAAGCTTTATCCATTGATAATATAGAGGAAATGAGAACTCCATGGCTTCATTTAAGGATGCGCAACAGGTTGTGCATAATGGCCATAGTGAAGTATGGGGATGATTGTTGATCCACCTGTAAACAAGAATAGAGCTGGCTTGGGGTTCTCTGTGAAGAATGATAAAGGTAAGAGCATGAGGCCGAAGACTGCTGCAGGCAAGTAGCAAGACATCTTCCGTAGCGGGGGTTATCTTCATCCAACTGTTTCCAGGATTAATGCCATTGTGGAAGATGAAGCAGAGCCAGAAATGCCAAATTATATGACGCACGGAGTTAGGGTTCAGAATTGGATTATCATTGACGTTCCCTCTTGCATACATGTTTCAAAGTAATTTGTTTTGTTAATCTTTTTGAAAAGCTTCCACTCTGCCCAAGGTGAAAGTATTAATATTGTATGGGCATATCTGTTTGCTGTGACTTTTAAAATCAATAATAAAAGTTGTCTTTGTTTCCAAAATTGTGTTTTTATTTTTTGCTTTTTTCTTGGAAAATGGTAATCAGAAAAAAAAAACCATTCAAAATAAATAATAACTGAAATTCAATTTGCATGATCACTTGTTATATGTGCCAGTTTCTAAAAACAATCATAAATCATATGTGCAGATTAATTAAAAAACCCGTTGAATACAATGAACCTGCACCCTCGCCCAACTTTGAATGTCTTGTGTATGGGGCCGAATAAGAAGACTATGATGATATTCCAAAAGAGGTCTCACAGTTTCTTGAGTGCGAGGAGAATGCCATTCAGCCATATAAAAAGCCATTGGAAGTAATCAATTTTGGTTCAGAAGAAGATCTGAAAGAAGTCAAGATTGGAGCATTGTTGCATCCTGATATGAAGAGCAGGTTGATTGAGTTGTTGAAAGAGTATGTGGACATCTTTTCTTGGTCCTACCAAGATATGCCTGGTCTAGATATGGATATTGTAGAACACCACTTGCCGCTGAAGCCAGAGTGCCCTCCAATCAAACAGAAGTTGTGAAGAACTCACCCAGATATGGAAGTGAAGATCAAAGAAGAAGTTTTAAAGAAGATTAATGTCAGGTTTCTTGTGACATCAATGTACCCTCAATGGGTTGCCAATATTGTCCCAGTACCGAAGAAAGGAGGAAAAGTTTGCATGTGCGTAGATTACAAAGATCTAAATAAAGCTAGTCCAAAAGATGATTTTCCATTGCCGCACATTGATATGTTAGTGGATAGCACAACAAAATTCAAAGTTTTCTTGTTGATGGATGGATTTTCCGGATATAATCAAATAAGAATGGCTCCTGAGGACATGGAAAAAACAACATTTATCACACCCTGGGGAACATTCTGTTACAGAGTGATGCCCTTCGGGTTGAAGATCGTTGGTGCAACGTACCAGAGGGCTATAACAACCCTACTCCATGATCTGATGCACAAGGAAACTGAGGTATATATTGATGATATGATTGCTAAATCCCAGACTGAAGAAGGGTGTTGTACCCCAAAATTTTCCCTCTCATGTTTTTCCAAGAGTTCCTCTTGCATAGGTGGTTACAAACTTTTGCCTAAAGAAAAGGAAATTTTTCAAATGATGGTTAAGTATCCTTCGATTGGCATATGCAAAAGGTCCTTCAATTGGCATGTGAAAAAGGTCCTTCGGTTGGCATATGCAAAAGGTCCTTCGATTGGAATATGCAAAAGGTCCTTCAATTGGCATCTGCAAAAGGTCCTTCGATTGGTATAGGGATTTTCAATGGGCATTTCCAATAAGGCAGCTTCGACGGGTATCTTAAGTAAGGTTGTTTTTCGTTAGAGCGTACAAAGTGCCTTTTGACAGGCATGTTAACCAAGTGATATTTCGATTGGCATATAAACAGGGAGATATTCTGATTGTCCAAGTTAGAGAAAATGAGATCAAAAATAGCAAGAACTGAGAGGGTTCAGAAGCTCTAATGATGGGAATTCAAATTCATGCAGATTGGAGAGGATAACTCTGAGCCTTTCTCCAGACTATGGTTTAAACGTAGAAGCTCCAATGTTGAGAATATGAGCAATTCGAATCAAGATGCAGAGCCATCGAAGGGAGCAAGGCTTAAGATTTAATCGAAGGAGCCATGATAACAACTTCACAGCCTTCGAAGGAAAACGAATGTTCTGATGAGGGAAGTTCTAGGAAATTCGAATTAGGACTTAGATCCATCAAGGAGTGTAGAACAACACTTCGATTACTCAATAAGATAACGCTTCGATTGGACCAAGTTCAAAGCCATCGAAGAGAGCAAAACTTGAGACTTAATCGAAGGAACCATGATGAGAGCTTAAGCTAAATTCGAAAAAAAACACCTATCCTAACCTGTCCAGGTTCACCCAAAATTCAAAATGGCATGTTTTCCTTGCAAATATGGCAAGAATTCAATGTTGATTGTGGATTCAATTCCTGAGTTAAAGGCTAGATTGTTTCCTTGTTTGTTCCCAACTCCACAAGAGTTGATTCGACCAGGGTGATTCTCTTCAAATCAAGCAATCAAAGCAGAGGGTGGCTCAATCGAAGGAGCCATGACATCGAAGTTGGTGCAATTCGAATTAGAGTTCAGAGCCTTCGAAGAGAACAAATTCTAAGGGAAATGGATCTGTAGGGGCATGTCAGATTTCAATTTCCATCATATTGAAGGCCCAAACAACTCATAACAGGCTGGCAGTAACGCATGAAAATAGTTTAGCACCTGATTGAATCAAATATAGCAAGTTTTTATAAAGAAATCAAATCAAATCTCTTCATCATAATAGACCAAGATTTGATACACAAATGTTGACCTAAAATCCATTGTCTATATAAACCTCATGATCTCAGAAAAAATGGACGGAGACTGCCACACGGAGATTAGAGACACGCTGCCCACAAACCCACCAAAAGTTGTCAAAACTCCACACCTTTGCAGGCACTTTCCGTCCAGATTAATACTTCGATCGTGTTCTTGGAGTTCACACAGACGCACACTCACTCACGCCCCAACATCTCCACACCTAAAGCTACAGATCAAAGCATACCGGCCATAAGTATAATTCTGAAATTCATTTTCTTAATCTAAGTGAATTTATTCCTTCTGATGTGTTTGTGCGTGTTTGTAATGAATTGTTATATATATTACAATCCTCACAGACATGTCATTGTTAGGGCACGTGAATTTGGTTCCTTCAAATCTCAGGATTCTTGGTATTGCAGGACGAAATAACTTCAGATCTAAATTAGAGAGGGAATCGAAGGACTTGGGTTGGACACCCAGGTCTACATTTGTTTTGTTGCTAACACTTGCTGCAGATATATCCTGAAAAGACCCAGCGCGTGCAGGATCCAAGGACCTGGGTTTCGATACCCAGGTCCTGTGTTTTATTCTGCTAACATATTTTTGCAGATGCAGTTCCTCCACAGGTGATCCTTCGGGCCTTTCCAGCAACACCCTTCATAGAATCGAAAGGAAGCCTTCTTCCTCTGAATCGAAGCCCCCCTTTCTCCCTACGATCGAAGTTTACCTATATCCTTCCCAAACTCAATCGATGGAGGCAGGATAGGGTGCAAATCGAAGCTTGCCCCGTAAATTCTCAAGCCCAATCAAAGGCTACTCACACCCATTCCCTAGCTCAATCGAAAGAAGGCCAAAGAAGGGTGAATCGAAGGAGTCCATGGCATGGATCAAATAAGTCTTTTCTATTCTTTATTTTTACTTTTTACTTGTCTTTCGATTTGGTTGTAATAGCATAGGACCTCTATTTTCTGCGTTTTTTTTACTGCTTTTCATATTAGCTGCTAGTAACTAGGCGTGCATGAAAAGACTAATAATCAAACGTTAGAAAACTTAACAAAAAGACAAAAAATAATTGAACATAACACACTTTCACATATACACCTATAAGGTACGCCCACTTTGGTTGCCTTCAATAAAACAGTCATGAGGCAGGAACACTTTAGCAAAGACCCGTAAAATCAAAAGATCATATTCCCTTGATGACCCAACAGTTGCCTTTTCGGTAAATAATCTCGTCCCTTAAACGAAATTACTAAAACGTCTCCATATGTTTCCCTTATGACTATAAAACGTCCCTTCGATTGTCCCTCAAGATCCAACGACAAGGCTACCTACTCACTAATAGTAGGATTGCACTGTCTAAAGGATAGGAGGAAAAGAACGACTCTTTCGAGTACAAAGTAGATAGCTATTAGAAGTTTGCTCAAAACATTTTTCCCACTTACACATAAATACTATTATTTTCAAAAGACATTTTAAAACACTTTGTATACTTTCTCCACTATTCCTAGAAACATTACAAAGTTCGTCGTACTAAGGCGTTTCCAAAACATTTTCAAACACAAAGCACAAAGGTATTTTAAAAATGAGCAAACCTCTAAGAGCCCGTGGAAAACCACGGATGGAAAGGATGCTAACACCTTCCCTTTCCATAATATACCCCCCCCCCCCCCCTTACTCAGAAAACTCTCAAAAAGGTCTTTTTCTGTTCTTTTCACCCTTTCCTTTATTGGATAAAATAAAAGTCGGTGGCGACTCTTACTTACCGCAACATTTGCGAACACAAGCGTAAAAACCAGTATTACACAATCGGTTCTGCCACCGTATCACAGAACTGGAAACTCTACTGGGGATATAAAAAAGTGGGGTTTACCTTAAGAGTAGTTCATTTTAAAAACTGTTTTAATTTCTTGCTTTGTTTGCTTTATCCTTGGAGGGTTGTTTGGGTTGTTATTATAGATCCTACACCCGAATCTGGGGGCATATTTTTAGGTAAACAAAAATAGATCGTGGAGACTGTATGGCATAGACCAATATGGTTGAAGTGATAGTTGTGTTAGTGTCACACTTTGGTTGGTACTGGTATCCCTTGTTTTGAATCGAGGAGAATACGGGGCCGCCGCATGGTTTCGTGAAGCACTAATGGACCTTAGAACCTTAGTTGAACAAACTTGGCCATTAGAAAGTAATGAGATAGCCGGCCTCGGTGTAAAGCTGGGAATCGGTTGATACTCGATACTACACTCATTGAGATTGGACTTTCAGGATGTTTCATCCGCGAGAAAAGATTGCTAAGCTGAAATAATACTGATAAAGAAAGATCAGCGATATTCAGATTCCTTAGAACCCGGTTACTATTTCTAAGATAGGTTGAGCCATATGAACATTCAAGAGGGTACTTACCTATAAACCCCATGCAAGCCTAAACCTAAGGCTGCGTGTGTGATTTGTTTGCTTTCAACTTGAGCTACTTGCAGGGTTTTTATCTAACAACATGATCTCCTTGCAGGATTTGTTTACAGTCATTATCTAGTAACCTAGACTTCTTAGACTCACTTGTCTTCATCACCTTACACTTTTTCTTAACGCATAGCATACACATCATAACATCATGCCACAACATTTCCTTAACCATTTCAAGGATCTCAAGGGTTTGTGATGCAGGTTATGATAAATTAGACGTCTACAAAGGGGCAAGGGGATTTATTTTCCTCTAGCCAATGCTATCAAAAGACTAAAAATGACAATTTTAGTCAGGGGCTATAACCCACTTGATATGGTGAGCTTGACTCTTGTAGAAGGACATTCAACGATTCAAAGTGCTTCAATCAAAGCTACAAATTTCAACTTTTAACATTTTCTTGTTTACCCCGCGAGATCATTGAAAACATTGCATGCATGCCATTTCACAACAGGTCTTCTAGTACAGGTTTCTCATCTTTTCGCTGTTTATTTCAGCAAAAGAAATGGCCCTTGAACAAACAGTAAAAGACCTTCAAGCTCAAAACGGTCAGTTTCAACAAATGTTCATGGCTTTGGCCCATGGGCAGAAAGAACTGAAAGCTCCCGTCATCAAAGAGAAGAAGAATAAGGCAAATAAACCGGTTGGCATCCTGAATATAGGAAGAAGACTCATAGGACAGGTTAAAGGAGCTCTAGATCTTTCAACTCCATCAATTAAGGGGGATAATTATGAAGAAGATAACAACCCGGGAACTGATGAAGATGAAGCTGATTATTCTGAGGAGCAATATCCTCCTGCTGATGATAAATACAAACAGTTGGAGGACCGTCTGAATGCTATGGAGATTCATAAGATACCTGGCTTGGACTTTGAAGAATTAGGGTTGGTTTCTGGCTTGATCATCCCACCAAAATTCAAGGTTCCCAAGTTCGCCAAATATGATGGTGTCTCCTGCCCTAAGTTGCACTTAAGGTCCTATATCAGAAAAATCCAGCCTCACACTGCTGACCAGAAGTTATGGATCCATTTCTTCCAAGAAAGTTTAGCTGGCACGCAACTGGAATGGTTCTATCAGCTAGAAATAATAGAAATTCATACCTGGGAAGACTTTGTCGCTGCTTTCTACAAGCAGTTCCAATACAATGTTGACCTCGCTCCAACTCGCACACAACTTCAAAGCATGTCTTTGGGTTCTAACGAAGGCTTCAAGGAATATGCCCAAAAATGGAGGGATCTAGCTGGCAGGGTTCAACCTCCTCTGACTGGTCGGGAAATGGTGGACATGTTCATGGGCACTCTGACAGGCCCATTCTTCAATTTTCTGATTGGAAGTTCCTCATCCGGTTTTATAGAAATGGTTCTGACTGGGGAGAGGATTGAAAGCGGTATCAAGAGTTGGAAGATTCCAATGGCGGCATCCTCTAATGCTGAGAGGAAGCCACTTGGTGGTAGAACAGAAAATAATGTTGTCTATGGTCAAAGGCACCATAATACAAATAACCACCACCAGTCCGTGGGAGGAGTGTTAATGTCTAATCCTACACCCGTTCAACATCAACGGGGAAATAGGCGTAGGATAAAATATCAAGAGAGGAAGTACACTGATATTAATATTCCTTTGTCTAAATAATTACAATAATTTCTAAAAGCGGGGCTGATTACACTAAAGGATCCTCCTCAAAAACCTGATACCTCTTCTCCTAAGTACAATCCTAATGTAAAATGTGCTTACCATTCTGATAGCCCTGGGCACAACACCGACAACTGTTCGACTTTGAAGAACAAGATTCAGGATTTGATCGACGGAAAGGAGATCTAATTTGACTCTCCTAAGACCCCAGTGTGACCACTTATCCCATGCCAAATCATGGACAAAATTGAGAGCGTTTACTGCATTTGAATTACCAATTGTAATTCCTTTGTTGTTTAAAACATTTATCTTTATGTCAAACTTTGTTTATTCATATTAATACATTGCATATGTTTGTATTGAATTATTTCAATCGTATTCATTATATTCAAACTGTGTTTTTACCTCCTTTTTGTGATATTCCACTCCCGATTAAAAAGCTCAAATCCTTTAGAGGGAAGATGACGAGAACGATACCATAATCTCTACAGTATGATTTTTAACAGACCCCACTGACGATGTTCAGACATTGTTTCAAATCCTAAACAATGGAGTTATAAGGAAGATAATCCCTAGTAAACCCCTTTGAGCCTAAGAAGTAGGAGTTTTCTGTTCACAGAAATTAAAACCCTTAATCATAACCTGGGGCAGGGTAGTTTCCTCAGTTAATTCATATGTGCATTCAGTTGCAACCTTTCCCTTCATGCACGAAAAATAGTTTAGAAGATTCTCTCCAAAATATGGTGATGGTTCCACATAATCATCAAAGTAGACAATCATTATTTTTCAAAAGAAAAGCCCGCTAAGTAAAAACCTGTGAAGGAGACTTAAGAAAAAAATGGGGTATCCCGCTGACTGTTATCATAAAAGAAACAGTTCAGGAAAAAGCAGGGATAATAATAATAAAAAAGGTCCTACAAATCCTCAACAAAAGAAAAGGTTACAAAAATGACTACCTTCTCAAACAAACGTTCAATTTTGTGAACCATCACCAAGTATCAGAGCAAAGATTCCAGACTCAATCGGGATCTAAACACGCAATTAAATGAGCATAGGACTAAAGAACATCACGAAGAGAGGGTGGGTACAAATAAACATTGAGCCTTTATCCTTTGTTTCTTAAATTGTGAACCAGGCCACGTTATAACCCTTAAAAGTCCTAGCTGAAGCATGGTTTAGTTCGAAAGCATACTGTTACAAAAGGTATCCTGACTCCTGTAAGGTTTGCTATAAATCCTGAGTTGATTTCACACTCTTACAAAATTTGTTTGTTTTACTAAAAAATGAATTTTCAAAATTCAAGACAGACATAAGCTTTGCATTCTTTAAATGAAATTGTTTGCATATGGATAATTGTTCAAACAGCAGAGAAAATCGCAGACGAATATTCAGTGAACGAAGATCCTCTCAATGGACAGAATCACCTCAGACGGAAAAGACATTTCCAATAACAGACCCTTCATAACCAAGGGGCACGGCATGATCATTGTCCATCATCTGGGGCAGTCAAGTCAAGATTTAAGGAATCTCTCAAAGATGCCAAATAGCCAGGGGCAGATCTCCATCTGAATCACTTGGGGCATTGGACATGAATTCCAGCAATGAATCCTGTACGATCAAACAAACATATTTTGGCAGTGTGGCAACACTTACTACTATGGACAATGACAATTATTCGTACCCGGTGAACATGGACATAGTCGGAAAATACTACGCATGAATAAAGATCCGCTAGGTTGACTGGCCTAGGAAAAAGTAAGGGCATCCCGACGAACCAAAAGGGTTTTGGAAAAAATTAGGGATAAAAACAAAAAAAAATGTACACCCAGCAAGTTGAAAGCCTGAAAAGGCGGCTTGAGCAAAAAGGGTATCCTGATGGACTGAAAGTCTGAAAAGACAGCCTAGGAAAAAGTTAGGGATTAAAGCGTACGACTACGTCCCGTCATCTCGTCACTTGTCTAATCAGTAGAAGGTTTATTACCCTGATCTGAATTCACCAAGGACTCCAAGAGTTGGGATAATAGTCATACCATCTACATAATCCCAGCAAATACCTTCTCCAACAGGTATCGAGACAGGGGCATCATACTAAAAGTTCACCGCCACATCCTCTGCTTACAGCCTATTGATGTCAGTTGTTCTCACATCCCCGACAGAGAAAAAATCTCCAATTACTGCTCCAAAATCCCCCAGTGAGGTCGTCAAGCTTTTCGGATTCCCCAACAAGATTTCAACAAAATCCCCAAGCAGTTTATGGAGTTCACCTTCCGCAACAGAGTCTTATAAATATCAAGTAGTTTATAAAGCCTTATCCCCAGTAGAGTTTATTTCTCTAGCTACGGAAGTTCAATCCTCAGCGGAGTTTATTTCTCCAATTGGTGAAATCTTCCAATAGAACTCTTCCCCTTGGCAAAATCATTCTTAAACAGAAGTCGAAGATCCTCGGAAGAGAAAGGGAATCGCCAACAAAACTATCTTCATTCATCGTCCCCAGCGAAAATTGAAGAATCACTTTCTTCACTCACCAACATTAGTTCGGGATTCAGCTTCCAGGTACTTCTCAGCAACAATCATGGATTCATTTTCCCTAGTTCAACAATACAATAATGGAATGACTGACACATTCATACATTGCATTCATACATCATTTTATAGATGTCATAACATACACAGTACGAATTCATATATCACAATCTCATTTTTTGAAGGACACCATTTGCACTTCATGCATCATGACATTGCATGCAGCTAAACCTTTATCTTTTCAGGTAAAGCCTATACACAGACGAATTTTCGTCCGACCAGACAAATTTTTGGTACTCTATTGAGGTAGCAATCATTCAAGATTCCTTCAATATCTATTGAGGTGGTAATCGTTAAAGATTCCTTCATTATCTGTTGAGGCAGCGATCGTCAAAGATTCCTTCATTATCCATTAAGGTAGCAATCGTCCAAGATTCCTTCATCATCTATTGAGGTAGAAATCGTCAAAGATTCCTTCATTATCCATTGAGGTAGAAATCATCAAAGATTCCTTCATCATCTACTGAGGTAGCAATTGTTAAAGATTCCTTCATTATCCATTGAGGTAGCAATCGTCAAAGATTCCTTCATTATCCATTGAGGTAGCAATCGTCAAAGATTCCTTCATCGTCTACTGAGGTAGCAATCGTCAAAGATTACTTCATCATCTATTGAGGTAGCAATAGTTCAAGATTCCTTCAGTATCTGTTGAAGTAGCAATCATCAAAGATTCCTTCATCATCTACTGAGGTAGCAATCGTTAAAGATTCCTTCATTATCCATTGAGGTAGAAATCGTCTAAGATTCCTTCATCATCTGTTGAGGTAGAAATCATCCAAGATTCCTTCATTATCTATTGAGGTAGCAATATTTCAAGATTCCTTCACTATCTGTTGAGGTAGAAATCATCAAAGATTCCTTCATCATCTACTGAGGTAGAAATTGTCAAATATTCCTTCATCATCTACCGAGGTACCAATCCTTAAAGATTCCTTCATTATCCATTAAGGTAGCAATCGTCAAAGATTCCTTCATCATCTTTTGAGGTAGAAATCATCAAAGATTCCTTCACCATCTATTGAGGCAACAATTTTCAAGGATTCCTTCACATAGCTCTCCAGAGGCAGTCCAACACGGACTCATCCTGGAACAACCCTACACAGGCTCTTGCCAATACATTTCCAGATAACAGTTAATTCCATTATCTTCAGCAAATCACTGGAAACCTGGACTTTGACCAGAACACAACAAACTTTCTTCTCTCCAATCCAGAGATAACCCTTCAGCAGAGCCTTGGACAACTGAAGTTCCTAGACTCTATTCCCCACAAAGTTTTCCTCAAGCAGGAAAACAACAGAAATCAACATCCCCCAATGGACTCCTCCTCAGACAATAGGAACAGGAATCCCCACAAAGAGACTTCTTATGAAGTCAGTATATACTTTGGATGGCATCTTTAAGCCCATCTTCGATGAGTCTCTGTCATATACTTTAGATGGCATCTTTAGGCCCATCTTTGACGACTCTCTGTCATCTCCTCCAAATGGTATATGTAAGCCCATTCTCTACATCATCAATCATCAGTATTATTTCATGCGAGTTCAAATTTATGGGCACTCTAGTGTTCAATCATCTTCCACCTTCAGATCACGAAAGGCAGACAAGCCAATCTAAATCCTCAGGTTTAAGAAGATTGAACAAGGGCAGCTGTTGTACCCCAAAATTTGCCCTCTCATGTTTTTCCAAGATTTCCTCTTGCATAGGTGGTTACAAACTTTTGCCTAAAGAAAAAGGAAAATTTTCAAATGATGGTTAAGTATCCTTCGATTGGCATATGCAAAAGGTCCTTCGATTGGCATATGCAAAAGGTCCTTAGATTGGCAAATGCAAAAGGTCCTTCGATTTGAATATGCAAAAGGTCCTTCGATTGGCATATGCAAAAGGTCCTTCGATTGGTATAGGGATTTTCGATGGGCATTTCCAACAAGGCAGCTTCGACGGGCATCTTAAATGAGGTTGTTTTTTGTTAGAGCGTACAAAGTGTCGTTCGACAGGCATGTTAACCAAGTGATGTTTCGATTGGAATATCAACAGGGCGATATTCAAATTGCCCAAGTTAGAGAATATGAGATCAAAAAGAGCAAGAACTGAGAGGGTTGCAGAAGCTATGATGGTAGGCATTCTAATTCATGCAGATTGGAGAGGATAACTCTGAGCCTTTCTACAGACTATGGTTCAAACATAGAAGCTCTGATGTTGAGAATATGAGCAATTCGAATCAAGATGCAGAGCCATCAAAGGGAAAAATGCTTAAGATTTAATCGAAGGAGCCGTGATAACGAATTCAGAGCCTTCAAAGGAAAACAAATGTTCTGATGAGGGAAGTTCTAGGCAATTCAAATTAGGACTTAAAGCCATCAAGTAGTGTAGAACAACGCTTCTATTAGTCAATAAGATAACGCTTCGATTGGACCAAGTTCAAAGCCATTGAAGAGAGAAAAACTTGAGACTTAATCGAAGGAACCATGATGAGAGCCTTTAGCCAAATTCGAATAAAACACCTACCCTAACCTGTCCAGGTTCACACAAAATTCAAAATGCAATGTTTTCCTTGCAAATATGGCAAGAATTCAATGTTGATCGTGGATTCAATTCCTGAGTTAAAGGCCAGGTTCTTGCCTTGTTTGTTCCCAACTCTGCAAGTGCTGATTCGACCAAGGTGATTCTCTTCAAATCAAGAAATCGAAGCAGAGGGTAGCTCAATAGTAGGAGCCATGACATCGAAGCTGGTGAAATTCGAATTAGAGTTCAGAGCCTTCGAAGAGAACAAATTCGAAGGGAAATGGATCTGCAGGTGCATGTCATCTTTCGATTTCCATCATATTGGAGGCCCAAACAACTCATAACAGGCTGGCGGTAACGCATGAAAATAGATTGGCACCTGATTGAATCAAATATAGAAAGTTTTTATGAAGAAATCAAATCAAATCTCTTCATCATAATGGACAAAGATTTGATACACAAATGTTGACCTAAAATCCCTTGTCTATATAAACCTCATGATCTAAGAGAAAAAACGGACGGAGACTTCCACATGGAGATTAGAGACACGCTGCCCACAAACCCACCAAAAGTTGTCAAAACTCCACACCTTTGCAGGAACTTTCCATCCAGATTAATACTCTGATCGTGTTCTTGGAGTTCACACAGATGCACACTCACTCGCGCCCCAACATCTCCACACCCAAAGCTGCAGATCGAAGCATACCAGCCATAGGTATAATCCTGAAATTCATTTTCTTAATCTAAGCGCATTTATTCTTTCTGATGTGTTTGTGCATGTTTGTAATGAAGTGTTAGACAGATTATAGTCCTCACAGACCTTCCATTGTTAGGGCACGTGAATTTGGTTCCTTCAAATCTCAGGATTCTTGGTATTGCAGGATGAAATAACTTCAGATCTGAATTAGAGAGGGAATCGAAGGACTTGGGTTGGACACCCAGGTCTACATTTGTTTTTTTGCTAACACTTGCTGCAGATATAGCCTGAAAAGACCCAACGCGTGCAAGATCGAAGGACCTAGGTTTCGATATCCAGGTCCTGCGTTTTATTTCGCTAACATATTTTTGCAGATGCAGTGCCTCCACAGGTGATCCTTCAGGCCTTTCCAGCAACAACCTTCATAGAATTGAAAGGCAGCCTTCTTCCTCTGAATTGAAGCCCCCCTTTCTCTATGTAATCGAAGTTTACCCATATCCTTCCCAAGCCCAATCGAAGGAGGCAAGAAAGGGTCTAAATCGAAGCTTGCCTCGTCAATTCTCAAGCCCAATCGAAGGCTACTCACACCCATTCCCTAGCTCAATCGAAAGAAGTCCAAAGAAGGGTGAATCGAAGGAGTCCATGGCATGGATCGAAGAAGTCTTTTCTCTTCTTTATTTTTACTTTTTACTTGTATTTCGATTTGGTTGTAATAGCGTAGGACCTCTATTTTCTGCTTTTTTTACTACTTTTCATATTAATTGCTAGTAACTAGGCGTGTATGAAAAGACTAATAATAAAACGTTAGCAAACTTAACAAAAAGAAATAAAATAATTGAACATAACACACTTTCACATATACACCTCTAAGGTATGCCCACTTTGGTTGCCTTCAATAAAACAGTCATGAGGCAGGAACACTTTAGAAAAGACCCGTAAAATCAAAAGATCATAGTCCCTCGATGACCCAACATTTTCCTTTTCGGTAAATGATCTCGTCCCTTAAACGAAATTGCTAAAACATCTCCATATGTTTCCCTTATGACTGTAAAACGTCCCTTCGATTGTCCCTCAACATCCAACGACAAGGTTACCTACTCACTAATAGTAGGATTGCACTGTCTAAAGGATAGGAGGAAAAGAACAACTCTTTCGAGTACAAAGTAGATAGCTGTTAGATGTTTTTTTAAAACATTTTTCCCACTTACACATAAATACTATTCTTTTCAAAAGACATTTTCAAACACTTTGTATACTTTCTCCACTATTTCTAGAAACATTAAAAAGTTTGATGTACTAAGGCGTTTTCAAAACATTTTCAAACACAAAGCACAATGGTATTTTAAAAATGAGCAAACCTCTAAGAGCCCGTGGAGAACCACGGATGGAAAGGATGCTAACACCTCCCCTTTCCATAATCTACCCCCCTTACTCTGAAAACTCTCGAAAAGGTATTTTTTTGTTCTTTTCACCCTTTCCTTTGTTGGATAAAATAAAATTTGGTGGCGACTCTTGCTTACCACAACATTTGCAAACACAAATGCAAAAACCAGTATTACACAGTCGGTTCTGCCACCGTATCACAAAGGGCATGTAGAATATTTGTTGAAGTTGTTTCAGCGTTTGAGGAAGTATCGTCTCCGCTTGAATCTAAATAAATGTACCTTCAGTGTTCGATTAGGGAAATTGTTGGGTTTTATTGTTAGCCAGAGAGGGATTGAAGTTGACCCTAATAAAGTCAAAGCAATTTAAGAATTTCCAGTGCCAAGAACTGAGAAGAAATTCAGAGGGTTTGTCGCGCATTTGAATTATATCTCCAGATTCATTTCCCACATGACTGCAACATGTGAATCGATCTTTAAGTTATTAAAGAAAGATCAAGGTTGTGTGTGGACAGATGACTGCCAAAGGGCATTTGAAAGTGTTAAAGAATATTTGCTTGAACCTCCTATCTAGCTCCCTTCTGTTGAAGGAAGACCATTAATTATGTATTTGATAGTGTTAGATGATTCCATGGGTTGTATTATGGGACAACAAGATTAAACAGGGAAGAAAGAGTAAGCCATTTATTATCTCAGTAAAAAGTTTATTGATTGTGAATCGCGGTATTCCGTGCTGGAAAATACATGTTTTGCTCTGGCCTGGGCGGCAAAATGTTTGCGGCAGTATATGTTGAATCACACTATTTGGTTGATATAAAAAATGGATCCAATCAAGTACACTTTTGAAAAGCCTGCTCTTATTGGGAGAATTTACCTCTGGAAGATGCTATTATCTGAATATGATATCGAATACCGCACTCAAAAAGATATTAAAAGCAACGTGTTAGCATATTATCTTGCTCACCAGCCAGTTGATGATTATCAGTCTGTAAAGTATGATTTCCCTTATGAGGATGTGATGTTTCTGAAAGTGAAAGATTGTGAGGAACTGTTTCCTGAGGAAGGTCCAGATCCTGAGTCTCGTTGGAGTATGATATTTGATGGAGTCATGAATGCTTATGGTAAAGGAATTGGTGTTGTGATCTTCACTCCACATGGATCACACATTCCTTTTACTGCAAGGTTGATATTCGATTTTACTAATAATATGGCAGAATATGAGGCTTGCATCATGGGTCTCGAGGAAGCTATTGATCTCAGAATTAAAATTCTAGATGTGTATGGAGATTCAGCTTTGGTAATAAATCAGATTAAAGGAGAGTGGGATACTCGTCACCCTGGCTTGATCCCTTACAAAGATTATGCTAGAATATTGTTACCCTTCTTTAATAAAGTTGAATTCCATCACATCCCTAAAGATGAAAATCAAATGGCGTATGCTCTGTCAACTCTAGATTCTATGTATCAAGTAAATACTTGGAATGATATACCTCGAATTATAGTTTGGCGACTGGATAGGCCCGCTCATGTGTTTACAACATAGGAGGTAGCAGATGAGAAACCTTGGTATTATGATATCAATCATTTTCTTCACACTCAGGAATACCCGATTGGTGCATCGAATAAAGATAGAAAGACATTGAGAAGATTGGTTGGCAGCTTCTTCCTCAGTGAAAATGTGTTGTACAAGAGAAATTATGACATGGTCTTGCTCAAATGCGTGGATAGACACGAAGCAAACATGGTGATGCATGAGGTTCATGAAGGTTCATTTGACACTCATGCCAATGGACATTCGATGGCTAAAAAGATGCTAAGGGCAGGTTACTATTGGCTGACAATGGAATATGACTGCTACAAATTTGCAAAAAAGTGTCATAAATTCCAGATTTATGCAGACAAGGTTCATGTGGCCATTGACTATTTCATAAAGTGGGTTGAGGAGGCTTCTTTCGCTTCTGTTACCAAGAATGTTGTAGCTCGGTTCATTAAACAAAATCTCATCTTTTGGTATGGTATCCCGGAGAGGATCATCACAGACAATGGTACAAATCTAAAAAATACTATACTCACCGCCCTGTGCGAGCAATTCAAGATCCAGCATCACAATTCTACCCCTTACCGGCCAAAGATGAATGGTGTTGCCGAAGCCGCAAATAAGAACATCAAAAATATCATACAGAAAATGACAGTCACATACAAAGATTGGCATGAGATGCTACCATTCGCTCTCCACGGTTATCGTACCACGCCGCGCACATCAACCGGGCCAACACCCTACTCTCTGGTATACGACATGGAGGTCTAGATCCCCTCTCTGAGAATTGGGAAGGATGCAGGGCTGAATGAAGAAGATTGGATCCAAAATTGTCTTGATCAATTGAACTTGATTGATGAGAAAAGGCTTACTACTGTCTGTCATGGTCAAATTTATCAAAAACAGATGATCAAGGCTTTCAACAAAAAGGTCAGACGCCAAGTATATCAAGTCAGGGATATGGTGATCAAACGCATCATACTGCCACAAGGTAATCCTAGGGGAAATGGACTCCTACATATGAAGGTTCGTTTGTAATCAAAAGCATATTCTCTGGTGGAGCAATGATCTTGACCACCATGGATGGCGACGACCTGCCGCACCCTGTGAACGCGAACATAGGCAAAAGATACTACGCATAAGAGACCCGCTAGGTTGACACACCTAGGCAAAACAAGGGCATCCCGGCGAACCAAAAAGGTTCAGGAAAAAATTAGGGATAAAACAAAAAATTTGTACACTCGGCAAGCTGAAAACCCGAAAGGGCAGCTTGGGCAAAAAAGGGTATCCCGGTGGACTGAAAATCCAAAAGGGCGGTCCAGGCAAAAGTTAGGTAATTAAAGTGTATAACTATGTCCCGTTGGATCACCTTACGGACAACCTATAAACTCGACGTTTCTGATCAATCCAATCAGCTTCGGACAAGGCAACAAATAGATAAGATGCTCGGAGACAGGAAGGCAATAGCAGAATGGGAACTCCATGGGATTATTTCACATAGCTATCTTTTCTTTGTATCAAATTTTCATTTTTTTTACGACGGCATTCTCTTACTAGAATGTTTGTCTCATTGTACAAAAATACTTACTCAAAGTCAATACAAAGATATCCCTTTGAAAGTGAAAAACTATCTGTTTTTCTTTATTCTTGTGTTTTGTTTATGAAAACGTCCAATGATTTATTTTTGAACGTAACTACCCTTTACAAAGGAAAAAAATAGAAAGACAATCACTAATGGCTTTAAGAGATAGGGAAATCTCTCTAAGCTATTTCCATAAAATCCCCCGCAGTGTGTAGTTTAATCCCCAGCGAAATAAAACTTCCAGTTATCACTCCCCGGTAGAAGTCCCCAAATTTCTCAAGATTCCCCAACAGGATTTTATAAGAATTACACGGCATTTCCCTTACAACAAAGTTTATTTCTCTAAGTGGAAATTCATCAGCACTTCAAAACATGAAGACTTGATCTCCGTATCCTCAGTAGTAGTTGGGGATTTATTTTCCCCAATCCAACAAGCAGTGCAACAGATTAGCTCACATACACATACATCACATCCATATATCATAAACATAGATAAGATGAATACATGTATCACAATCTCAGTATACTATCCATTTCATTCAGGATAAGGTTAATCAACAGTTAACATTAACAATGTTCAAAGGCTTTAAAGATACAGTTCAGATACGCTCCAGACACGGATGCCATCCTGATACTCATTAAGATTCAGCTCTCAGATACAGTTCAGATACACTCCAAACACAAATGCCATCCTAATACTCATTCAGATTCAATTCTCGGATACAGTTCAGATACGCTGCAGACACGAATGCCATCCTTATACTCATTCAGATTCAACTTTCAGATACAGTTCAGATACGCTCCAGATATGGATGCCATCCTGATACTCATTCAGATTCAGCTCTCAGATACAGTTCAGATACGCTACAGACATGGATGTCATCCTGATACTCATTCAGATTCAATTCTCATATACAGTTCAGATACACTCTAGACACGGATGCCATCCTGATACTCATTCATATTCAGCTCTCAGATACAATTCAGATATGCTCCAGACACGGATGCCATCCTGATACTCATTCATATTCAATTCTCAGATACAGTTAAGATACGCTTCAGACACGGATGCCATCCTGATACTTATTCGGATTCAATTCTCAGATACAATTCAGATACGCTCCAGACACGGATACCATCTTGATACTCATTCAGATTCAACCCTCAGATATAGTTCAGATACACTCCAGCCACGGATGCCATCCTAATAACTCATTCAGATTCAACTTTCAGATACAGTTCAGATATGCTCCAGATACGGATGCCATCCTGATACTCATTCAGATTCAGCCCTCAGATACAGTTCAGATACACTTCGGACACGGATGCCATCCTGATACTCATTCAGATTCAACTTTTAGATACAATTCTATTACGCTCCATACACTGATACCATCCTAATACTCATTCAGATTCATCTCTCAACAATCATTTTTGAATGGAATCTTTAAGCCCATTCCCTATAACATCAACTATCATATCCTCGAGTGCAAATTTCTGGGCACTCTAGTGTCCAATCATCTTCCATCTTCAAGTCACGAATGGAAAATCCTCCAATCTAACTCTTCAACTTTAATAAGATTAAACAGGGGAAGATATTGTACCCCAAAATTTGCCCTCTCATTTATGAAGAATTTGCTCACAAGATCTCCTTTGGCTCAAGACTGCACTAGGGTTGATCAACTCAAGACACTTCCTTAAGCACTAATGATCCAAATTTGGGTTTGAGATTGCACAACAATATTTGAACCTCCAATTCCCCATATGACTTTCATGTCAAGTTTCAAGCTTTGGATCACACTTTTGCTCAGTCATTTGAGCAGTTGACCTAAAAATCAGTTGTATTGGGGAAAAAGTCTATTGTGGTCAATTTACAGCCAAACTTCATAATTTTTAATCCACATTAACATTTTAAACTCATATGTATCATTTGATCAAGTTTGGACTACAATTCCTTAAGAAATTTGATCAAATCTTCAAAAGGGCAAAATGGTCAAAATTAGGGTTTTGACTGGGAAAGGGCAATTTCTGATTTTTGACCTAGAAAATGATCAATTGGTTTAAGCCATGATCTCAAGAGTCCAATTTCATCATTTGACCTAATTACATGGCTCAAAATATTTCTCAAGTCCAATGGATTGATAGATGAATTTTCAGTCAACTGATCAAAAGTCAATTGTATATTGAAAAGTCAAACTTTGACTTTTTGGTCAAAATCAAATGTCAAAGATCACAATTCATAAAAGCATGTCAAAATATGAAACTTAATCATCAATAAATCAAAAATTCAATATTTCATTTTGAAAAGTTAAAATTTCTAAACTTAGAAATTTTTCTAAGTGTTGGAATTTTCTTATTTTTTCACAACTTTGAGCAAAATTTTCACCATGATGCAAGATGATTCAAAAGAAACTTTAAACATGAAAGTTATAGATCCCCATGAAATATACAAAATTTATTTACACAACTCCTTCCAAAAGTGCTTGGATCTCAAGTTATAATTTTAAGAACACATGGTCATGAAACAAAACACTTAGTGAAATTTTGCCCTAATTTGGTCAGGATTTTGACCTAACTTCATGGCACTTTTTCATATAGTTCCAAAGGGAATTTTCAAAAGTGATTCAAATAGGGGTTGTAGAGAATATTACAAGCTTTCTAAAATGTCAAATAACTCCTTGAGATCATTTTTTGAGTAGGGAGAATCGAAGAGATGAAGTTAGGGTTTTCACACTTGAATTACAAGTCATTTTGTGATGAACAAGATTCAAAATTCAAACTTATGTTGCATAACCATTACTTTTCAGGCCTCAAAATTGTTAGGAACTCCATAATTAATAGCTTGCACAACTGTTAGAGGTTTTAAATCAAGCATTCAATGCAAGGTCGTGCTTTATATCCATTTTGGGAAGAAAGTGCACAATGCCATTTTGATAAAGTAGCTTTTTGCATAAAACTTGTTCTTGAGCCTTGAACTTGTTTTCTTCTAATGATACAAGTCCCATAACTCACGAGAAGTTTATCTAGACACTTACAATCATTCAGCCCATGCTTGTACTTCCTCTTGAAATTTGTTTTCCCACTTTTCTTGAAAATCAAGTAACATAGCAATTAGCTTGTAACTTGTACCTCTCACTCTCAAAAGCACTTAAGATTTTTGCTTATACATACACAGGTCATTTTCCACAAATCCCACGCATACTTGAGCCTTGAAAACACCAAGAACACAGAATCACCCAAAACACCTCAAAACTTGCCATTTCTGAGTTTTGAATCCAATCTGCAAATTTGCTCATGTATTTTTTTGGCCTTTTACTTTCAAAAGCTTCTAAATAACATACAAAAACAATTCCAACACCTGCAACACCACTTTAACACCTCCATCATCATCCACCATTTTCAAAAACAACACCTTGCACCTTGACTTCTCCAGAACTCCTTAGGAACTTTCAGCTCAAGCTAAGCATCACATTAGCTTCCTGGGAACTTGAGGAAACTTATCCAATCATTGGAACTCACTAAAAGCTACTCAAACTCAAAACACAATACCCTCTTGCAAGGTAAGTTATCTAAACTTTGAAATTTTCATACAAGCATCATTAATGGTTTATTTGTGAATGAAAAATGTAGATATCATTGCCCTAAAGCTAACCATGTCCATAGTTTTCATTATATTGCTTGAGCTTAGAGAATTTTAAGATTGAAGTTTCTGAAATTTTTAGGGTTCAGATTAGGGCCATTAAAATTCATGCTTGTCTTTGATCTATAATTTTATTGCTTTGCATTTCTAAAATCGTGTGGAAATTTGCTACAAGTTTCCTGTTTACATTTTTCATTTTTGTTGAGAATTGAATAAGATACAGAGGTTCAGGTTGGGCGTGAGGTTGAAGATGAAGTTGTCTTCAGGAACGTGTTTACCATATATATATATATATATATATATATATATATATATATATATATATATATATATATATATATATATATATATATATATATATATATATATATATATATATATATATATATATATATATATATATATATATATATATATATATATATATATATATATATATATATATATATATATATATATATATATATATATATATATATATATATATATATATATATATATATATATATATATATATATATATATATATATATATATATATGGTTCGATATTAATAAACATATGTATAGTCACTCCAGTGGTAGAAGCGTGCGCCTGTGACTATAGGGACCTGGGTTCGAGCCCCAGTGGTACCCTTTTGGGATTTTTTCATATTTTTCACTTATCCTGACCTTTTTTGGCAGCGCTGGGCCTCATCCCCTTGGGCTTTATTTATTTTACTTCTGACTCCCCTTGCTGGCTGTTCACACCCTGGCCCATTTTATTTTATTTTTTTCATTTTTATTTATTTTTTTTCTTAAATATATTATCTAACACTGAAAAAAATCAGAAAAAATATAAAAATATTAGATTTATATTTCGATATAGTTTTTTTTTTACACAAAAATTATTTTATTTAATCATACTTTATTTATTTCACTAACTGATTTGTAAATTTAATTAGAAACTAGGTTTTTTTTTATTATTTTCTTTTAAACAATTTAAATATATTATTTTAATATATGAAAAGACCAAAAATATTTTATAATACTATAAATTATTTTTAAGAAAAAAAGACCAAAAATATTCTTCTTATAAAATTAATTCCTTTTTTAATCAATTAATAGATTAGGGTTTTCATTTAAATTCTTTTCCTAGTAAGTTTAAGTCTACTTTTTTATTAATTTAATTAATTATTTTTCTTTTTAATTAGGTTAAAACAAAACCCATTTTCCCTAAAAAATCCAAATAAATATCCATTGTCTTTACATTTGCATTCTTGTATATTTATTCATTTTTGTACATTATTTATCCAAATTCAATATGGTTGTAATATATAATTAGGTTTATTTTCTAGCAATCCTCATTTGTAATTTGTACACCCCCTCCCACAAGTATTGTAATAGTGTAGTAATTTTAAATTCTGCCATTTATCGCTTTATATACAAATGCTAGTAACTAGGTTTTGTATGGAAAGACTATAACCAATCAATTAGAAAACCCTAATCAAATAAAAAACCAAGCATGAAAAACAATACACTTGCACACAAGTACCCCTAGGGTAAATCCACTTGGTTGCCTTACAAATGGCCATGTTACACATGTGAGGTATCTTAGCAAAAACAAGTAAAATACAAGATCATAGTCCCTCGATGACGCTATCTATGTTGCCTTTAAAATGATCTTAGACCATAAAAGAGAATGCTAAGATACCTTGCAACATTGCTAATCATGGTTATACGATGACCCATGCCCGTCACGTTTACATCCAAAGATAGGGTTACTTACCAAATCAATGGTAAGATAACAATGTCAAAGGAAAAGGAAATGAACAAGAAAGACTTTTGAGTAGGTAGAATGTTCTTAGTTACTTGCTAAATTTCAAAACAAAACATCCTTGTTGTTTTCAAAACAAGCACCTACACTTTCAAAACATCTTACAAACTTGAAAATATTTTCAAAAGATCAACATCTTTGTATACATTCTTATGAACAAGAATCATTACAAAGTTTTCCTAAACAATGGCCTCTTTACAAAATACTTTCAAAAAACCACACAAATCACAATTTCAAACAAAATCAAGTGATCTAGCAAGTAACTAAGAGCCCGTGGAAAACCATAGATGAAAAGGGTGCTAATACCTTCCCTTTTCATAATCTACCCCCCCCCCCCCCCCCCCCCCCGAACTCAAGAAATAATATCAAAGGTCTTTCCTGTGCTTTTTCACCTATCCTTTTGGATAAAATAAAAGTTGGTGGCGACTCTTGCTAACCGCAACATTTGTGATCAAACATAAAACACCCAAGTCAGTTCTCCCACCGTATCACAGAACTGGCGATTCTGCTGGGGAAAATTTTAAAAGTGGGGTTACCTTAGGGCTCGATCACATTTACTTGCCTTCATTGTTTGACTTGTATCGCTTTATATTATGGTTCTTTGTTTGGGTTTAAATCCTCTACCTGGATTTGGGATACCTTATAGGTAAGTAGCAATATGTTGTGGAAACTATGCGGGGTATACCGAAATGGTCTAAGAAATAGCTACATTAGTGCGACATATTTGTGGGTACCGGTAGCCCTTGAGTTAATCAAGGAGAATACAGGGCCAATGAGTGATGTCATGAAGCACTAATAAACTTTTAGAACCTTTACTTGACCAACTTGTCCTTCAGGACGTAGTGAGATGACCGGCTTTGGTGCAGTCCGAAGTTGGTAGTTACTCGATACTACACTCATTGAGGTTTGGTTTTTTAGGATATTTCGGTCGCCATTAAAGAGGCTTGTGCTGAAACAATGACCAAAGAAACAAACCGGTGATATTGAGCTCCTTAGAACCCGGTTACTATTACTAGGACAGGTTTGAGCTAACTAAACTTCAAGAGGGTACTTACCTATAAAACTCCATGCAAGCCTACACCTAAGGACTTGTTTGCTTTGTCTGTGTATATTTACTTGTACATAACATCATAACATCATGAACATCAAAACATCACACTCATACTCACTAACCATTTCAAGGATCTTGGAATTCATCTTTGTTTTGTTTTGTAGGACATGGATTCTATTCGCGGGAAAACTATTCAAGTCAATATTGTAAGGATCCCTCCTCAACTCAAAGAGTTAGCATCAAGGATTCCTGAAAATTCTCCACTCACCGAAAGACATGGTCGTCTCTTAAACTTGGTCACCTCCAACACTGATGAAGACATGAAGAAGGTTCTCTTTCAGTTCTTTGATCCTTTACACCATTACTTCACATTTCCTGATTATCAACTTGTGCCAACTTTGGAAGAATTCTCCCAACTCTTGAGGATTACCATTCTCAATCAACTACCTTATAACGTTACATAAAGAGATCCAAAGCCAGAAGAGATTGCTCAAGCTCTACACTTGCAACCATCAGATGTCACAACCAATTGGGAAATAAGGAGTGGTGTCAAGGGTTTACTAGCAATGTTCTTGTTTGAGAAAGCCCAAAGTTATTGGAACTCTTTGGATCTGCAAGCTTTTGAGGAAATTGTGGCTCTCCTCATCTATGGGATGGTTTTGTTTCCAAATCTTGACCAACTCATAGATGTAAACCCCGTCAAGATCTTCATGTCTCGTAACCCGATGCCTAATTTTCTAGGAGACATCCTACATTCTTTTCACACTCGCACTATAAGGAAAAGAGGTATCCTTATGTGTTGTACTCCTCTCTTTGCAAGATGGTTTATTTCACATCTTCCTCAATCTGTATTTAAGAACGAGCAAGGTTCAAGGTGGTCACAAAGGTTGATGACGCTCAAACATTCATACGTTCATTGGTGTTCCCGATCCTTAGAGAATGTTACTTTTATCGACTGTTGTGGAGAATTCCTTAATGTCCCTTTACTTGGAATTAGAGGAGGTATCACCTATAACCCTTTCTTAGCCTTAAGACAGTTTGGTTACGCCCAAAGGGATGGCCCGCATGAGATGCTCATTCAAGGTTTAGTATTTGACTACGAGAACGACAATCAAGGTCATCGCCAGAGATTTATCCGAGCTTGGAGGATGTTGAACAAGGTAGATAGCAAGACATTGGGGCATAAGAACTTCATCCCTCTTGAGCCTTACCTCAAATGGGTACGAGCTCGTGCTCAAAATCTTATGATGCCTTACCCCTCCATTCTCCCAATAATCATAGAGCCTATTGTAGAAGGATATGTCCCGTACACTATCCTGCATCCTAACATGCCCACCTATCTTGAATACTTACAAAGAGATTGGATACAGCTCAAGGGGGAGTGAGATGCTTTCGAGGCCCAATTCTACGCCAGTGAGAAGAAGGTTTTGGAACTTACTAAGCAACTTCATGAGGAGTGGAGCCTGAATGCCTACATCGCACCAAAAAGGATGAGTACAACTTTTTTATCTTAGAGTTTTTGTATTTATTTGTAAGCCCAAAAGAGGAATGATTTACTCAAGCTTTGATTTATTAAAATGACGTGTGTTCCTTTTTTGTTTTAAAGTAATTTTAAATCTCTAAGTTCCATGAAATCATTGCATATGCATCTACCATTCATCATAACATAAGAAGGTTTCTTGCAACAAGTCTCCTCATCTTTCTAATGTTTATTTCAGTAAGATGGATCTCGAGCAGACGGTGAAGGACCTCCAAGCACAGAATGCTCAATTTCAACAAATGTTTTTAACTCTAGCCAAAGGACAAGAAGAGTTAAAGACCTTGCTGGTTGAAGAGAAAAAGAAGAAAACAAAGAAAATAACAGGAGTTTTAAATATGGGAAGAAGATTCCAAGGACAAGAAAGAAGGACCCTAGACTTTGCAACGTCATCTGGTGAGAAAGACAATCAAGATGGGAAAGGCAAGGAAGCAGTTGCCCAACCAGATTCAGAAGAGGAAGAGGAAGAAGAAGATTATTATGAAGAACAATATCCTCCGGCCGACGACAAGTATAAGCATATGGAAGAACGGTTAAGTGCAATGGAAATTCAAAAAGTGCCTAGACTGGACTTTGAGGAGTTAGGTTTAGTGTCTAGGATTGTCATTCCTCAAAAATTCAAGGCACCGGTGTTTGCCAAATACGACGGAGTTTCATGTCCCAAAATGCATCTCCAGTCCTATGTGAGGAAAATACAGCCTCACACTGCTGACAAGGATTTATGGGTACACTTCTTTCAAGACAGCCTGTCCGGAACTCAACTTGATTGGTTTTATCAGCTAGAAAGAGCCAATGTTCATAATTGGGAAGATCTTGCTGCTTCCTTTTACAAAAAATACCCATACAATACAGACCTTGCTCCCACCCGTACTCAACTCCAGAGTATGGCCATGGTTTCAAGTGAAGGATTCAAAGACTACGATAAAAAATGGAGGGCCTTAGCAGGAAGAGTCCAGCCTCCCTTATCAGAAAGAGAGCTAGTAGACATGTTTTCTGGCACCTTGTCCGGTCCTTTCTTTAATCACTTAATTGGGAGTTCCTCTGTAGGTTTTATCGAATTGATTTTGACCGGAGAAAGAGTGGAAGCCAGGATAAAGAATGGGAAGATTCAAAAAAATGCACCCTCTGCTGCTGTAAGAAAACCATTTATTGGAAAAAAAAATAAGTTGTTGTTGTATATCCTCAGAGAAATCAAGATAGGACTAAACACCGTCCAATGGTGGGGGCTGTCATGATTCCTAAACCTGCACCTACTCAGCAAAGAAGAAACTAGCCAAGAACAGAAAGACCAGTCAGACATTTCATCTGAATTAATATGACAATATCTCAAGTATTTCCACATTTGTTAAGATCCAACATAGTGACTTTGAAAGAAGCTCCAAAGAATCCTAACACAACCTCTCCTCATTAGCATCCTAATGCTCGTTGTGCATACCATTCTGAGAGTCCCGGCCATGACACTAACAACTGTTGGGCTCTGAAAAACAAGGTACAAGACCTTCTTGAAGCCAAAGAGATTGAATTCGATACGCCAGAAATTCCCAATGTCATCACTGCCCCTATGACCAAGCACGACCGTAATATCAACGTTGTTGTGGAAGATATGTTTGTTACTTTGGTTGATGAACTTGTGACCCCACTCCCGACTATAAAAAATAACTTGTTGAATGCCGGTGTATTCCCAGGCTATGATGAAAACTGTCATTTATGTTTATCCTCACCAACCAGTTGTCATTTGTTAAAAGCGGGCGTTTAATGCCTAATATATTACAAGGAGATTTTGTTCAAGAAGACTTCTATTCCAACTGTTTCTTATAATGATGTTTCCATAGTGACCATTTTCGCCAATTCTTCCACGGTCTCCACCAAAAGACCCGTTAGAATTACATCAGTTCCTAAAGTAGCTCTGTTGATAATTACAATGCCTGGACCAATCCCGTATTCGTCAAACAAAACCGTCCCATGGAATTATGGAGGTGATGTCTACTATCACGGTATCAAGCAAGATTGGCCAGCTGCTGAAAATTCAAGTTCTGAGAAAGTTGACTCTGATATCAGTAACATCGCAGGGACTAGCAAGATAACCCGAAGTAGAAGGGTATTCTCTCCATAAATTGCTCCTCCAAAAGTTATTTTTGGACTTGTAATCATTCTTGTTGTTGTTGCTCCTCCAAAGGCTATTCCCAGTCCTGCAAACATCTCTGCTAATACTCTGGTTGACAATACTTTTGCAGTCCATGTTATCACCTCTATTGACATTCCTACTGTCAATTCAACCGTGACTCGAGGAAAAGGTATTCTGGTTGAGCCTGTCCGGATGAAGGCACAATCAGTAGCTATCACTGAGACTTCCCGAAAAGAGATGGAGGAAATTCTAAAGATTATAAAAAGAAGCGACTACAACATAGTCAAACAACTGGGGAAAACTCCATAAAAAATTCCCATGCTGGCTTTATTGTTATGTTCTAAGGCTCATTCAAAGGCCTTGGTAAAATTCCTTAAAACTGCCCATGTACCCCAAGAAACATCTGCCGATCAGTTTCAAGACTGCGTAGCCAGCTTGACTGCAGATAATGGTTTAGGTTTTTTGGATGCTGATTTAACGCCAAGGGGGAGGAAGCATAATGAGGCATTGCATGTCTCATTTGAATGCAGGGGCACGACCTTGGCTCACGTCTTGGTGGATACCAGTTCGTCTCTAAATGTGTTTCCTAAAAAATCTCTTGATAGGCTTGACTGTGAAGGATTGACCTTGAATCCTAGTGTTGTACCCCAAAATTTTCCCTCCATTTTCATCAACATTTTCTCACCACAAGACTCTTGGAACTCAAGATCAAGTTAGGGTTTGCTCTGCTCAAGGCCTCTCCTTGCATTGTTGACCCAAATTAGGGTTTGAGTTTGCACAAGGATGTTTTAACCTAAAATGCCCAAATTGACTTTCATGCTTCATGTTGGACTCACAAGTTTATCCATACCAAGTTTCAAGCCTTGATTCCAATCTTTGCCCAGTCAATTGGACAGTTGACCTAGAAATCAGCTGTATCACAAAAAAAGTCAACTATGGCCAATTGACAGTCAAATCTCATGAATTTTGACCCACATCAACATAATGAACTCACATGAATCATTTGGTCAAGTTTGGATCACAATTCCACAAGAAATTTGATCAGATCACCAAAAGGGCAAAATGGTCATTTTTAGGGTTTTGACTGCACAAAGGCAATTTTTGACTGTTTGACCTAAACAATGACAAACCAAGCTCACATATGGACTCAAGGACTCAATGGCATTGTCTTGACCCATTCAACAAGTTCAAAAGATCTCAAATGCATAGGATTGACTGATGAATTTTTCAGTCAACTGATCAAAATTTGACTGTATACTGAAAAGTCAAACTTTGACTTTTTGCTCAAAATCAAGTGCCAAGATTCATTTTTCATCAAGAAATGTCAAATTATGAAACTTGTTCATCAAGAAACCCAAAATTGCAAATTAGGGTTTAAAATGAGAAAATTTCATAACTTAGAATTTTTCTAAGTTATGAAACTTCCTTATTTTTTCCTAACTTTGTCCCATTTTTTCACCAAGATGCAAATGGATTCAAACAAAACTTGAAACATGAAAGTTGTAGTACATTGAAAAATATACAACTTTTATTCACAAAGTCTTTTCAAAGGAAGCTTGTATCTCAAGTTATGATTTTTGGAACAAGGGTGCAAAACATTTTTAACTTAGAGAAAATTTGACCTATTCTAGTCAGAATTTTTGTCCAACTTCTTGGCCATTTTTCACATGGTTCCACTTGGAGTTTCAATTGGAATTACAAATATGGATTGTAGTACACATTACAAGCTTTCCAAATTGTCCAAGAACTCATTAAACACCCTTGTGGTTAGAGAGAATCGAATTTGCAAAGTTGGCCAAAACTCACTTTTGTTCATGGCCAAAGCTTGTTCATAACATTTGCATTTTCAAGTCAGCAAGGTTTGTGATAGCTTGCAGGCCTCTAAACCTCTTCACACTCAATAATTAAATGCCTAACCATTGAGCTAATGCATTATTTCATCCATTTGGACAATACATGTTAAATTAATCCTTAATTAGAAAAAGCAAACTTGCCATTTTTGAAAAGTAATGCTTTATGTCAAGTTCTAAATCTTTGAAGTACAAGCCAGATCTTTGAGGCAAAGTTTTATAGACAAATTCCAGTTACCAAGAGCCAAAGTTTCAGTATACTTTAGGGCATTGTACAGGCCTATATGTCAACTTGCACTTTCTTGCTTACATTGGAAGAAATCTTGCAAACACATACCAACTCTCACTCCCTGCAAGCATAAGCCTAAGCAAACTTTGTTCTCATCTTCCATACACCAAAACAGACCTAAGGCACGATTCAACCACCTCTCAAACCTCCTCATACATCAAAACACCCTCTTGCTGCAGAAACAGGGCATACCCTGCAACTTGAGTTCCACAATCCATTCTTGTCGTGCGTTTTATCCAAAAGGAATTCAAACACATTCCATATCATCCACACAAACTATCCCAAGCCTTGAACTCAAGCTGTAACACCCTTAACTTCATCTGCCATTTTCATTTTTCAGTTTTGCAGGTGAACTTCCATAGCACGATTCAGAGTGATTCAAAGCAAGCTAGGTGTTGGAGAAGCTTCCTTGGACTTCAGGCAAGCTATACAAAAGCTCAAACTCCATTGAAGATACCTACATTGCTCTGTACGATTCAAGCTGAGACAGGTAATCCATGAACTTCTATCTCTCAATCTAGGAAGAGTTAGGCTTAGTTTTGTGAATGAAACATGCTCTACTCATAGCCCTGAAGCCATACATATGATTACTTTTCATTTATATTAAGTATGCTGTGAGAATTTTAACCATGAACATTGAAGAAAAACTAGGTCAGAAATTGGGGGTGAAGAAATTCTCCCTGGTTTCTTAGAGTTAGGATAAGTTTTTTACATATTTAAAATCATGGTTTGATGCTCTACATTGTTTATGTTATGAGTTTTGGCTAAAAATCAAGGAATCGGGAGTTTGAATGAAGCAAGAAAACGCGCGTTTTTTTTGTTCAAAGGTTGCTGGAGGTTGAAGACAAAGTTGACTTGGGTTGGGCCTGAGTCAACTTACTTTTTGCACCCCTTTTTTCCATTTGCACCCCCTTGGCCCATTATGTGAAATACTTGTCATTTTTGCATTTTTCTTTTTGATTCTGATTTTATATTTTTATTCAAACATGAAAAAACACTAAAAATATTTTTCCATATTTTTTTGCATTTATTTGGCATTTATTTGTTTTATTTAGTATATATATGTAAATAATATAAAAACCTTTTTATTTAAAACCCTAAAAAATAATACAAAAAATATTTATTTTTCAGTTATTATTTTTTATTTACATTTTGAAAACATTTTCTAAAATATACATTTTTTTAAATAATTAATATTTTATTTTTTGTACATATTTAGCATATTAAATATATATAAATATACATATACATATTTTATTAGAATACTTAGGATAAAAATATGAAAATAATACATTTTTATTTTTATTAATATTTGACATCAAAAATACTTTTTTACAATATACTTCTTATTTTTTGTATATAATTAACTAATATTGTATATAATTAATAAATAAATACTATTTATTCAAAAACTAGGGTTTTGCCCTAAATAATAAAAATATTCAAAATTTGACCCTTTTTATTTTTGTTTATATTTCACATTGAAAATTACTTTCAAATACATAAAAAATCATTTTTGTGCATAATACATTTTACATATTTATTGTATTTACTTAAATATTGTACAATTAAATATTTTTATATTCGATATGGATGTAATAGCTTAAAATTTAATTTCTTGTCAAATATCCCCAAATTCAAACTTGTACCCCATCCCCATAATCATTGTTGTAATAGCTTAGCATTTAAATTTATGCATTTAAAAGCTTTCAAATCATGCCATGATAGACCTAGGGTTTGTATGCAAATAAAACCAACAAATAGCTTGACCTAATTCAAGATAAACATACATGAAAAACAAACACAATGCACACTTGCACCCTTAGGGTTACTCCACTTGTTGCCTTCAAAAATGGGACATGTTTGCATGTCAAGTACTTTGGCAAAACAAAACAAAACAAAATGATCATAGTCCCTCGATGACACTTTCGAAGTTGCCTAAACAAAATGATCAAGTCCCTCAAGAAAAAATGCCAAAGACACTTGACACTATTGCATGCATGGTCTAAACGATGACCTGCGCCCGTCCCGTTAACATCCTAACACAAGGTTGTTCACCAAATACAATGGTGGAACAACACTGTTAAAAGGGTTAAAACATGAGAAAGATCTTTGAGAAATTTAGGGTAGATAGCTCTTGGTTACTTGACCAACTTGCAAAACAAATCCTTGCCATTTTTCAAAACACACATCACAACACAATTTCAAAACAAACTTTCAAAAACATTGAAACATCTTTTCAAAAAGACACACACCTTTGTAAAACATTCAAACAAGAATTGTTACAATGGTTGCCTAGACAAGGCATCTTTTTTCAAAACATTTTCAAAACCACACACACAAAGCACCATTTCAAACAATTGAAAATCAAAGGCAAGTGATCTAAGCAAGTAACTAAGAGCCCATGGATAACCATGGATAGAAAGGGTGCTAATACCTTCCCTTTCTATAATCTACTCCCCGAACCCATGAAAATATCTCAAAGGTTTTTCCTGTGCTTTTTAACCTTTCCTTAGGATAAAATAAAAAGTCGGTGGCGACTCTTGCTAAACCGAAACATTTGCGAACACAAATGCAAAACCTCAAGTCAGTTCTCCCATCGTACCACAGAACTGGCGACTCTGCTGGTGAAAAAAATAAAAGTGGAGTAACCTTAGGGCCTAGATCACCCTTTTGCATGACTAATTGTTTGCTTTGATTGCTTTACATTTTGGTTCTCTTGTTTGGGCTTGAAATCCTAACCCGGACTTGGGAAACATTCATAGATAGCAATACGTTGTGGAAATTATGCGGGGTATACCGAAACGGTTGAAGCAATAGCTATATTAGTGCGACATATTTGTGAGTACCGGCAACCCTTGAGTTCAATCAAGGAGAGTACGGGGCCGCTGAGTGATGTCACCAAGCACTAATGACCTAAAACCTTACTTGTCCATCTTAGCCTTTTATTAGGGGTAGTGAGATGACCGACTTTGGTGCAGTCCGAAGTTGGTAGATACTCGATACTACACTCATTGAGGGTTGTTTTCTTGGAATATTTTGGTCGCTAGTTAAGTGGCTAAACCAAAACAATGAACATAGAAAACAATCCAATGATATTGAGCTCCTTAGAACCCGGTTACTATTTATAGGACAGGTTTTTAAGCCAACTTCACTCAAGAGGGTACTTACCTATGAAACCCCATGCAAGCCTGAAACTAGGGTTTTGTGTGACTTGCTTGTACATATGTTTGTGCATACATCATGAACATCATAAAGCATCATATGCATCCACTAACCATTTCAAGGGTTTGGATCTTCATCTTTGTTCTTATTTTGTAGGTCATGGAAATTCTTCGCAGGAAAACTATCCAAGTCAACCTTGTGAGAATCCCTCCTCAACTCAAGGAGCTTACATCCAGAATTCCATAAAGCTCTCTCTTCAGTGAAAGACATGGTATACTGCTCAGCCTAGTCAACACCAACATTGAAGAAGACATGGTGAAAGTGTTGTTCCAATTCTTTGACCCCCTTCACCACTATTTCACATTCCCCGACTACAAATTGGTGCCTACTTTGGAGGAATTTTCTCAACTCATGAGAATCCCTATTCTTAATCAACTACCCTACAACGGTACGGAAAAAGAACCAAAACCTGAAGATGTTGCTCAAGCACTACACTTGCAACCATCTGACATCAAGGGGCATTGGGAGACTAGAAGTGGTGTCAAAGGCTTCTTGGCAAAATTCTTGTTTGAGAAGGCACAAGAGTGTTAGAATTCTTTGGATCTGCAAGCCTTTGAAGAAATTGTGGCACTCCTTATTTATGGGTTGGTCTTGTTCCCAAATCCTGACCAACTTATAGATGTCAATGCTGTCAAGATTTTCCTATCCAGGAATCCCATACCTACATTGCTTGGGGACATCCTCCACTCATTTTACACACGGACAATGAGGAAGAGAGGTGTTCTCATGTGCTGTACTCCTCTCCTTGCAAGGTGGTTTATTTCTCACCTTCCACAATCAGTGTTGAAGAATGAACAAGGCTTAAGGTGGTCACAACGGTTGATGACCCTCACACATTCTGATGTACATTGGTGTTCTCGGTCCAGAGAAAATGTCATCATCATCGACCGTTGTGGTGAGTTCCCTAATGTTCCATTACTTGGAATAAGGGGAGGCATTACCTACAACCCCTGTCTAGCTTTGAGACAATTTGGATATGCACGAAGGGATGGCCCTCATGACATGCTGATTCCTGACCTAGTTTTTGACTTCGACAACGATGCGCAAGGAATTCGCCAAAGATTCACCAGAGCTTGGAGGATGCCTAACAAGGTAGATAGCAAGACACTGGGGCACAAGAACTCCATCCCTCTTGAGTCTTACCTTAAGTGGGTACGAACCCGAGCCCAGAGTCTTATGATGCCTTACCCTCATATTCTCCCTTTGATTAAAGATCCTGTTAAGGAAGGAGAAGTTCCATACACCGTCCTACATCCTGACATGCCAACATCATGGGAGGAAATGCAAAAGAGTTGGATCCAACTCAAGGAAGAACGAAATACTTTTGAAGCCAGCTTCTACGCCAGTGAGAAGAAGGTTTTGGAGCTTACCCGCCGACTTCACGAGGAGGAGACCCTCAACACTTACATCGCACCAAAGAGGATGTGCAACGTCTTTTTACCTTAAGAAGTTTTTGTAATATTTAGCCCATGGGGCATTTATGTACTGACAAAATTTCTTCTTATTTAATGTGACGTGTGTTCTTTTTATCTGCAACAACTTTGAATTTCTAAATCCTTGAATGCATTACATGAATAAACATATCATTCATCATATGCATAAACAGGTCTTCACACCAGGTTTCCTTATCTTTCAGTTGTTTATTACAGTAAGATGGATCTTGAACAGACGGTCAAAGATCTGCAGGCACAAAACTCGCAGTTTCAACAGCTCCTTATGACCTTGGCAAAGGGTCAGGAGGATCTTAAAGCACTGTTAGGGAATAAAGAGCAAGAAAAAGGAAAAAAGAAGAAGAAAAGAGTAGGGGTAGCTACACTGGGAAGAAGATTTGAGAATGAAGCTAGGAGAGTTCTTGAATTCCCCTCCACATCTGATGAGGGAACCGGTAAGGGAAAAGGAGATGCATTACCTTCTGAATCCGAGGCTGAAGAGGAAGAGGTTGAGGAAGATGAAGATTATTCAGAACAGCAATACCCGCCAGCGGACGACAAATACAAAAACCTGGAGGATAGACTGGCAGCTATGGAGCTGCAAAGGGTTCTCGGGTTAGATTTTGAAGAATTGGGATTGATTGCTGGGATTGTGATCCCTCCAAAGTTTAAGGTGCTAACTTTTGCAAAATACGACGGCCTGTCTTGCCCGAAGATGCACCTGAGGTCGTATGTCAGAAAAATTCAACCTCATTCCTCCGATAGAAATCTTTGGGTACACTTCTTCTAGGATAGCCTGTCTGGTACACAGCTAGATTGGTTTTACCAGCTTGAGAGGTCAGAAGTGCATAGTTGGGAGGATTTGGCAGCTGCCTTCTATCGCCAGTATCAATATAATGCTGACTTGGCGCCAACCCGTACTTAGTTACAAAGTATGGGGATGGCCTCAAATGAGGGATTCAAAGAATACGCCCAGAAATGGCGCGACTTGGCCGGAAGAGTGCAGCCACCTCTTTCAGATAGGGAACTAGTTGATATGTTCTTGGGGACCCTATCTGGCCCTTTCTTCAACCATTTGATCGGGAGCTCTTCCGCAGGGTTTACTGAATTGATTCTGACTGGCGAACGGGTGGAAGCTGGTATTAAGAGTGGGAAGATTCAAAGGGATGACTCTGCCTCCGCAACTGTTAAGAAATCATTCCCGGTCAAGAAGGAAGCAGCTATTATATACTCTCAAAAAGGATCGGGAAAAACTGAGCGCCGACCGACTGTGGGGGCCGTGATGATTCAAAATTCATCAAATGATCAGCCTCGTAACAATCAGTCTAGACCTAACCAGCAACGGGTAGAACGGACACAACGATAGTTCACCCGCATCAACATGACGCCTGCACAAGTTCTTCCCCATTTGTTGAAGTTGAATCTGACTGGTTTTAAGGAGGCGCCGAAAAACCCTAACACCACATCTCCATACTATCATGCCAATGCTAAATGTGCCTATCATTCTAACAGCGTCGGGCATGACACCAACAATTGCTAGGCGTTAAAGAATAAAATTCAAGATTTGATAGATGCAAAAGAGGTTGAGTTCGACGCCCCTGAGAAACCGAATGTAATCTCCGCTCCAATGCCTTGCATGGTCACAATGTCCATGCTGTTGAAGAGGATCTGTTTGTTTCTGCTGTTGATGATCTGATAACTCCACTACTGACAATCAAGTTGAATCTGTTGAAGGCTGGGATTTTCCCAGGTTGTAAAGAAGATTGCTACCTTTGTCACTCCCTACCAATCAACTGTCCATTGCTGAAGATAGGCATCTAACGCCTAATGAACAACCAACAAATTCTTTTCGAAAAGACTCCTGTTACTCCAACTCCTAGCAATGAAGTTTCAATAATAACCATTTCCGCCAATCTTTCCAAGGTCCCCAAAAGGCCTGTTAAGATTACATCCGCTCCGAAGATTGTTGTACCCTTGAAGATAACCATGCCTGGGCCTGTCCCCTACAAATCTGACAAATCAATACCGTGGAATTATGGTGGAGAAATCTACTACCACGGTGTTAAGCAAATTGAGATAACTGAAGAGAGCTCTGACGAAGAAACTGCCGACATTGGAAACATTGCCGGTACGAGCAAGATTACCCGAAGTGGAAGAATTTTATCTCCAGAGATTGCCCCTCCAAAGGCAATCCTTGGACCCTCAGTTGTTCCCAAAATTACCCCTGCACCGGTAAAACTATCTGCAAAAACGCCAATGATTGAAGAAGCTGTTACTCCTGTGACTGTCCCTTCTCCTGCTGCTGCTGATAAGGGGAAAGGGATCCAAGAAGAGCTCGTCAGGACGAGGGCTCAGCCGTTAGTCATCCCTGAAACCTCTAAGAAAGAAATGGAGGAGATTCTGAAAATAATCAAGAAGAGTGATTATGATGTGGTGGAGCAACTGGGGCAAACCCCCTCGAAGATCTCCATGTTAGCTTTGCTGCTTTGCTCGGAGGCTCATACCAAGGCCTTGATAAGATTTTTGAAGACAGCCCATGTGCCCCAGGAAACCTCAGCTGATCAATTCCAGGATTGTGTAGCCAGCCTTACCGCCGACAACGGCCTGGGTTTCTCTGATGCTGACCTGACTCCGAAGGGAAGAAAGCACAATGATGCATTGCATGTGTCAGTTGAATGCCGAGGAACCACTCTCGCACATGTCTTGGTCGATACTGGTTCTTCTCTAAACGTGCTGCCTAAGAAAGCTCTGGACCGATTGGATTGTGAAGGCTTGGAGCTGAAACCAAGTAATATCATTGTCAGGGCCTTTGACGGGTCTAAAAGAATGGTGCATGGGGAGGTCGACATCCCTATCAAGGTAGGCACTGAAGTGTTCCCCTGAACATTCTATGTGATGGACATCCGCCCATCTTACTCTTGCTTGTTAGGAAGACCTTGGATTCATAATGCTGGGGCAGTCACTTCTTCTCTACATCAGATGCTGAAATACCCTGTTAAGGGAAAAATCATAACCGTACACGGTGAGGAGGAGTACATGATCAGTCATCTGAACTCCTTTCGGTATGTGGAAGTGGATGGCAAATTCATTGAAACACCCTTTCAACACTTTGAGGAAGTTTCTCCCGAGGTGGCAGTAGCAAAGGCAGTAGCTGAGGTACCCAAGCAGGTGGCCAGGATGGCATCTCCGAAAGACACAAAGGCTGCAATGAAGGAGGGGAAGAGCTCAACATGGGGACAGTTGCCTGACTTTCCTCACAAGACAGACAAGTTTGGGTTGGGATTTACCGCTGCGGGGCAAAAGGCTATGCGTCGCTCAAAAATTGAAAGGACACCCATCAAGATTTCTCCTCATGGAATCAATGCTTTAGAAGACGAAGACGAAGAGGGTAACGTTGAAGATTGGATCTTCCCAACCATTGAAGGGGGACTGCACAACTGGGAGGCGAAAGACTTCGTTCCCATTACTTTTATCAATCAGTAATTTATCTTTCGAACATTTCCTGTTGGTCTGTAATAATTACTAAAACAATCTGCACACTACTTTTTCACCTCATGCCTTGCCCGGGGCATGTAGGTCCATTTGTAAGGGTTTTGATTCTCTTCATAATCATATGCCATGTTTAATGAATCATTGGACGTTTTTCATTTATAAACTGCTGTGTTCATTTTCTTTCCTTCTTGCATTTTTGTTTGTTTAAGGATGGCTATCCCTTACACACACCCACACTCCCAAATGCAGGTACCCATCCACTCCGGATTCCATGGGTGACTATTCTGTTGTGTCCTTCAATAACTCTGAAGATTTGGTCAATTAGGCTGAGTACGAAGATGACGAAGATTGTGAAGTACCGGGAGAGCTAGCCAGACTTCTACAACAAGAAGAGAGAGCCATCTTACCTCATGAAGAGCTGTTGGAAACGGTCAACTTAGGAACAGAGGAAGACATGAAAGAAGTACAAGTGGGTGCCAATCTGGAACCAAGTGTCAAGGGGTGCTTAATACAGTTGTTAAATGAATATGTTGAAATCTTCGCCTGGTCTTATGAAGACATGCCAGGGTTAGACACATACATCGTGGTTCACCGTCTCCCTACAAGAGAGGACTGTCACCCGATCAAGCAAAAAGTCCACCGAATGAGGCCCGACATGTCTGAGAAGATTAAAGCTGAAGTAATGAAGCAATTCAACGCTGGCTTTCTGGCTGTTACATCCTATCCACAATGGGTTGCTAACATTGTGCCAGTACCTAAAAAAGACGGCAAGGTCAGAATGTGTGTGGACTACCGGGATTTGAACAGGGCTAGCCCTAAAGATGATTTTCCGCTACCGCATATCGACATTTTGATTGACAACACGGCTCAGCACAAGGTGTTTTCCTTCATGGATGGATTCTCGGGCTACAACCAGATTAAAATGGCCCCAGAGGACATGGAGAAAACAACTTTTGTTACACAATGGGGTACCTTCTGCTACAAGGTGATGCCGTTCGGACTGAAGAACGCAGGGGCAACTTATCAGCGCGCCATGGTAGCTTTGTTTCATGATATGATACATCATGAGATTGAAGTTTACATAGACGACATGATAGCTCGATCACAAACAGAGGAGGAACACCTTGAACATCTGCAAAAGCTGTTTTCCAGGTTGAAGGAGTACAAACTCAGGCTGAATCCAAGTAAGTGCACTTTTGGAGTTAGGTCTGGTAAACTTCTAGGATTTATTGTCAGCAACAAAGGCATCGAGGTCGATCCAACAAAAGTGAAGGCTATACAAGAAATGTCAGCCCCCCGTACTGAAAAGGAGGTTAGAGGGTTCTTGGGACGCTTGAACTACATTGCCAGATTCATCTCTCATCTGACGTCTACCTGTGAGCCAATTTTCAAACTATTGAAGAAAGATCAGGTAGTCGAATGGAACGATGATTGTCAAACTGCTTTCAATAAAATCAAGGAGTATTTGCTAGAACCTCCTATTCTGATACCACCCATTGAAGGAAGGTCGCTGATCATGTATCTGACTGTTTTGGACAACTCAATGGGGTGCGTACTGGGCCAGCATGACGAGTCTGGTCAAAAAGAGCATGCCATTTATTACCTTAGCAAAAAGTTTACCGACTGTGAGACTCGCTACTCACTGCTCGAGAAAACTTGCTGCACTTTGGTATGGGCTGCTCGCCGACTAAGGCAGTATATGTTAACTCATACCACTTTGTTAATTTCCAAAATGGATCCTATCAAGTATATCTTCGAGAAGCCTGCTTTATCTGGAAGAATCGCTAGATGGAAAATGATCCTGACTGAGTATGACATCCAATATACTACCCAAAAAGCTATAAAAGGGAGTGTACTAGCTGACCATCTAGCTCATCAAGCTATCGAAGATTATCAATCCATGAGATTCAACTTCCCAGACGAGGACATCATGACTTTGGACAACATTGAAGGTAATGGACCGTATGACGGACCTGAAAAAAGATCCCGATGGACCCTGTACTTTGATGGTGCTTCAAATGCACTTGGAAACGGTATCGATGCGGTACTCATTTCCCCGGAAGTTTGCCATACACCTTTCACGGCCCGACTTTGCTTCAGCTGTACCAACAACATGGCCGAATATGAAGCTTGCATCTTTGGTCTCAAGGCTGCTATAGACTTGGGGATAAAATCTTTGATCGTATTTGGGGACTCGGCTTTGGTTATCAGTCAAATCAAAGGAGAGTGGGATACCAAACATCCTAATCTTATCCCATACAAAGAACATGTCCTGACATTGTTGCCTCATTTCGAGCAAATCACCTTCGAGCATTTCCCGCGAGAAGAAAATCAGCTAGCAGATGCTCTGGCTACAATGTCTTCCATGTTTAAACTCAACTGGGATAACGAGGCTCCCCAAATCACCATCGAGCGAATGGATGAACCTGCGCATTGTCATGAGATTAATAGCGAAGAAGTAGTGGAACAACCCTGGTTCCATGAAATCAAAAGGTATCTCCAGACTAGAGAATATCCCGAAGGAGCTTCCGTCAATGACAAAAAGTTCTTAAGGAGATTTGCTGTCAAGTTCTTCCTGAGCAATGGCATCCTTTATAAGCGCAGCCATGATTGTGTTTTACTTCAATGTGTAGACAAAGCTGAAGCAGAGTTAATCATGACTGAGATACACAGTGGCACATTTGGCACCCACCTGAGCGGACATACGATGGCTAAGAAGATTCTAAGGGCAGGCTATTACTGGTCTACCATGGAAGCCGATTGCCATCAACATTCCCGTACTTGCCACAAATGTCAAGTCTACGCCGACAAGATCCATATTCCTCCTGTTCCTCTCAACGTTCTGACAGCTCCTTGGCCATTCGCAATGTGGGGCATTGACATGATTGGAGAGATCAATCCCACGGCATCCAACGGACACCTCTTCATCCTGGTCGCTATTGATTATTTCACCAAGTGGGTCGAAGCAACTTCCTTTGCCTCTGTTACAAAATATGTGGTTGCCCTCTTCATCAAGCAGAACCTCATATGCTGGTATGGTGTCCCCGACAGGATCATCACAGACAACGGTACAAATCTGAACAATACTATGATCACCGCTCTATGCGAACAGTTCAAGATTTATCATCACAATTCATCTCCCTATCGGCCGAAGATGAACGGTGTTGTTGAAGCTGCGAACAAAAACATCAAGAAGATCATTCAGAAAATGACAGTCACCTACAAGGACTGGCATGAGATGTTACCGTTTTCTCTGCATGGATACCATACCACGGCGCGTACCTCAACAGGGGCAACCCCATTTTCTTTGGTATATGGCATGGAAGTTGTCCTACCCATGGAAGTTCAGATTCCTTCTTTAAGGATTATGAAGGACGCTGGTTTGAGTGAAGAGGATTGGATTCAGACCCGGCTTGATCAACTCAATTTGATCAACGAGAAGCGACTCACTGCTGTTTGCCATGGTCAGACGTACCAAAAACGGATGATCAAGGCTTTCAACAAAAAAGTCAGACGTCAAGTATATCAAGTCGGAGATCTTGTGATCAAGCGGATTATCTTGCCGCAAAGGGATCCTAGGGGCAAATGGACTCCTACTTACGAAGGACCATTTGTGATCAAGAGCATCTTTTCTGGTGGTGCAATGATTCTGACCACCATGGACGGTGACGATTTGCCACACCCTGTGAACGCAGACATAGTCAAAAGATATTACGCATGAAACGACCCGACAAGTCGAAAACCCGAAAGGGCGACTTGGGCAAAAATGGGCATCCCGGTGAACCGAAAACCCGAAAGGGCGGTTCAGGCAAAAATTAGGGATAAAACAAAAAAATCTGTACACCCGGCAAGTTGAAAACCCGAAAGGGCGGCTTGGGCAAAAAAGGGTTTCCCGGTGGATCGAAAACCCGAAAGGGCGATCCAGGCAAAAGTTAGGGAATTAAAGCGTATGACTATGTCTCGTCGGATCACTTTAAAGAACAATCTCTTCATCAACAAGCTCCGAGCTTCTGATAAATCCAATCATCGGCGGACGAAGCATTGAATGGACAAGATATTCAGAGTTGTGAAGGCTATAACAGAATGGAATCCCATGGAATTGTTATACATAGCCATCTTTCTTTTGTATAAAATTTTCAATTTTTTACGACGACATCCTCTTACTAGGATGCATGTCTCCTTTGTACAAAGATACTCATAGAAAGTTAATACAAACCCTTTTCCAAATACAGAAATTTGCCTTGTCTTCTGTTTCTTTTTCACACTTATGTTTTATTTGAGAAACGTCCAATGTTTTGTTAAATAGGCATATGCATTTGAACATAGTCATTTTCTTACAAATCAAGAAAGATGATTGCTGATAGGTTGAAGGTACAGATAGGTATCTTGATGCCCTTTCAGAGGAAATCCCCAGTGGAATTAAACTCCAAATTCCTCAACAAGGTTAAAATCCAGAACTTAATTCTCCAAACAGAGTTAAACTTCAGGATCCTCAGCAGAGCAAAAGCTTTCTCAAAATTGACTTCCCCAGCTAAGAGAGCCTTCTAAGAACTTAATTCCCCTCAGAGCTAAGTTTCAGTATCCCCAGTGGATCCCTAAAATCTGAAAATCCTATCCCCAGCGAAGTCAAAGCTGTTAAACCCCAGCGAAGTCAAAGCTGTTAAACCCCAACGGAGCTAAAACTTCCAACTGTCAATCCCCAGCGGAACCAGATTAGTGAACATTCTCCCACAAAGATACTTCCCATCAGATTGAAGATTCTCAGTCTTACTCCTCCATCATGAGCCTCCCAGGTTCTGGACTCCCCTGTAGAGATCATCAGAATTCTCATTTCCCACAGGTCACCAAGGATTTTCTATCCCCAGCAGTGGTCCTAAGATCCCTCAACAACTGAAGATCTTGCTCCCCAAGAAATCAGTAGTCAGCAAGGATTTCTCACCCTCAGTAATCAAAGGATTTTCAATCCCCAGCTTCGGTTATGGGTTTATTTCCCCAACATTTGTCAAGGATTTATTCTCCAAAGCAAAATTACATTTCAAGCTGAAAGGTCGTTCAAAATTTCCTTCATCACCTGCTGGAAGTTACGATCATCATCAAAAATTCCTTCATCACCTGCTGGAATTCAAGGTCATTCAAAATTTCCTCCATCACCTGCTGGAAGTTACAACCACCGACAGAATAAAGGACAACTGAAGCTCCTAAAATCTGTTTCTCTCAAGATTGAAGACTCACATCCTTAAAACATCAGAAGATTGGTACACTCCCAGTTTCTGACTCTTAACAGAATGAAGACTCTCATCCTTAAAACCTCAGAAGATTGGTACACTCCCAGTTTTTGACTCTTAACAGAATGAAGACTCTCATCCTTAAAACCTCAGAAAATTGGTATACTCCCAGTTTCTGACCCTTAACAGAATGAAGACTCTCATCCTTGAAACCTCAGAAGATTGGTATACTCCCAATTTCTGACCCTTAACAGAATGAAGACTATCATCCTTGAAACCTCAGAAGATTGGTATACTCCCAATTTCTGACCCTTAACAGAATGAAGACTCTCATCCTTGAAACCCCAATAGATTGGCATACACCCAACCTCCTGATATCCCTAACAGAATGAAGATTCTCATTCTCAAAGTGGCATACAACCTGAATTCTCAATATTCCCCAACAGAATGAAGATTCTCATTCTCAAAGTGGCATACAACCTGAATTCCTGATATCCCCAACAGAATGAAGATTCTCATTCTCAAAGTGGTATACAACCCAAGCTCCTGATTCCCCAACAGCGGTCCTAAGACTTCTCATTTTCAACGATCAAAGGATTTTCAATCCCCTGCAGCAGTCAAGGATTCACTTTCCCCGACAGCAGTCAAGATTCTATTATCTCTGGCTATCCAGGATTCATCTAACCCCAGCAAGACAGCTCATCAGCTTACATGCGCATTCATTACATCCATATCATAAACATTGATATAACATACATTGCATCATACATTTCATACAACATAACTTTGTGTTTCAGCTAATATTTTACCCTTTTTAGGATAAGATGGATAAGCTCAGACTTCTGAAAACAGTTTACAGATTCTCCAAACATGGATGTCAATCTATTGCTTGGTCAGACCCCCCAGTCCAGAGATGTTCCAAAACATGAACACCTTTATGATACTCATTTCTTTCACCTACAACATGCATTCCAGATGGCATCTTTAAGCCCATCCCCTGACAAGATTTTGGTCACATCTCCAGATGGCATCTTTAAGCCCATCTCCAAATGGAATCTTTAAGCCCATTCCCGCATCCATGCTTTGACGAGTGCAAATTTACGGGCACTCTAGTGTCCAATCTCATTTTACCTTCGAGACGCGAAAGGCAAACTTGTCAATCTAACTCTTCAGGTGCAAGAAGATTGAACAGGGGCAACTGTTGTACCCCAAAATTTGCCCTCCCTTTTCATCAACATTTTCTCACCACAAGACTCTTGGAACTCAAGATCAAGTTAGGGTTTGCTCTGCTCAAGGCCTCTCCTTGCACTGTTGACCCAAATTAGGGTTTGAGTTTGCACAAGGATGTTTTGACCTAAAATTCCCAAAGTGACTTTCATGCTTCATGTTGGACTCACAAGTTTATCCATACAAAGTTTCAAGCCTTGTTTCCAATCTTTGCCCAGTCAATTGGACAGTTGACCTAGAAATCAGTTGTATCAGGAAAAAAGTCAACTATGGCCAATTGACAGTCAAATCTCATGAATTTTGACCCACATCAACATAATGAACTCACATGAATCATTTGGTCAAGTTTGGATCACAATTCCACAAGAAATTTGATCAGATCACCAAAAGGGCAAAATGGTCATTTTTAGGGTTTTGACTGCACAAAGGCAATTTTTGACTGTTTGACCTAACCAATGACAAACCAAGCTCACATATGGACTTAAGGACTCAATGGCATTGTCTTGACCCATTCAACACGTTCAAAAGATCTCAAATGCATAGGATTGACTGATGAATTTTTCATTCAACTGATCAAAATTTGATTGTATACTGAAAAGTCAAACTTTGACTTTTTGGTCAAAATCAAGTGCCAAGATTCATTTTTCATCAAGACATGTCAAATTATGAAACTTGTTCATCAAGAAACCCAAAATTGCAAATTAGGGTTTAAAATGAGAAAATTTCATAACTTAGAATTTTTCTAAGTTATGAAACTTCCTTATTTTTTCCTAACTTTGTCCCATTTTTACACCAAGATGCAAATGGATTCAAACAAAACTTGAAACATGAAAGTTGTAGTCAATTTCAAACTATACAACTTTTATTCACAAAGTCTTTTCAAAGGAAGCTTGTATCTCGAGTTATGATTTTTGGAACAAGGGTGCAAAACATTTTTAACTTAGAGAAAATTTGACCTATTCTAGGCAGGATTTTTGTCCAACTTCTTGGCCATTTTTCACATGGTTCCACTTGGAGTTTCAATTGGCATTACAAATATGGATTGTAGTACACATTCCAAGCTTTCCAAATTGTCCAAGAACTCATCAAACACCCTTGTGGTTAGAGAGAATCGAATTTGCAAAGTTGGTCAAAACTCACTTTTGTTCATGGCCAAAGCTTGTTCATAACATTTGCATTTTCAAGTCAGCAAGGTTTGTGATAGCTTGCAGGCCTCTAAACCTCTTCACACTCAATAATTAAATTCCTAACCATTGAGCTAATGCATTATTTCATCCATTTGGACAATACATGCTAAATTAATCCTTAATTAGAAAAAGCAAACTTGCCATTTTTGAAAAGTAATGCTTTATGTCAAGTTCTAAATCTTTGAAGTACAAGCCAGATCTTTGAGGCAAAGTTTTGTAGACAAATTCCAGTTACCAAGAGCCAAAGTTGCAGCATACTTTAGGGCATTGTACAGGCCTATATGTCAACTTGCACTTTCTTGCTTACATTGGAAGAAATCTTGCAAACACATACCAACTCTCACTCCCTGCAAGCATAAGCCTAAGCAAACTTTGTTCTCATCTTCCATACACCAAAATAGACCTAAGGCACGATTCAACCACCTCTCAAACATCAAAACACCCTCTTGCTGTAGAAATAGGGCATACCCTGCAACTTGAGTTCCACAATCCATTCTTGTCGTGCGTTTTGTCCAAAAGGAATTCAAACACATTCCATATCATCCACACAAACTATCCCAAGCCTTGAACTCAAGCTGTAACACCCTTAACTTCATCTGCCATTTTCATTTTTCAGTTTTGCAGGTGAACTTCCATAGCACGATTCAGAGTGATTCAAAGCAAGCTAGGTGTTGGAGAAGCTTCCTTGGACTTCATGCAAGCTATACAAAAGCTCAAACTCCATTGAAGATACCTACATTGCTTTGTACGATTCAAGCTGAGACAGGTAATCCATGAACTTCTATCTCTCAATCTAGGAAGAGTTAGGCTTAGGTTTTTGAATGAAACATGCTCTACTTATAGCTCTGAAGCCATACATATGATTACTTTTCATTTATATTAAGTATGCTGTGAGAATTTTAACCATGAACATTGAAGAAAAACTAGGTCAGAAATTGGGGGTGAAGAAATTCTCCCTGGTTTCTTAGAGTTAGGATAACTTTTTTACATATTTGAAATCGTGGTTTGATGCTCTACATTGTTTATGTTATGAGTTTTGGCTAAAAATCAAGGAATCAGGAGTTTGAATGAAGCAAGAAAACGCGCGTTTTTGTTGTTCAAAGGTTGCTGGAGGTTGAAGACAAAGTTGACTTGGGCTGGGCCTGAGTCAACTTACTTTTTGCACCCCTTTTTTCCATTTGCACCCCCTAGGCCCATTATGTGAAATACTTGTCATTTTTGCATTTTTCTTTTTGATTCTAATTTTATATTTTTATTCAAACATGAAAAAACACTAAAAATATTTTTCCATATTTTTTTGCATTTATTTGGCATTTATTTGTTTTATTTAGTATATATATGTAAATAATATAAAAACCTTTTTATTTAAAACCCTAAAAAATAATACAAAAAATATTTATTTTTCAGTTATTATTTTTTATTTACATTTTGAAAACATTTTCTAAAATATACATTTTTTTAAATAATTAATATTTTATTTTTTGTACATATTTAGCATATTAAATATATATAAATATACATATACATATTTTATTAGAATACTTAGGATAAAAATATGAAAATAATACATTTTTACTTTTATTAATATTTGACATCAAAAATACTTTTTTACAATATACTTCTTATTTTTTGTATATAATTAACAAATATTGTATATAATTAATAAATAAATACTATTTATTCAAAAACTAGGGTTTTGCCCTAAATAACAAAAATATTCAAAATTTGACCCTTTTTATTTTTGTTTATATTTCACATTGAAAATTACTTTCACATACATAAAAAATCATTTTTGTGCATAATACATTTTGCATATTTATTGTATTTACTTAAATATTGTACAATTAAATATTTGTATATTCGATATGGATGTAATAGCTTAGAATTTAATTTCTTGTCAAATATCCCCAAATTCAAACTTGTACCCCATCCCCATAATCATTGTTGTAATAGCTTAGCATTGAAATTTCTGCATTTAAAAGCTTTCAAATCATGCCATGATAGACCTAGGGTTTGTATACAAATAAAACCAACAAATAGCTTGACCTAATTCAAGATAAACATACATGAAAAACAAACACAATGCACACTTGCACCCTTAGGGTTACTCCACTTGTTGCCTTTAAAAATGGGCCACGTTTGCATGTCAAGTACTTTGGCAAAACAAAACAAAACAAAATGATCATAGTCCCTCGATGACGCTTTCGAAGTTGCCCAAACAAAATGATCAAGTCCCTCACGAAAAAATGCCAAAGACACTTGACATTATTGCATGCATGGTCTAAACGATGACCCGCGCCCGTCCCGTTAACATCCTAACACGAGGTTGTTCACCAAATACAATGGTGGCACAACACTGTTAAAAGGGTTAAAACATGAGAAAGATCTTTGAGAAATTTAGGATAGATAGCTCTTGGTTACTTGACCAACTTGCAAAACAAATCCTTGCCATTTTTCAAAACACACATCACAACACAATTTCCAAACAAACTTTCAAAAACATTGAAACATCTTTTCAAAAAGACACACACCTTTGTAAAACATTCAAACAAGAATTGTTACAATGGTTGCCTAGACAAGGCATCTTTTTTCAAAACATTTTCAAAACCACACACACAAAGCACCATTTCAAACAATTGAAAAGCAAAGGCAAGTGATCTAAGCAAGTAACTAAGAGCCCATGGATAACCATGGATTGAAAGGGTGATAATACGTTCCCTTTCTATAAGCTACTCCCCGAACCCACGAAAACATCTCAATGGTTTTTCTTGTGCTTTTTAACCTTTCCTTAGGATAAAATAAAAAGTCGGTGGCGACTCTTGCTAAACCGAAACATTTGCGAACACAAACGCAAAACCTCAAGTCAGTTCTCCCACCGTATCACACCTAGCAACATAACAGTCAGGGCCTTCAACGGCTTAAAAAGGATGGTGCATGGGGAAGTGGACATCCCCATAAAAGTTGGAACTCAAACATTTGATTCAACTTTTTATGTAATGGATATTCGCCCTTCATATTCCTGTTTATTAGGCCGACCATGGATTCACAATCCTGGTGTCGTTACCTCTACGTTGCATCAAATGTGGAAATATCCAATTCAGGGGAAAATCATCACTGTTCATGGAGAAGAAGAGTATATGGTCAGTCATTTAAATTCCTTCAGATATGTGGAATTAGATGGTGAATTTATTGAAACTCCATTCCAGCACTTTGAAGAAGTCCCGCAAACTGTGGCAGTAACCAAGGCTGTTTCTCAAGTCCCAAAGATTACAAGGCCTCCGCTCAAGATGTCGTCTTTAAAATATGCCAATGAAGTGATCAAATAAGGTGGGTGCACTATTTAAGGCCAACTCCCAGATATCCCATACAAATCTGACAAATTTGGTTTGGGTTTCACTTCAGGAGCCCAGAAAGCTATACGTTGTGCTCGTGCCGGAGGACCACCCTTGAAGATCAGCAACCGCGAAGTCAACACAGTGGAGGATGATGAAGATAACTATAACCTGGATGATTGGATTTTCCCAACTGTCAATGGAGGGCTCAACAACTGGGAAGCTGGAGATTTTGTCCCAATCACTTTTATCCAACGGTAATTTGTCTTTAAATTTTGTCGGATCTATAATATTAAACAATTCAGACTCTTAAAAGCTTGTGTCTTACCCGAGGCACAACGGTCCATTTGTAAGGATTGTTACCTCATTTTCATATGTCATCAATGAATCATAGACATTTTGCATACAAAACTTTGTGCTCATTTTTTTCTTTCTTTTTACATTTTCATTTCTTTCAAAGATAGCTATACTCTTACACACACTCACATTCAAAATGCAGATCTACATCCATTCGGGATCCCATGGGTAACGATTCTGCTATGGCCTTCTGTGATTCTGAAAATCAAATCTACCAAGCCGAAGACGAAGGTGAGGAAGATTGTTAAGTACCAGGGGAACTCGCCAGGTTACTACAACAAGAAGAGAGGACCATACAGCCCCACGAAGAACCAGTGGACACAATTAACCTAGGTACCGAAGAAGACAAAAGAGAAGTCAAAGTGGGTGCCAATCTAGAACCCAGTGTCAAAGAGCGCCTGATTCAGTGGCTACATGATTATGTTGAGGTCTTTTCCTGGTCGTACGAAGACATGTCAGGACTTGATGCAGATATCGTGGTACATCGTCTACCAACAAAAGAAGACTGCCCACCGATAAAACAAAAGGTATGTTGCCTGCGACCAGACATGTTAGAGAAGATCAAAGTGGAAGTATTGAAACAATTCAATGCCTGATTCTTTGCTGTCACTTCCTATCCACAATGGGTTTCCAATGTTGCTCCCGTGCCTAAAAAGGACGGCAAGGTACGAATGTGCGTAGACTACAGAAATTTGAATAGGGAAAGCCCTAAGGATGATTTCCCACTTCCCCATATTGATATTCTAGTTGACAATACAACGCAACATAAAGTGTTTTCCTTCATGGACGGTTTCTCAAGCTACAACCAAATCAAAATGGCGCCTGAGGACATGGAAAAAACAAGCTTTGTCACACAATGGGGCACATTCAGCTACAAGGTTATGCCATTTGGGTTGAAGAAAGTTGGGGAAACCTATCAGCGTGCCATGGTAGCTCTATTTCACGACATGATACATCACGAAATAGAGGTCTATGTGGACGACATGATAGCCAAATCTCAAACAGAAGAAGAGCATCTTGGTCATTTGCAGAAACTATTTGAGAGGCTAAAAAAGTACAAGCTGAGGTTAAACCCAAATAAATGCACATTTGGGGTGAGGTCCGATAAACTCCTAGGCTTTGTTGTCAGCAATAAAGGTATCAAAGTGAATCCCACCAAGGTGAAAGCGATACAAGAGATGCTTGCTCCTCGTACTGAGAAGGAAGTCATAGGATTCTTGGGACAGTTAAACTACATTTCCAGATTCATTTCTCACCTAACAACTACTTGTGAACCAATCATCAAATTATTGAATAAAGATCAAGTAGTCAGGTGGAATGATGAGTGCCAAACTGCCTTCGATAAGATCAAATAGTACCTACAAGAGCCTCCTGTTTTAATGCCACCAGTCGAGGGAAGACCCTTGATCATGTATCTAACTATTTTGGAAAATTCAATGGGGTGTGTGCTAGGGCAGCATGATGAGCCTGGCCGAAAAGAGCATGCTATTTATTACCTAAGCAAAAAGTTTACCGACTGTGAAACAAGATATTCATTATTCGAGAAAACTTGTTGCGCTTTGGCATGGGATGCTCACCGGCTATGACAGTATATGCTGACCCATACTACCTTATTGATATCTAAAATGGATCCATTAAAATACATCTTCGAGAAACCTTCCCTCTCTGGGAGAATAGCGAAATGGCAGATGATCCTGACAGAATATGTGTGATACGGTGGCAGAACCGACTGTTTTTACTGGTTTGCATTTTGCGCTTTTTGTTCGCAAAATGTCGCAGTAAGCAAGAGTCGCCACCGACTTTTATATCATCCAATCATGGAAGAGGAAAAAGAACAGAAAAAACCTTTTTCGAGATATTCTGAGTACGGGGGGTAGATTATAGAAGGGGAAGGTGTTAGCACCCTTTATATCCGTAGTTATCTATGGGCTCTTAGGTACTTGCTCATTTTTTCAAATTTCTTGCATGTGTTTATCTTGAAAATGTTTTACTTCTTGATAACCCTTGTATCAGTCCTCAAGGATGTGACGAAGTTGTTTTGAAAATTTGTTTTGAAAGGTGTTTGTGTGAAAAGTTTTTATTGAGCAAGTACTTAAGATTCTACTACTCGAAAAAAGATTGTTCATTCTATTTCCTTTAGACAGCGTTATCCTACTATTAAGGAGTAGGTAGCACCATCGTTGGAGTTGTAAGGGACATTCGAAAGGGACAAGTACAATCACTAGCAATAGTTAGAAAACTTTAGTAGTAACCCTAGAGTCTTAAGATTTTTTCGAGGCAACATCTCCGAGGCAATATTTCTGAGGAAACATTTGAATGGGACAATTTGATCTTTTAGACTGAAGCGCATACACTAAAATCTCCTATGCTTAATGATTGTTTACCAAAGGCAACCGAAGTGAGGTAAACCCTAGGGGTGAATATGTGCATATGAGTTGTTTCAGTTATTTAATCTTTGCACATTAGGTGATCTACCGTTTTAAATTTCCAGACACTCTTGCCATATAGTCCTATTAGCATACATCTAGACAGTTAAATATTTGCAGGAATTAAAAATGCGAGAAGATAAACCTAGCTATTACAAGGCTTCGGGGACGGGGATTAATTACATAACCAAAGAATCGGGGATTAAAGCAGTAAATAAATCCCTAGTTCAACTATTACAAACCATCGGCAGTTACAAAAATAATGGAAAAAATAAATAATTAAATGCGCGGCGAATTAAATACGAGGAGAAATTGAAAACCCTAAAATCTAATTGAAAACATAATTAAGTTATTTTCGAGAAAAGAATTAATTGAGTTATATACAACTAAAACCCTAATTCTAATTATTTTTTTAATTATAAAAGAAATTGAAATTAACCTAATCTAGCTAAATTAAATAATTTCAAGAAAATAAAATATTTTATAAAAAACAAGATTTTGTGTATTTTTGGTTTTTTATTTGAGAAAAGAAATATAATTGTAAAATTAAAGCCTAGTTTCTTATTTGATTTTAATTATAAAAGAAATTAACTTAACCTATATTTCTAATTAAATTAAAATAAATATTTTATTAAAAAATGCTTTTTGTGGTATTTTGTGATTTATTGATTTTATGATTAATAAAAAAAGGTGATTAATTTGGTGGAAAAAATAATTAAACAAAATAATTAAATAAAGGAAATTAAAAAAAAGAAAGAAAATATAATATAAAGAAATCAAGTCCCTGATTCCCGCACGCGCGAATTTTTAAATGGTCCAATGATGATTGGACACGCCATCATCTTCTCCAGGGAACCATCGCTTTTGGCATTGACCCTTTACCTACGGACAAACTCGTCACTATAGGCTATAGTGACGGTTTTTATGCGTAGCTAAAACCTGCAAAAATCACAAACGACATACAAGAAACATGAATTCCATTCAAAGGCATGAATAAGCCTACTTCATCCCCTGAACATGAGAAGGCTCTTATTTTGGCCCAATTTTGCCTCTAGCTAGGGTTCCCCAATTTGGAGCTCGCGAACCCTAACTATGGCAAATAGCTATTCCTGCATCAAAGCTTAAATCCAGGCTATCAAAAAGCTTTCAGGCATGATCTTAAACATGTATATGCAAACAAATTAGACTGAAAACTCATAAAACTAGAAGAACAAGTTTGAGTTCAGAGGATGCAAACCATGATGTGTAGCTTGAGTTTCTAATGGTTTGATGACTTGGAAGTGATTAGAATAGCTTCAGTGCACGCCCAGGAAGAGATTGCTGGCCTTAAATTGCTTTAAATCGTCCCCTAACCTGAAAACTGAATCACACTTTTGCCAAAAAAAATTGAGTTTGTTCTATGCCTCTCACGACCCCTAACCCTTGTTCAATGCTTTGTTCTTGTCCATTATATATCTAGGAATGAATTAGGGTTACAAATTTGGATTGAATCTTTGCAATTATAAGAGATTTAATTTTATTTTCAAGCTTATGTAAACTTTCTATTTTGAGCCAAATATTCCCTTTCTTGTACCAATTATGCTTGATTCGTTTTGGCCTTGATAATTCAGCATATTTTGATTGCCAACCTATCCAAAAACCAAACCAAATCATACATTTGCTATTAGTCATAAATTATTTGATTTAATTCAATTTTTAATTAATAAAAAATCAAGATAAATTGAAAAATGAAGCAAATAATGTGTGGGTGAATATTTGAGTCGTGGACCACATTATAAGTAAGGTGCAAGCATAAAAAGTTAGGCCCATTTAGCAAAAAATGCTTTTTTGGGCACATTTGACTTTTGGCAATTTTGCAAAAAAGGTCAACTTTGACAAGGCATATCTCCTCCAATTTTAACCCTAGAGAAGTGTTATTTGACTTTTTAGAAATCTTACTATGTCCCCTTAGCAACCCTTTTGGTATCATCTCAATTGAGTCTTCCATGTTCAGGTAAGAAGCTTTGACCCAAAAGGTGTTTTTGTTGACTTTTCAAAAGGACCCATAATGTAGAAATTCATATCTTTTTATGAGTGCATATTTTGAACTTGTGAGATGAATATGAATTGTAGGGAATTGCATCCTCTTCAAAATTAGCTTTGGATGGAAAATTTATGATAAAGCATGTGGAAGTTATGCTTGGTCAAAGTTGGGTTGACTTTTACTAAGAAACCCTAATTTAGTAACTTTTGGGTTTTGATAAATTTGGAGCATTCCTTGAGGAATCACGATCAACCCTTGATAAAATGATGAAAGTAAGTTCAAAATGTTAATGTTGACCAAAAATCTTGAAGTTTGACTGTATGTGGGACACAGTTGACTTTTGACCTAATACAGTCGATTCTCAAGCATCTGAGCAGTTGACTGAGCAAACTTCTTGTGCAAGGCATGAAACTTGACATGTAGGGTCTTGAGAACATATTAAGACCATGGAGAGCATATGAGGCCTTTGTGGTTCACCCATCTTGATGAAAATAGAAAACCTAATTTGACGTACACTACCTTAGGAGAGAGTTTGTCTGGTCCACTCTTGGGCAAGCTTGAGCAAATTGAGGATCTCTAGGAGTATGTATTGAGTAAAATGAGAGGGCAAAATTTGGGGTACAACAGCTGCCCCTGTTCAATTTTATTAAACCTGAGGATGTAGATAGGTTGTCTGCCTTTCGTGATCTGAATGTGGAAGATGATTGAACACTAGAGTGCCCAGAAATTTGCACTCGCATGAAGTGGCCCTTGATTTGTTATATCGGGAATGGGCTTATAGATGCCATTTAGAAGTTGCTGGAGAATTGTCATAGATGGGCTTAAAGATGCCATCCAAGATGTGACGGAATACCGTCAGAGATGGGCTTAAAGATGCCATCTAGAGGATGTTGATTTCCTGAGATATTCCTTCGATGAGAGTTCCTATTTATCTCGTTGAGGAGGAATCTGTTGAGGACTGTTGGTATCTGACTTAGGAGAAATAGAATTTTAGGAGTTTCAGTTGTCCGTTACTCTATTGGGGAAATAACTCTTGCGTAAGGAAGCGGAATTAAACTGCATATCTGGTCAGGGTATATGTTGCACTGCGACTTACTGGGGAAATGCAAAACCAATCGTGTTTGATCAGGTCCTGGTCTTACAGTGTTGTAAACTGTTGTCTGGAGATAAGAGAGAATGAATCTGGGTAGTAAGGTTATGAGAAGGAACCTGGATAATAGGGTTGCTTCGATATGAAAGCCTAGATAGTAGGGCTGTGAGAAGGAACTTGGATAGTAGGGTTACTTCGATATGAAAGCCTGGATAGTAGGGCTTGTGAGAAGGAACCTGGATGGTAGGGTTACTTTGATATGAAATCCTGGATAGTAGGGCTTGTAAGAAGGAACCTGGATGGTAGGGTTACTTCGATATGAAAGCCTGGATAGTAGGGCTGTGAGAAGGAACCTGGATAGTAGGCTTACTTCGATATGAAAAGCCTGGATAATAGGGCTTGTGATAAGGAACCTGGATGGTAGGGTTACTTCGATATGAAAGCCTGGATAGTAGGTCTGTGAGAAGGAACCTGGATAGTAGGGTTACTTCGATATGAAAAGCCTGGATAGTAGGGCTTGTGAGAAGGAACCTGGATGGTAGGGTTACTTCGATATGAAAAGCCTGGATAGTAGGGATGTGAGAAGGAACTTGGATAGTAGGGTTACTTCGATATGAAAGCCTGGATAGTAGGGCTTGTGAGAACGAACCTGGATGGTAGGGTTACTTCGATATGAAAGCCTGGATAGTAGGGTTACCTTGATATGAAAGCCTGGATAGTAGGGCTTGTGAGAAGGAACCTGGGTAAGGTTACTTTGGGATAAGTCTGAGTAAAACTTCAAGAGGAACCTGGGTAAGGTTACTTTGTGATAAGTTCGTGTAAAACTTCAGGAGGAACCTGGGTAAGGTTGCTCGTGATGAGTCCGTGTAGGGATTTAGGAGGAACCTTGGTAGGGTTACCTCGAAGCGATAGTGTAGATTAGTTGACCCGTTTAATTTAGGGAACTGAGTTTCCATTAGTTATCTGTAGATGTGATTTGTATAACTGCTGGATTCGTTGAAGCTAATCATCTTTTCTTGCAAAAGATATCAAGGTTAGTTGTATGCGATGCATGAAATGCAGGGTGAGATGATGTTCTCATAATAAATGAGATTATGCTGTATATGATACGTATGCGTATGTCATAATGTATGTTCATGAAATCTTGTCGGGGAAAATAAATCTCTGACGGTTGCTGGAGATTTGCGAATATTCTATCGGGAAGAGATGCTGGAGAATAACTCTGCGGGGACCAAACTTTGGGGAAGAGATACTCTATTGGTAGACTTGCTGATCTGAAGGAATAAACTCAGCTTAGGATGAAATTTACTGACTCTCCCGCGATTATGAACCTCGGTTGGGGAGAGTTATGTCCTGTTTCGGGAAAGCTGACATCAACGCCTTTGGATACTTTTACTCTATGGGGAGTGTATGTATTGATCATCATGTTCCAAAGCTGGCTCTATCCCGATACCTGCTGGGCAGAGAAACCGTCGGGTTTGGCACTTCTTGTTTTTTCCATGTTTCTGGAATTACGAGTAATTGCCTTTTGTTTCTTATGTAAATATTTATGAGCAGCAATCATTTTCAAATGCACACATCAAAAATAAATCATTGAACGTTCTTGCCAAACGAAACGAAAAAGGAAAAACAAATTGAAGTTTTATGAAAATGACTTGTATTGATTTTGAAGTTGGCTTGTAATAGGTACTTTGTACAAGGAGGCTAACGTCCTAGTAAGAGAATGCCTCCGAAATATAGAAATTATACAATTCGTATAAAAGAAATAAAAACATCTATATGAAACAACCCCATTAGGTTCCAACTCTGCTATTGCCTTTATATCTTCAAGCGTCTCATCACTTTGCTACTTGGCTGAAGGTTGATCAAATTGATTGGCATCGTCCGAGCTTGATAGTCGGTACCGAAGTCTGGTCGCAAGATGATCCAATGAGACATAGTGATACGCTTCAATCCATAACTTTTTCCTGGATTTCCCTTTCGGGTTTTCAATCCACCGGGATAACCTTTTTTGCCCAAGCCTCCCTTTCTAGTTTTTGACTTGCCGGGTGTATAGATTTTTTTCATTTTCATCCCTTACTTTTGCCCGAACCCTTTTGGTTCACTGGGAAGCCCTTATTTTTGCCTAGGCCAGTCAACCTGACGGGTCTTTGATTATGCGTAGTATCTTTTCACTATGTCTGCATTGATAGGGTGAGGAAAGTCGTCACCGTCCATGGTGGTTAGAATCATAGCTCCTCCCGAGAAAATGTTCTTAACCACGAATGGCCCTTCGTACGTGGGAGTCCATTTTCCCATGGGATCACCTTGCGGCAGTATGATGCGTTTGATTACCAGATCCCCGACTTGATATTCTTGGCGTCTGACTTTCTTGTTAAAAGCCTAGATCATTCACTTTTGATACGTCTGACCATTGCAGATAGCAGTAAGTCTCTTCTCATCGATTAAGTTTAACTGATCAAGTCGTGTTTGAATCCAGTTGTCTTCGTTCAAACTCGCATCTTTCATAATCCTGAGAGAGGGTATCTGGACTTTGATGGGTAGGACTGCCTCCATGCCATATACCAGAGAGTAGGGTGTTGCCCCTGTCGACGTCCGTGCTGAGGTACGGTACCCATAAAGAGCGAATGGTAACATCATATGCCAGTCTTTATATGTCACCGTCATTTTCTGTACAATCTTCTTGATGTTCTTGTTAGCTGCTTCAACAGCGCCATTCATCTTCGGCCGGTAGGGGAAGAATTATGATGTTGTATCTTGAACTGTTTACAGAGCTCGGTGATCATTGTGTTGTTGAGATTCGTACCATTGTCAGTAATAATCCTCTTTGGTACACCATATCGACATATCAGGTTGTGTCGGATAAACCGCGCCACGACGTTCTTGGTTACTGTAGCAAAAGAGGCTGCCTCAACCCACTTCATGAAGTACTCAATGGATACTAATATGAAACGATGCCCATTAAACGCAGTAGGTCTGATCTCGCCGATCATGTTGATTCCCCAAAAAGGGCCAAGGAGCTGTCAGGATGTTCAAAGGAACTGGAGGCGCATGCACCTTATCAGCATAGACTTGGCACTTATGACAAGTTCGAGAGTGCTGATAACAATCGGCTTCCATAATGGACCAATAATATCCTGCCCGTAGGATCTTCTTAGCCATGGTGTGTCCACTGGAATGGGTTCCGAAGGGGACTTCATGTAGATTTGTCATGATCATCTTTGCTTCGCTCTTGTCTATGCATCGTAGTAGTGTGGAATCATGGTTGCATTTATAGAGGATCCCCTTACTGAAGAAGAACTTTGCAGCGAACCTTCTCAAAAACTTCTTATCGTTGACAGATGCCCCTTCAGGATACTTCTGAGCCTCGAGGTACCTTTTGACTTCGTGAAACCATGGTTTGTCTGCCCCTTCTTCAGTATCAATTTCACAGCAGTGTGCGGGTTCGTCCAACCTCTCAATGGTAATCTGGGGAGCCTCATTGTCCCACCTAACTTTGAACATGGAAGACATGGTAGCTAGCGCGCCCGCTAGCTGATTCTCCTCTCTTGGGAAGTGTTCAAAGGTTATCTCCTCAAAGTGTGGGAGCAATGTCAGTACATACTCTTTGTAAGGAATAAGATTCGGGTGCTTCGTATCCCACTCGCCTTTGATCTGACTTATCACCAGAGCGGAATCCCCAAATACACTTAAGAACTTAATCCTCAGGTCAATAGCAGCTCTAAGACCCATGATACATGCTTCATACTCTGCCATGTCGTTGGTGCAGTTGAAACATAATCGAGCGGTGATAGGAGTATGACAGCCCTCGGGAGATATGATTACAGCGCCAATGTCATTACCCAGTGCGTTCGAGGCTCCATCAAAATACATAGACAATCAGGATCATTCCTCAGGTCCTTCATCCGGTCTAGGCTCTTCGTAGTCAGTCACTAACATGATATTCTCATCCGGGAACTCGAAATTCATGGATTGGTAGTCATCCACGGCCTGATGAGCCAAATGATCAGCCAATATACTCCCCTCTATTGCTTTTTGGGTTGTATATTGTATGTCATATTCGGTTAAGATCATTTGCCACCTTGCTATCCTTTCGGAGAGAGCGGGCTTCTCGAAAATATACTTGATCTGATCCATCTTTGATATCAACAAGGTAGTGTAAGTCAGGTCAGCATATACTGTCTCAGCCGGCGAGCAGCCCATGCCAAAGCGCAGCAAGTTTTCTCGAGCAATGAGTATCGGGTCTTACAGTCGGTAAACCTTTTGCTAAGGGAGTAAATTGCGTGCTCTTTTCGACCAGACTCGTCATGCTGCCCCAGCACACACCCCATTGAATTGTCTAGCACTGTCAAGTATAATATCAAAGGTCTTCCTTCTACTGGAGGCATCAGAATTGGCGGTTCTTGCAGGTATTCTTTGATACTTTCGAAGGAGGTGTGGCATTCGTCACTCCACTTTACCACTTGATCTTTCTTCAGAAGCTTGAACATTGGCTCACAAGTAGAAGTCAAATGTGAAATGAACCTGGCGATGTAATTCAGACGTCCCAAGAAGCCTCTAACTTCCTTCTCTGTATGGGGAGTTGGCATTTCTTGTATAGCTTTTACCTTTGCAGGGTCTACCTGAATACCCTTATTACTGACGACAAATCCTAGAAGCTTGCCAGATCTTACCCCGAAGGTACACTTGTTCGGATTCAACCTCAACTTATATATCTTTAACCTGTCGAACAACTTTTGGAGATGATCAAGGTGCTCTTCCTCAGTCTGAGACCTGACTATCATGTCATCAACATACACTTCGATCTCGTGGTGAATCATATCGTGGAACAAAGCGACCATAGCATGCTGATAAGTTGCCCCAGCATTCTTCAACCCAAAAGGCATCACCTTGTAGAAGAAGGTGCCCCACTGTGTAACGAAGGTTGTCTTCTCCATGTCTTCAGGAGCCATCTTGATCTGGTTGTAGCCAGAGAAACCATCCATGAAGGAGAAGATTTTATGTTGCACGGTGTTGTCGACCAGAACATCAATGTGAGGAAGTGGGAAGTCATCCTTGGGGCTTGCCCTGTTAAGTTCTTTGTAATCTACACACATCTGTACCTTACCGTCCTTCTTAGGTACCGGAACGACATTAGCAACCCATTATGGATAAGAAGTGACAGCTAAGAATCCCGTGTTGAACTGTTTCATGACCTCTGCCTTGATCTTCTTTGACATTTCAGGGCGCATACGATGGACCTTCTGTTTAACTAGAGGACAGTCTTCTTTAGTCAGCAGGCGATGTACCACAATATCAGTGTCCAAACTAGGCATATCTTCATAGGACCAGGTGAAGATCTCGGCATAGTCGTGCAACATCTATATCAACCTTTGTTTGACTCTAAGCTCCAGATTTGCACCTATTTTGACTTCTTTCCTGTCTTCCTCAGTACCCAAGTTCACTGTCTCAATCGGCTCTTCATGGGGCTGTATGGCCTTTTCTTCCTGCTGTAGTAACCTAGCAAGTTCTCCAGGCACCTCACAATCATCCTCACCTTCGTCCTCGGCTTGGTTGATCGGATTTTTGAAGTCATAACTGGCAATAGCAGAGCTGTTATCAATGGGATCCAAAGTGGATATGGATCTGCATTATGATACGTGAGTGTGTGTAAGAGAATAGTTGTTTTAATAAAGTAAAAAAAGCAGGAAAGAAAAACAGAGAGCACAAAATTTGTATGCAAGAAACGTCCAATGCTTTATTAATGATTATGAAATGACAAATAATAGCCCTCACAAGCAAAGCAAGGTGCCTCGGGAAAGGCACCAGGCCGTAAAGTTTCAAATTGTTTATTATAGATCTTAAAATAAATAAGTCAATTACTACGGAGTAAAAGAAACAGGTATGAAGTCCCTACCCGTCCAATTACTCGGCCCACCGTTGGTAGTTGGGTAGATCCAGCTGTCAATGTCTGATTCCTCTTCACTGTCTTCAATGGCGTTAATTCCCTGATTGCTGATGCGTAGGGGAGGTCCTTCAGCTCGAGCCCGTTGAACAGCCCTTTGAGCCCCTGTAGTAAAGCCCAAACCAAATTTGTCAGTTTTATGAGTGAAATCAGGGAGCTGACCACAATTGGCACACCCACCTTCTTCAACCACATCCATGGCGTCCTTGAGAGAAGCCATCTTCAAAGGAGGTTTGTTGCTATTAGTTTCAGTAGATTCCAAGACCTGAGGGACCTTTTCAAAATTCTGACAAGGAGTTTCTATGAATTCCCCGTCCATCTCTACATAGCGGAAGGAATTGAGGTGACTCACCATATACTCTTCTTCACCCCGCACTGTGACAATCTTTCCTTTCACCGGATACTTCAGCATTTGGTGGAGTGTGGAAGTAACTTCCCCAGCCTCATGGATCCAAGGACGACCCAACAAACAAGAATATGATGGCCTGATATCCATCACATAGAAAGTGGACCCGAAAGTCTGAGCACCTACTTTGATAGGGATGTTCACCTTCCCGTGCACCATTCTCTTTGATTCATCAAAAGCCCTTACCACAATGTTACTAGGCTTTAGAGTCAAACCCTCGCAATCCAAACAGTCCAATTCCTTCTTCGGCAGAACATTTAGTGAAGACCTAGTATCTACCAGTACATGAGCCATAGTGGTACCCCTGCATTCAATCGAGACATAAAGAGCATCATTATGCTTCCTTCCTTTTGGTGTCAAATATGCATCTGAAATACCCAGCCCATTATCAGTAGTCAGGCTGGCCATACTATCTTTGAACTGATCAACTGAAGTCTCTTGTGGCACATGCGCAGTTTTGAGGAATGCGATCAAAGCCTTCACATGGGCCTCAGAGCACAACAACAAAGACAACATGGATATCTTTGATGGGGTCTGCCCCAGCTGCTCGACCACATTGTAGTCTCTCTTTTTAATGATTTTTAGTATTTTCTCCATTTCTTGCTTAGAGGCTTCCACAACAATTTTTCTAGGCGCCTCCATCCGGGCAAGCTCACCTATAACTTATTTTCTGCGGGTATCAGACGATTCATCGACAGGGGTAATAACTTGAGTAAGAACAGGAACAGTAGCAGATGTACTAGCAGGAATAGCAGATGGAATAATAATAGGCTTGTTGACAGTCTTAGGGGAAATATCGAGGGAGAAGATCCTTCCACTTCGGGTAACTTTGCTGGTTTCGACAATGTTACCAATATCAGGATCAGCTTCTTCATCTTTCAAATCTTGTTTGATGCCATGATAGTACACATCGGCACCATAATGCCAGGGGACAATGTTGTACCCCAAAATTTTCCCTCTCATGTTTCCAAAGGTCTCCCCTTACATAGTTAGTCACAAATACTTGCCTAACAAAAATAAATTTTTTGAAGATATACAAAGTGTCTTTCGATCGGCATCTGGGAAAAGGCTTCGATTAAGCGTTCGGAACCTTTCAATCAGGTTTGGTTCACCAGGCTTCGATTAAGCGTTTGGAACCTTTCAATCAGGTTTGGTTCACCAGTCTTCGATTGAACATTTGGACACTCTTCGACCAAGCTTTGATTAGTAAGCTTCGATTGAGCGCTGGATCTCCTTCGATCAAGCCTTGGTGCGCAAGTCTTCGATTGAGCATTTGGAAATCTTCGATCAAGCTTTGGTATGCAGGTATTCGATTGAGCGCTGGACCCTCCTTCGATCAAGTCAATATCATAATGCTTCGACTATGCACTAGATACTTCAGGCTTACCTTCGACTCACCAGGAAAGAAGCTCATTCGAAGAACATGTAAATGACTCATTCGAAGAAGCACTCAGAAGGCCCATTCGAAAGGCACACAAGAAATCCATTCGAAGGAGGCAGTGCAAGACCCTTCGACTAGCAACACAAGACCCTTCGATTAGCATGAACGATACCTTTCGATTGGCCTGTTAACAGTGTCTTTCGATTGAAGTTTCAATTAATACCCTTCGAATGGTATATGGACAAATACCCTTCGAATGGTATATGGACAAATGCCCTTCGAATGGCATTTCAGTGTAGAATTTCCATGAATAAGAGCATCAGAACAAAATGATTCTCGAATGGCACTTCAGTGCAGAGTTTCTCTCAATCCAAGATGCTCTGATGAAGGAAGTTCTGAACACTTCGAATCAGAACTTAGACTCCTCACAAGGCCAAGGGTTGGGCGAAGTTTTCTAAGAAGGGAACATTCTAAATAGATTTGAATTAGACTTTGAAGTTGGCAAAGAAGGCAGATTCGAAGGAACGAAGTAGGCTGGCCTGACTAAGCAAAAAACACATATCCTAACCTGTCCAGAATACCCAAAGTTCACAATGGCATGTGTCCCTTGCAAATATGCAATTGAAGCAGGAGGAGTCCCAATCAAAAGGGCCGTGACTAAATAGTTCGAATGAGGATTTTGAAGCAGTCGAAGAGAGCAAATTCGAAGGGGGCAAGTCAGCTGTAGATTTCCATCAAGTTGGAGGCCCAAAACAACTCAGAGTAAGCTGGCAGAAACGCATGATTGAATCAAATATAGCAAGTCTTTATGGAAAAATCAAATCAAATCTCTTCATCATAATGGACCAAGATTTGATACACATTTGTTGACCTAATTTCCTTGCCTATATAAACCTGCTGCTCATGAACAAAAAAAAAAGAAAAAACCCTGCTGCAGACAAGGAGAAAAGCGCACAAAACCTCTAAAGCGGCCATAACAGTTTGCCAAAAATCTTGAGACAGTGATAGATCAAAAACCACATTGGAGGAAGATTCCGAACCAAAGAAAGACGCAACTCTCTTGCCATCAACCTCCTGGAGTGAGGCCAGTCAAAAACCAAGTTGTTCATCATCTAAATCGCACTGTAAGTGTTCTAGAAAAACACCTCTGAACATGAAATCGAAAACATCCATGCTTGCATCTTTTCTTTAAAATATTGACATATTTGTGATTGTTATTTGATTTAGAATATTTTGACATTATCCAATTTAATTTTCATGGCTTCTAACCCCATATATAGAACCTAGGGTTCCGATTCTGGTTTTTTAGGCGTTTGCGTCACAGGGAAAATTGAAACAAACAATGGCCATAGGAATGATGAGGAGGTCGAGACGAACACATATGTGTTCTTGAATAGCGTTTTCATGGCCTGGAGCGATTTTTAGAACCACCCCACGAAACTTCCTGTAGAACGAAATCTGCAGGTAAACGAACCAGGCTATTGTGAGGAAGATGATAACGTGGTTGGGCGTGATTGGTCCGTTTGAACCAATTGCGCGTCTTTTTCTTTTTTTAGGCCAGGCATAATTATTGTTTGATATAATATTTATGTTCTATTTAACTAACGAATGAAGCAGATTGGACGAGTTGGCAAGCGCGCTATGGCAAAACCCCTTTGGACCTGGGTTCGAATCCCAGGTCCCCCCAAAACTTTGTTACGCATTTTTCTTCAGGTACTCAGATGCAGCGCTGAAGGCAGAGAACACCATACGTCCTCAGACCTCAACGTACCCAGTGGCTTCGAGCTAGATCCAAAGGACAGCGTGCTGAGCCTGGAAAAAATGCTGACCAAACCTCCTTTCTTCAGGCCCAGCGCCCCACAGTTTGATTTTGTTTCTTTCTTTTCTTTTCATATTTTTTTGCTCTTATTAGTATCATTAAAAACTAACTAACTAATTAATTAACTAACCCTTTTTCATAAAAAAAACCAGACAACAAAAATACTTTTATTTTAATTTTATTACTTATTTTTGTAAATAAATTGTGACCAATTAATTTAGTTTTAATTAGGTTTATTTTAACAATTTTGCATTAAATTAAAATTGAGTTAGAATTAGGATTTTATTAACTTTTTTTAATCACTCCAATTTTATTGCCTTAATTAAAATAAAGCTCAAAAACACCTTTTCTTTAAATCCGTTATTAATTTAGACTTGATTCTTAATTCAAAAAAGACCAAAAACATGCTTTTCTTCAAAAAGGGTCAAAACTCTAAAGGACAACTTGATTTAACTTTTCTCGCGCATATTATTTTGATCTATATTTGTGTAATTGCTCCGAGGATGTAATAGCTTTAACTTAGGACCTTTATTTACCGCTTTTATTTGTTTTTTTCGCAATTTACTTTTCAAGGGTTTGTTTTTTGGCGATGTAAATACCCGACGCCTTGTAATAGTGTAGATTTAAATTTCCGCAATTTATTTTCCGCCATTTATTAACTGCTAGATGTATGCTAACTAGGCTATGCATGACAAGATTCATTCTTAAATTAAAATCAACCGTAGCTCACCATGACATGTAAAGATAACATAACTGAAAATTGACACACTTGCACATGCCACTCCTAGGGTACGCCTCACTTGGTTGCCTCGACGTGGTCATTGAGTATAGGATGTTTTAGAGGTCGTCCTTTTGTCCCAAGATCATAAGTTGCCTCAAAACGGTTTCCTTCGGAAAAATGATCTAAGCCATTAGGATTACCGCTAAGGCGTCCTAACGTTGCTTTAGTGACCACACGTCCCTAAAATCGAATTGACCCGAAAACTCCAACGACGGTGCTACCTACTTCTCAATAGTGGGATAGCATTGTCTAAAGGACATTTACACAGTTTAATTCCTTTTGAGTAGGTAGAGGTTCTTAGGTACTTGCTCTTTCAAAACAAAACAAATTTTTCGCACTTACACTTTTCAAACAAAGTTTTCAACAACACTTCATACACTCTTGAGGACAGAAACAAGAGTTAAATCGAAGTTTTCAAGCAAAACTCTTTTCAAAACCCACAATCACAAAGAAAAAAGCAAATTTTTGAAAACATAGTGAGCAAGTACCTAAGAGCCCATGGATAACCACGGATAGAAAGGGTGCTAACACCTTCCCTTTCTATAATCTGCCTCCCGAACCTGAGAAACATCTCAAAAAGGAATTTTTCTGTGCTTTTGTCCTTTCCTTGTTGGATAAAATAAAAGACGGTGGCGACTCTTGCTCACCGCGACATTTTGCGAAAACAAACACAAAACGCAAACCAGCATTCCAAAAACAGTCAGTTCTCATTCCCACCGATCACAGAACTGGCGACTCTGCTGGGAAAAGTATAATAAGTGAGGTGTACCTTAGGATTAGATCACTATTGTTTTCAATTGTATGCTTTGTATGCTTTAAATTTTGTGGGCTTGTATTGGAGTTCTATAGATCCTAACCCGGATCTGGGGGTACCCTTTTTAAGTAAGTAGCGATAAACTGTGAGGGATCTGTCCGGCGTAGACCGACACGGATGAAGCAGTAGCTACGTTGGTGTGGCACCTTAGTCTGTACTGATATCCCTTGTGTTGAAACGAGGAGAATATGGGTCTTCTGAGGAGTCATTAAGCACCAACTGACCTTAGAACCTTAAATTGACCAACTTGGCCATAGAACAGTATCAGTATGCTACACTCATTGAGACTAAACTCTCGCGATGATTCCGGCCGCAAGAAAAGGTTGCTAAACTGGAATTATGACCGATTGAGGGTAGTCAGTGATATTGAGATCCTCTAGAACCCGGTTACTATTTTTAGGACAGGTTTGAACCAACTGAACTGAAAGAGGGTAATACCTAAAATCCATGCCAGCCTAAACTTAAGGCTATATGTGTGACTTGTGTGCCTTCAAACTTGAACTACTTGCACATTCTTGTTATCTGACAACATGAGTTCCCTGCAGGTTTTGTTTACGGTCCTTATCCAATAAATTGGATTTATTGCAGGGCTTACTTACACCTCACACTTTTGCATACATGTACATAACATCATAACATCATACCATAGCATTTTCCTTAACCATTTCAAGGATCTCAAGGGCTTGTGATGCAGGTTATGATAAATCAATTATCCAGCAAGGGGCAAAGGGGATTTATTTTCCTCTAGCCAAAGTTGTCTAGAAACCCAAGCATGATAACTTGAGTCAGGGGCTATGACCCACTCGATATGGTAAGCTTGACTCTTGAAGAAGGACTCCCAGCAACGTGAAGTTCCTTCAATCAAGCTACCAGATTCAAATTCTAACAGTTTCTTGTTTACCCCGCGAGATCCTTGAAAACATTGTGTACATATATCATACATATCATTGCATTACAAGTACCATTACAGGTCTCTTATCTTCTTTGCTGTTTATTTCAGCAATTATCATGTCTACTGAACCTTCCACTGAGCAAGCTATCAAGGCCCTCCAGGCCCAGAATGCCCAGTTTCAAGAGTTGGTTATGATCCTAGCTAAGGGTCAGCAGGACCTGAAGACCCTGATTCTGAAAGAGAGGAAGAAGAAGAAAAAGAGGACCGTCATGTTCAACACTGGATGCAGGTTCGGAAATGGGCTGCAAAACGAAGTTGATCTAACCACCTCATCTGGAGGGAAAGACAACCCACAAGAAAGGAGGGCTCCTAGCCCTATAGTCTCCGACAACGAGACGAACTATGATGAAGAACAGTATCCTCCTGTTGAGGATAAGTACAAACAGCTGGAAAACCGTTTGAGCGCTATGGAAATACAGAAGGTTCCCGGTCTGGACTTCGAGGATCTAGGTCTATCCTATGGGGTGGTGATTCCCCATAAGTTCAAGGCACCTGCCTTTGCCAAGTACGACGGAGTATCCTGTCCAAAACTCCACCTCCGGTCATATGTGAGGAAGATCTAACCCTATACTGCTGATAGAGATCTTTGGGTTCATTTCTTTCAAGATAGTCTGTCAGGGACTCAACTTGAATGGTTTTGTCAACTGGAAGGAGCTAACATCCGCAACTGGGAGGACCTTGCTGCTGCTTTTTACAAGCAATACCGGTATAATACCGACCTTGCTCCCACGCGTACTCAGCTTCAGGGTATGTCTATGGGTATAGGCGAAGGCTTTAAGGACTACGCTCAGAAGTGGAGAGACCTTGCTGGAAGAGTCCAACCCCCTCTGTCTGATAGGGAGTTGGTGGATATGTTTCTTGGGACTTTGTCTGGTCCCTATTTCAAACACTTGATCGGAAGCTCTTCATCCGGATTCACCGAGCTAATACTGATCGGCGAAAGGGTCGAAGCTGGCATCAAAAGTGGGAAGATTCAAGAAGCTACACCTTCTGATGCTCAGAAAAAGCCCTACAATGGGAAGAAAGAGTCCAATGTTGTGTATGGTCAAAAGGGTCGCCATGACCAACACGTAGGGGCAGTCCTGATCTCTGGTTCTGCGTCACACCGACAACAGCAAAAGGGAAATCAACGAAAGCCAGATGAGCCTAAAAGACAGTTCACCAACATCAACATGCCATTGTCACAAGCATTGCAGCAGATGTTGAAGATGAATCTGATTACGGTGATAAAACCTCACCCAAACCCCAAGACCTCTTCTCTTAACTACAATCCTAATGCGACATGCGCTTATCATTCTGACAGTCCCGGGCATGATACTAACGATTGTTGGGCATTGAAGTACAAGATTCAGAATTTGATTGATGCCAAGGAGATTGAGTTTGGTCCTTCGGAGACTCTAGCATAATCACTGCTTCTACACCAAATCATTGAGAATGCCTTTGTTTCATCTGAATTTTCAAGTTGTAATCTCTTTGTTATTCAAACAATTATCTATTAATGCCAAACTTTGTTTCATTAATGCATTGCATATGTTTGTCTTGATTTGATCCAATCATTTTAATTACATTTAAACTATGCTTTTTACTCGCTTTATGACATTCAACTCTTGCTAAAAGTTACAAGCCTTTAGAGGGAGGATGACGAAACAATGCCATAATCTCATACAGTATGCTTTTGGACAGACCTTGCTGACGATGTACAGACGTTTCTTGAAAATCCTAAACACTGGAGTTATAAGGAAGATAATCCCTAGTCAACCCCTTCGAGCCAAAGAAGTAGGAGTTTTCTGTTTTAAACACAAATTGAAACCTTTAATTTAAACCTGGGGCAGGGTAGTCTCTCAGTTAATTCAAAAGGTGCGCATTGAAGTTGCAAAACTCTCAGTTCATAATACAACGAACGACATCAAAAGCATTCCTCTGGAATCAAAAGACAGTGGTGGTTCCTTATCTCATAGGCAGTCAATCTCTCAAAAGAAAAAAGCCCACTGAGCCAAAACCTATAAAGGAGGCTTAAGAAAGCTGGGGCATCCCGCTGACTGTAATCTCGAGAACAGGAACAGTCAGGCAAAAGTTAGGGATAACAAATCAAAAGAACGAGGTCATTAAAAATCCTCGACAACATGAAAAATGTTGCAAAAAATGATGACTGCCTTCCAAAATCCAACTTGTGTGAACCATCACCAAAACGTCATTCCAAATTCGAATAGAGTTCGACGCACAATTAACTGATTTTAGGATTGAAGAACATCACGAAGAGCGGGTGGATACAAATATACTTTGAGCCTTTATCCTTTGTTTCTTAAACCGTGAACCAAGCCACGTTACAACCCTTCAAAAGTCCTAACTGAAGCATGGGTTAGTTCAAAAGCATACTGTTACAAAAGGTATCCTGACTCTTGTACGGCTTTACCCTAAATCTTGTGTTGAACTTGTCTTATAAAAAGTTTTCTGCTAAAAAACGCATTTTTCAAAACTTCGAGACAAGCATAAACTTTGCATTATTTGAATATCACTGTTTGCATTTGGCTATTTGTTTGACAGCGGAAAAATTCACACGACGAATATCCGATGAACGAAAGCCCTCTCAGTGAACAAAATCACTTCAAAAAGGGTGACACTTCCATTGGAAAATCTCCTATCAACAAGGGGACTTGACATGTTACTATCCAGCACACCTGGGGCAGTCCAGTCAAGATTTCAAGAAATCTCCGAAGAAGTGCAGAGTAGCCAGGGGCAAGTCTCTATCTCCGTCACTTGGGGAATTGAACATCAATCTCAGTGAAGGGTTACGTACAATTAAACATTTCCGACAATGTCACAAACACTTGCTACTAGGGGCAATGACAAATCTCCCCAAAGTCCTTCTCATAGGAGGATTCCCCAGCTTGAGTTTGCCTCTCCGACTACTACAAATCAAAGGACCACAACTCTTCTTCCCCAGTAGACTCTGGAAGCTTGTCCCCTGCAAAGCACAAATAAGTCTCCTCAGCCAAATTCAGAGGTTATCCTCACAAAAGTCTAACTGGGTTATCCTCAGCAAGTGGCAACTGAAAGATCATCCCCAGCGAAGTTCTTTTTATCCCCAACAGAGTTCATTCCTTTCATAGACAGAAATTCAATCCCCAACAGGGTTCACTGTCACCAGCAACAGTAATTCATCCCCAGCTGAGTTTCATTTCTCCAAATCAGCAGATCTTCTAGTAGAGTATATACTCCCCACAGAGTCATTTCCTCGTCAGTCTATTCCCTAGCAGAGTTATTCTCTCCTACATGATTATCCTCCCAATCATCTTTGGTCGTCATCTCCAGCGAGTGAAACTCTTTATTCTCCTACAACAGTCAGGGATTTATTCTCCCAAACTCGGACGTACCACAATAGCATTTCATGTTCATACATCATGACGTGTGCATACATATTGCATACAACATAATCTCATCTATTTTGAGAACATCATCATACAATGCATGTCATTAATCATGTACCTTTTCAGGAAAGATGGTTATCATCAATAACTTCCAGCAAGTTCAAGATTAACTCCAAAAGCTAAACAGAGTAGTTATCTGCACGATCAAATACAGCTTCACACGGGTTCATCCTGAAAAATCCTGCACGGGTCCTTTCTCATATATTTCTGAATGAAGTTTTACATAAGCTTATCTCACAGCAACCTTACCCCGGTTCATTCTGAAGTTTTACACAAACTTATCTCACAGCAAGCTTACCCCAATTCATTCTGAAGTTTTACACAAACTTATCTCACAGTAACCTTACCCCGGTTCATTCTAAAGTTTTACACGAACTTATCACGGAGCAACCTTACCCCGGTTCATTCTGAAGTTTTACACGGACTTATCCCAAAGTAACCTTACCCAGGTTCCTCCAGAAGTTTTACACGAACTTATCCCGAAGTAACCCTATACAGGTTCCTCCTTTCCAAAGATGAAGTTTTACACGGACTCGTCATAAGGAAACCCTACACTGGTTCCCTCTCTTTCTAAGATGCAGTTTTACACGGACTCATCATCAGGCAACCCTACACAGGTTCCTTCTCATGAAATTTCAGATGCAGTTTTACACGGACTCGTCATCAGGCAACCCTACACAGGTTCCTCTTCTCCAGATGAAGTTTTACACGGACTCGTCATCAGGCAACCCTACACAGGTTCCTCCTTCCCAGATGAAGTTTTACATGGACTCATCATGAAGTAACCTTACCCAGGTTCCTTCTCAGTCCCCGATACAGTTCAATGGCATTCCAGACACGAATACCATTTCGATACTCATTCTTTTGGCCTACAGCATTGCGGGTCAACAAACATTCTTGGATGGCATCTTTAAGCCCATCTCCGGCAAGACTCTACCATCAACCTTTTAAGTTCCAGATAAATACCTGTAACAAGCCAGGAAAATATCTGTGAACGACTGATTATAGATTGATACCTGTAACCAGCCAGGAAAATCATCTACATGAAGAGATTGAAGATCAATACCTGAAACAAGCCAGGAAGACCATCTTTCTTTCTCAGGTATGCAAGTTCTCGCTAAGGAATCTCTTATGCGATCGACACTCCTGCAGATGGCATCTGTAAGCCCATCCACCTACCAACAACCTCCAAATGGCATTTGTAAGCCCATTCCCGACGTCACAATGCTGATACTACACCATGCGAATGCAAATTTCTGGGCACTCTAGTGTTCAATTATCTTCCACCTTCGGATCACGAAAGGCTCGAAAGCCAATCTGTATCCTCACGTTTAAGAAAATTGAACAGGGGCAACTGTTGTACCCCAAAATTTGCCCTCTCATGTTTCCAAAGTTCTCCCCTTACATAGTTAGTCACAAATACTTGCCTAACAAAAATAAAGTTTTTGAAGATATACAAAGTGTCATTCGATCGGCATCTGGGAAAAGGCTTCGATTAAGCGTTCGGAACCTTTCGATCAGGTTTGGTTCACCAGGCTTCGATTAAGCGTTTGGAACCTTTCGATTAGGTTTGGTTCACCAGTCTTCGATTGAACATTTGGACACTCTTCGACCAGGCTTTGATTAGTAAGCTTCGATTGAGCGCTGGATCTCCTTCGATCAAGCCTTGGTGCGCAAGTCTTCGATTGAGCATTTGGAACTCTTCGATCAAGCTTTGGTCTGCAAGTCTTCGATTGAGCGCTGGACCCTCCTTCGATCAAGTCAATATCATAATGCTTCGACTATGCACTAGATACTTCAGGCTTACCTCCGACTCACCAGGCAAGAAGCTCATTCGAAGAACATGTAAATGACTCATTCGAAGAAGCACTCAGAAGGCCCATTTGAAAGGTACACAAGAAGTCCATTCGAAGGAGGCAGTGCAAGACCCTTCGACTAGCAACACAAGACCCTTCGATTAGCATGAACGAGACCTTTCGATCGTCCTGTTAACAGTGTCTTTCGATTGAAGTTTCAATTAATACCCTTCGAATGGTATATGGACAAATACCCTTCGAATGGTATATGGACAAATGCCCTTCGAATGGAATTTCAGTGCAGAATTTCCCTGAATAAGAGCATCAGAACGAAATGATTCTTGAATGGCACTTCAGTGCAAAGTTTCTCTCAATCCAAGATGCTCTGATGAAGGAAGTTCTGAACACTTCGAATCAGAACTTAGACCCCTCACAAGGCCAAGGGCTGGGCAAAGTTGTCTAAGAAGGGAACGTTCTAAATAGATTCGAATTAGACTTTGAAGCTGGAAAAGAAGGCAGATTCGAAGGAACGAAGTAGGCTGGCCTGACTAAGCAAAAAACACATATCCTAACCTGTCCAGAATACCCAAAGTTCACAATGGCATGTGTCCCTTGCAAATATGCAATCGAAGCAGGAGGAGTCCCAATCAAAAGGGTTGTGACTAAATAGTTCAAATGAGGATTTTGAAGCAGTCGAAGAGAGCAAATTCGAAGGGGGAAAGTCAGCTGTAGATTTCCATCAAGTTGGAGGCCCTAAACAACTCAGAGTAAGCTGTCAGAAACGCATGATTGAATCAAATATAGCAAGTCTTTATGGAAAAATCAAATCAAATCTCTTCATCATAATGGACCAAGATTTGATACACATTTGTTGACCTAATTTCCTTGCCTATATAAACCTGCTGCTCATGAACAAAACAAAAAAGAAAAAACCCTTGCAGAAAGACACACGAAGAAACCCTGCTGCAGACAAAGAGAAAAGCGCACAAAACCTCTAAAGCGGCCATAAGAGTTTGCCAAAAATCTTGAGACAGTGAGAGATCAAAAACCACATTGGAGGCAGATTCCGACCCAAAGAAAGACACAAATCTCTTGCCATCAACCTCCTGGAGCGAGGCCAGTCAAAAACCAAGTTGTTCATCATCTAAATCGCACTGTAAGTGTTCTAGAAAAACGCCTCTGAACATGAAATCGAAAACATCCATGCTTGCATCTTTTCTTTAAAATATTGACATATTTGTGATTGTTATTTGATTTAGAATATTTTGACATTATCCAATTTAATTTTCATGGCTTCTAACCCCATATATAGAACCTAGGGTTCCGATTCTGGTTTTTTAGGCGTTTGTGTCACAGGGAAAATTGAAACAAACAATGGCCATAGGAATGATGAGGAGGTCGAGACGAACACATTTGTGTTCTTGAATAGCGTTTTTATGGCCTGGAGCGATTTTTAGAACCACCCCACGAAACTTCCTGCAGAACGAAATCTGCAGGTAAACGAACCAGGCTATTGTGAGGAAGATGATAACGTGGCTGGGCGTGATTGGTTCGTTTGAACCAATTGCGCGTCTTTTTCTTTTTTTAGGCCAGGCATAATTATTGTTTGATATAATATTTATGTTCTATTTAACTAACGAATGAAGTAGATTGGACGAGTTGGCAAGCACGCTATGGCAAAACCCCTTTGGACCTGGGTTCGAATCCCAGGTCCCCCCAAAACTTTGTTACGCATTTTTCTTCAGGTACTCAGATGCAGCGCTGAAGGCAGAGAACACCATAGGTCCTCAGACCTCAACGTACCCAATGGCTTCGAGCTAGATCCAAAGGCCAGCGTGCTGAGCCTGGAAAAAGTGCCGACCAAACCTCCTTTCTTCAGGCCCAGCGCCCCACAGTTTGATTTTGTTTCTTTCTTTTTTGTTCATATTTTTTTGCTCTTATTAGTATCATTAAAAACTAACTAACTAATTAATTAACTAACCCTTTTTCATAAAAAAAAAACAGACAACAAAAATACTTTTATTTTAATTTTATTACTTATTTTTGTAAATAAATTGTGACCAATTAATTTAGTTTTAATTAGGTTTATTTTAACAATTTTGCATTAAATTAAAATTGAGTTAGAATTAGGTTTTTTTTTAATCACTCCAATTTTATTGCCTTAATTAAAATAAAGCTCAAAAACACCTTTTCTTTAAATCCATTATTAATTTAGACTTGATTCTTAATTCAAAAAAGACCAAAAACATGCTTTTTTTCAAAAAGGGTCAAAACTCTAAAGGAGAACTTGATTTAACTTTTCTCGCGCATATTATTTTGATCTATATTTGTGTAATTGCTCCGAGGATGTAATAGCTTTAACTTAGGACCTTTATTTACCGCTTTTATTTGTTTTTTTCGCAATTTACTTTTCAAGGGTTTGTTTTTGGCGATGTAAATACCCGACGCCTTGTAATAGTGTAGATTTAAATTTCCGCAATTTATTTTCCGCCATTTATTAACTGCTAGATGTATGCTAACTAGGCTATGCATGACAAGATTAATTCTTAAATTAAAATCAACTGTAGCTCACCATGACATGTAAAGATAACATAACTGAAAATCGACACACTTGCACATGCCACTCCTAGGGTACGCCTCACTTGGTTGCCTCGACGTGGTCATTGAGTATAGGATGTTTTAGTGGTCTTCCTTTTGTCCGAAGATCATAAGTTGCCTCGAAACGGTTGCCTTCGGAAAAATGATCTAAGCCATTAGGATTACCGCTAAGGCGTCCTAGCGTTGCTTTAGTGACCACACGTCCCTAAAATCGAATTGACCCGTAAACTCCAACAACGGTGCTACCTACTTCTCAATAGTGGGATAACACTGTCTAAAGGACATTTACACAGTTTAATTCCTTTTGAGTAGGTAGAGGTTCTTAGGTACTTGCTCTTTCAAAACAAAACAAATTTTTCGCACTTACACTTTTCAAACAAAGTTTTCAACAACACTTCATACACTCTTGAGGACAGAAACAAGAGTTAAATCGAAGTTTTCAAGCAAAACTCTTTTCAAAACCCACAATCACAAAGAAAAAAGAAATTTTTTGAAAACATAGTGAGCAAGTACCTAAGAGCCCGTGGATAACCACGGATAGAAAGGGTGCTAACACCTTCCCTTTTTATAATCTACCTCCCGAACCTGAGAAACATCTCAAAAAGGAATTTTTCTGTGCTTTTGTCCTTTCCTTGTTGGATAAAATAAATGACGGTGGCGACTCTTTCTCACCGCGACATTTTGCGAAAACAAACGCAAAACACGAACCAGCATTCCAAAAACAGTCAGTTCTCATTCCCACCGATCACAGACAGCTTTGTCCGAGACATACGGGACAGGACCAGGAAAAAAATTATCAGCGGAGCAATTCTTGGAGCAGATGTAATCCTAACAGGTCTTCTCGAGGAGACCTTGGAAGAATTGGCGGAAATGGTTATAATGGCAACGTCTTCAGATGGAACAACGGGAACCAAAGTTTTCTCAAACAAAATTTCTTTGATATCCATCAGGTGCTGAACACCTAATTTCAGCAAACGATAACCAGAAGGTAGAAACGAACACATGTGGCAACCTTCACCACAACTCGGAAATAAACCGGCCAACAGAAAATTCTTCTTGACAATCATGAGAGGAGTAGAAACTTCATAAATAGAGGTAACAAACAAATCAATGTCAACAGCATTAACTCCATGACCGTGTTTAGGCATGGCAGCAGTTATGACGTTGGGTGTCTCCGGAGCATCAAAATCTATTTCCTTGGCTTCAATCAAGTATTGTATTTTGTTCCTCAGAGCCCAGCAGTCATTTGTATCATGGCCAGGACTCTCAGAATGATAGGCACACCGGGCATTTGGATTATATCTGGGAGATGTGGTATTTGGATTCTTGGGAGCCTCTTTCAAGGTTGCCAAGTTGGATCTCAGCAGGTGAGATAGCACTTCAGCCAATGTCATGTCGATGCGGGTAAACTGCCATTGTGGTCTTTCGATCCTTTGTTGATTGTTGCATTGGGGAGCAACTGCAGGCCTAGGTATCATTACGACATTTACTGTCTGACGGTGTTCACCCCTATTTTGGCCTCTCGGGCTATAGATGGCACTGGCTTCCTTCTTACCAGAAAAAGGTTTCTTTACTAAACTTGAAGAGGCATCCCTTTGTATTTTTCCGCTCTGAATCCCAGCCTCTACTCTTTCTCCAGTTAGAATCAGCTCGGTGAAACCAGTTGATGAATTGCCGATCAAATGATTAAAAAATGGACCAGATAGCGTCCCTAGAAACATATCAACAAACTCCCTATCAGACAACGGGGGTTGAACTCTCCCATCCAATTCTCTCTATTTTTGTGCATAGTCCTTAAAGCCTCCACTTGCACCTATAGACATACTCTGAAGTTGAGTACGGGTAGGAGCAAGGTCGGTGTTATACAGATACTGCTTGTAGAAATCAGCAACCAGATCTTCCCAGTTTCGGATATTAGTTCCCTCTAGCTGGTAGAACCATTCATGTTGAGTCCTTGACAGACTATCTTGGAAGAAATAAACCCACATATTTCTATCAGCGGTGTGGGGCTGGATCTTCCTGACATAAGAACGGATATGGAGTTTTGGGCAGGACACCCCATCATACTTAGCAAAAACTGGAGCTTTGAACTTCTGCGGGATGACTACTCCCGACACCAATCCCAAATATTCGAAATCCAATCCAGGTATCCTCTGAACTTCCATGGCACTCAGACAATCTTCTAACTGCTTGTATCTATCTTCAGCAAGAGGATATTACTCATTGTTATAATCAGTGTCATTGTCAGAGACTGCAAGACTAGGGTCCTTCTCTTCTTCCTGATTCTCCCCTTCCTTGGATGAGGAGGTCAGATTGGCTTGTCGCTTCAACTACTCTCTAAACCTTCTGCCCGTATTCAGAATATCGACAGCCTTCTTCTTTTTCTTTTTCTCTTTCAGGATGAGGGATTTTAGGTCCTCCTGCCCTTTTTCCAGACTTATGAACATTTGTTGGAACTGGGTGTTCTGTGCCTGAAGGTCCTTGATGCTTTATTCGGAAGACATTTCTACTGAAATAAGCAACGAAGAAGATGAGAAACCTATAATGGTACATGTACATGCAATGTTATGAATGGGATGCACATGCAATGATTTCAAAGACTTCGGGAAATTTAAATTTGCAAACCAAAATAAACAAAAACTTTATTAGCTGAATTCAAAGTTCGAATGACTTTTAGGCGTTACAATAAAAAAACAAATCTAAAACTATAAAAGACATCAAAATTCCCATGGATGCTTCCTCTTTGTACCGAGATAGTCATTGAGTCCTCTTTCTTCATGTAGTTGCTTTGTGAGCTCTAAAACCTTCCTCTCCTGGGCATGGAACTGATCCCTGCAAGTATCCCGCTCCTTCATCAATTGAATCCAAGACCTCTGTAATTCCCCAAGATCAGTGGACATGTAAGGATAGAGAACCGTGTAAGGAATGCCTTCTTCAGTAGTGGGTTCCACAATCACTGGTAAAACGGACACATAGGGCATCATAAGCTTCTGGGCGCGAGCTTATACCCATTGGAGGTAAGGTTCCATAGGAATGGAAGTCTTTGGCCCTAAATCTTTGGCGCCAGATCTGTTTACCATGCCCAAGCTTGTATGAACCTCCGACGATACTCTTTAACATCATCCTCATAGTTGAATACAATGCCCTCAATAAGTAACTCATGGGGACCATCCCTTCGAGCGTGACCAAATTGTTGCAGAGCTAAACAGGGGTTATAGGTTATACCTCCTCTGACACCAAGTAACGGTACATTAGGGTACTCCCCGCAGCAGTCAATAATAGCAGTATTTTCCATAGCTCGAGAATACCAAAGAATATCCGTATGAGCGAGTGACATTATCCTTTGCGAGCAACCCAAACCTTTTTCATTCTTTAGTACGGACTTAGGGAGGTGAGAAATAAACCACCTCGACAGAAATGGCATGCAGCATATAAGAATCCCTCTTCTCTTCATGGTACGAGTATGGAGAGTGTGCAAAATATCTCCGAGCAAGGCATGCACAGGGTTACGAGAGAGGAAAATATTGATAGCATTCACATCTATGAATGAGTCCGGATTAGGGAATAGGACTAACCCATAGATTATAAGAGCCAAGACCTCCTCAAAAGCCTAAAAATCCATATCATCCCAAAACAGCTGGGCCTTGATTCTCAGAAACTTAGCTAGAAAACCCTTGACTCCGCTTCTTGTTTCCCAATTGGATACCAGGTCAGCCCGTTTTATGTGCAAAGCCGAGGCAATGACTTCTGGCTTAGGAACTTCTTCTAGACTTATGAAGGGTAACTGTTCAAGAATGGGTATATCAAACATCTGAGAGAATTCTTCCAAGGTAGGTACCAACTGATAGTCTGGAAAGTTGAAGCAGTGGTGCTTGGGATCAAAGAACTGAAAGAGTACACTCATCATTTTTTCATCAAAGTTTGTAGTAACCAGGTTGAGAAGTTGACCATGTCTCTTAGTGAACGCAGAAGTTTTAGAAACCCTTGATGCTAGCTCTTTGAGTATGGAAGGTATCTTCACAAAGATGATTCGATAGTGTTTCTATGAGCGGAAGCCATGATCTTCAAAACATAACAAAGATAAATTCCCTTGGTCTTTGAAATGGTTAGTGCAATAAGAATGGATGCCATGTTATGATGCATGATGTTATGATAAACCACAGGTATAGCAAACACAGGTATAGCACACACAGTCAAGTCACACCAAGTCCTTAGGTTTAAGGCTTGCATGAGGTTAAAGGCAATACCCTCTTGAAGTTTAGTAGGTTTCAAACCTGTCTTAAAAAGTAACCGGGTTCTAGAGGATCTCAATATCACTGACCATCCTTTATCAGGTATTGTTTCAACTCAATCAATCTTTTCTTGTGGCCAAAATATCCTGAAAGTCTGATCTCAATAAGTGTAGCATCAAGTATCAACCAATCCTCAACTCTACACCGAGGCCGGCTATCTCACTACTTTCTAATGGCCAAGTTTGTTCAACTAAGGTTCTAAGGTCCGTTAGTGCTTCATGACACCACGCGACGGCCCCGTATTCTCCTTGTTTCCCCATGAAGGATACTGGTACCAACCAAACTGTCACACTAATATAGCCATTGCTTAAACCATATTGGTATACGCCGTACAGTCTCCACGATCTATTGTTGTTTACCTAAAAAGTGCCTCAGATCTGGGTGTAGGATCTATAGTAACCCCAAACAAACCCCCAAAAGTAAAGCAATCAAGACAATCAAGAGAAGCAATTTAATGACCTAGATCCTAAGGTATACCCCACTTATTTTTCCCCAGCATAGTCGCCAGTTCTGTGATACGGTGGCAGAACCGACCGTTTTTATTTGTTTGCATTTTGCGCTTTTTGTTCATAAAATGTCGCGGTAAGTAGGAGTCACCACCGAATTTTATTTCATCCAATCATGGAAGAGGAAAAAGAATAGAAAAAACCTTTTTCGAGATATTTTGAGTATGGGTGGTAGATTATAGAAAGGGAAGGTGTTAGCACCCTTTCTATCCGTAGTTATCTACGGGCTCTTAGGTACTTGCTCATTTTTTCAAATTGCTTGTGTGTGTTTGTCTTGAAAATGTTTTACTTCGTGATAACCCTTGTATCAGTCCTCAAGGATCTGACGAAGTTGTTTTTAAAATTTGTTTTGAAAGGTGTTTGTGTGAAAAGTTTTTATTGGGCAAGTACTTAAGATTCTACTACTCGAAAAAAGATTGTTCGTCCTATTTCCTTTAGACAGCGATATCCTACTATTAAGGAGTAGGTAGCGCTGTCGTTGGAGTTGTAAGGGACATTCGAAAGGGACAAGTACAATCACTAAGAAATAGTTAGAAAACTTTAGTAGTAACCCTAGAGTCTTAAGATTTTTTCGAGGCAACATTTCCGAGGCAACATTTGAATGGGACAATTTGATCTTTTAGACTGGAGGGAAACCACTAAAATCTCCTATGCTTAATGATTGTTTACCGAAGGAAACTGAAGTGAGGTAAACCCTAGGGGTGAATATGTGCATATGAGTTGTTTCAGTTATTTAATCTTTGCACATTAGGTGATCTACCGTTTTAAATTTCCAGACACTCTTGCCATACAGTCCTATTAGCATACATCTAGACAGTTAAATATTTGCAGGAATTAAAAATGCGAGAAGATAAACCTAGCTATTACAAGGCTTCGGGGATGGGGATTAATTACATAACCAAAGAATCAGAGATTAAAGCAGTAAATAAAACCCTAGTTCAACTATTACAAACCATCGGCAGTTACAAAAATAATGGAAAAAAAAATAATTAAATGCGCGGCGAATTAAATATGAGGAGAAATTGAAAACCCTAAAATCTAATTGAAAACATAATTAAGTTATTTTTGAGAAAAGAATTAATTGAGTTATATACAACTAAAACCCTAATTCTAATTATTTTTTAATTATAAAATAAATTGAAATTAACCTAATCTAGCTAAATTAAATAATTTCAAGAAAATAAAATATTTTATAAAAAAACAAGATTTTGTGTATTTTTGGTTTTTTATTTGAGAAAAGAAATATAATTGTAAAATTAAAGCCTAGTTTCTATTTGATTTTAATTATAAAAGAAATTAACTTAACCTATATTTCTAATTAAATTAAAATAAATATTTTATTAAAAAATGTTTTTTTTTGGTATTTTGTGATTTATTGATTTTATGATTAATAAAAAAAAGGTGATTAATTTGGTGGAAAAAATAATTAAACAAAATAATTAAATAAAGTAAATAAAAAAAATAAGAAAGAATTAAAAATGGGCCTGTATGTTGTTAGCAAATCTGGGGGTGCACTATCTGAATTTCCAAGCCCAAAAATGCTCCAAGCCTGGTCAATACTGGATCATGTGTAGCGTTGACTTGAATGTGTACCATGGTCCCTCTTTTCTGAAACGTTGGATCTAATGGCATGTTGGATCAAGTGGCTGGATATTGATGGAGCATGGTAGACCCTTTGATAAGAAGTGCATGTAATCTGCGTTCAGAAAATAGGAAAATAGGCATTGCTGGGACCTAGGATCGAACCCAGGTCCTCTACCCTTCCCACTATGCTGGCTTGACATCTATGCTACGCGCTTTTGTTGTTAGTATAAGGAAAACAATATAATATAAAGAAATCAAGTCCCTGACTCCCACGCGCGTGAATTTTTAAATGGTCCAATGATGATTGAACACGCCATCATCTTCTCCAGGGAACCATCGCTTTTGGCATTGACCCTTTACCTACGGACAAACTCGTCATTATAGGCTATAGTGACGGTTTTTATGTGTAGCTAAAACCTGCAAAAATCTCAAACGACATACAAGCAACATGAATTCCATTCAAAGGCATGAATCAAGCCTACTTCATCCCCTGAACACGAGGAGGCTCTTATTTTGGCCCAATTTTTCCTCTAGATAGGGTTCCCCTATTTGGAGCTCGCGAACCCTAACTATGGCAAATAGTTATTCCTACATCAAAGCTTAAATTCAGGCTATCAAAAAGCTTCCATGCATGATCATAAACATGTATATGCAAACAAATTGGACTGAAAACGCATAAAACTAGAAGAACATGTTTGAGTTCAGAGGATGCAAATCGTGATGTGTAGCTTGCGTTTCTGATGGTTTGATGACTTGGGAGTGATTGGAATAGCTTCATTGCACGCCCAGGAAGAGATTGCTAGCCTTAAATTGCTTTGAATCGTCCACTAACCTGAAAACTGAATCACAGTTTTGCCAACTTTTTTTGAGTTTGTTTTATGCCTCTCACGACCCCTAACCCTTGTTCCATGCTTTGTTCTTGTCCATTATATATCTAGGAATGAATTAGGGTTACAAATTTGGATTGAATCTTTGCAATTATAAGAGATTTGATTTGATTTTCAAGCTTATGTAAACTTGCTATTTTGAGCAAAATATTCCCTTTCTTGTACCAATTATGCTTGATTCGTCTTGGCCTTGATAATTCAACATATTTTTATTGCCAACCTGTCCAAAAACCAAATCAAATCATACCTTTGCTATTATTAACCAATTATTTGATTTAATTCAAATTTTAATTAATAAAAAATAAAGATAAATTTAAAAATGAAGCAATAATGTGTGGGTGAATATTTGAGTCGTGGACCACATTATAAGTGAGGTGCAAGCATAAAAAATGCTTTTTTGGGCACATTTGACTTTTGGCAATTTTGCAAAAAAGGTCAACTTTGACAAGGCATATCTCCTCCAATTTTAACCCTAGAGATGTGTTCTTAGACTTTTTAGAAATCTTAGTATGTCCCCTAAGCAACCCTTTTGGTATCATCTCAATTGAGTCTTCCATGTTCAGGTATGAAGCTTTGACCCAAAAGGTATTTTTGTTGACTTTTCAAAAGGACCCATAATGTAGAAATTCATATCTTTTTATGAGTGCATATTTTGAAATTGTGAGATGAAGATGAATTGTAGGGAATTGCATTATCTTCAAAATGAGTTTTGGATGGAAACTTTATGATAAAGCATGTGGAAGTTATGCTTGGTCAAAGTTGGGTTGACTTTTACTAAGAAACCCTAATTTAGCAACTTCTGGATTTTGATGAATTTGGAGCATTCCTTGAGGAATCATGATCAACCCTTGGTCAAATGATGAAAGTCACTTCAAAATGTTAATGTTGACCAAAAATCTTGAAGTTTAACTGTATGTGGGCCACAATTGACTTTTGACCTAATACAGTCGATTCTCAAGCATCTGAGTAGTTAACTGAGCAAACTTCTTGTGTAAGGCATGAAACTTGACATGTAGGGTATTGAGAACATATTAAGACCATGGAGAGAATATGAGGCCTTTGTGGTTCACCCATATTGATGAAAATGGAAACCCTAATTTGAGGTACACTGCCTTAGGAGAGAGTTTGTCTGGTCCACACTCTTGGGCAAGCTTGAGCAAATTGAGGATCTCTAGGAGTATGTATTGAGTAAAATGAAAGGGAAATTTTTGGGGTACAGAAATATGACATACAGTATACTACCCAGAAAGAAATAAAGGGCAGTGTACTAGCTGATCACCTTGCTCATCAAGCTGTGGATGACTACCAGTCCATGAAGTTCGAATTCCTTGATGAAGACATCACGATGGTGAACAACTGTGGAGAATTCAGACCATATGACGGACCTGAACAATGATCCCGATGGACCCTGGTTTTTGATGGGGCGTCCATCACACTCAGAAATGGTATAGGTGTTGTACTCATATCTCCTGAAGGATGTCATACTCCCTTTACGGCAAGACTCTGCTTCAATTGTACAAATAACATGGCAGAATATGAAGCGTGCATTTTTGGTCTCAAAGCTGCCATAGATTTGGGGATCAAATCCTTAAATGTATTCGGAGATTCAGCTTTGGTCATCAGTCAGATGAAAGGGGAATGGGACACAAAAAACCCTAACCTTATCCCCTACAAAGAACATGTGTTGACATTGATCCCACATTTTGAGAAGATTACCTTCGAGCATTTCTCGCGAGAAGAAAATCAACTAGCAGACACACTAGCCACAATGTCATCCATGTTTAAACTTAAATGGGATAACGAGGCTCCCCAGATCACCATTGAACGAATGGATGAACCAGCTCACTGTCACGAGATTAATACTAAAGAGGTAGTGGATTGGCCTTGGTTTCACGAAGTTAAGAGGTATCTCGAGGCTCAAGAATATCCGGAAGGAGCTTCAGTCAATGATAAGAAGTTCTTAAGGAGAATCTCTGCTAAGTTCTTCCTTAGTAACAACATTCTCTACAAACACAACCATGACTCCGTTTTTCTCCATTGCATATACAAGGTTGAGGCAAAAAATATCATGGCTGATCTACATGAGGGCACTTTTGGCACCCATTCCATTGGGCATACGATGGCAAAGAAAATCCTACGGGCAGGTTATTACTGGTCTACCATGGAAGCAAATTGATATCAGCACTCTCGAACTTGTCATAAGTGTCAGATCTATGCTGACAAGGTGCACGTGCCTCCGGTTCCTTTGAACATCTTGATGGCTCCTTGGTCATTCGCGATGTGGGGCATTGATATGATTGGAGAAATCAAGCCCAAAGCCTCTAATGAACACCGTTTCATCTTGGTGGCCATTGACTATTTCACAAAGTGGGTTGAGGCGGCTTCTTTCGCTTTTGTTACCAAGAATGTTGTAGCCCGGTTCATTAAACAGAATCTCATATGTCGGTATGGTATCCCGGAGAGGATCATCATAGACAATGGTACAAATCTAAACAATACTATGATCACTGCCCTGTGCGAGCAATTCAAGATCCAGCATACAAATTCTTCCCCTTACCGACCAAAGCTGAATGATGTTGTCGATGCTGCAAATAAGAACATAAAAAAGTTCATACAGAAAATGACAGTCATATACAAAGACTGGCATGAGATGCTACCATTCGCTCTCCACGGTTATCGTACCACGGCACACACATCAACCGGGGCAACACCCTACTCTCTGGTATACGGAATGGAGGTTGTCTTGCCTATTGAGGTCCAGATCCTCTCTCTGAAAATTATGAAGGATGCAAGGCTGAATGAAGAAGATTGGATCCAAACTCGTCTTGATCAATTGAACTTGATTTATGAGAAAAGGCTTATTGTTGTCTGTCATGGTCAAATGTATCAAAAATGGATGATCAAGGCTTTCAACAAAAAGGTCAGACGCCAAGTATATCAAGTCGGGGATCTGGTGATCAAACGCATCATACTTCCACAAGGTGATCCCAAGGGCAAATGGACTCCTACATATGAATAACCATTTTTAATCAAAAGCATATTCTCTAGTGGAGCAATAATCTTGACCACCATGGATGGCGACGACCTGCCGCACCCTGTGAACGCGTACATAGTCAAAAGATACTATGCATAAGAGACCCGTTAGGTTGACACACCTAGGCAAAACAAGGGCATCCCGGTGAACCAAAAAGGTTCAGGAAAAAATTAGGGATAAAACAAAAAATATGTACACCCAGCAAGCTGAAAACCCGTAAGGGCGGCTTGGGCAAAAGAGGGTATCCCGGTGGACTGAAAACCCGAAAGGGAGGTCCAGGAAAAAGTTAGGGAATTAAAGTGTATGACTATGTCCCGTTGGATCACCTTACAGGCAACCTGCTGTTGTACCCCAAAATTTTCCCTCCCATTTCCTCAACATTTTCTCACCACAAGACCCTTGGAGCTCAAGATCCAGTTAGGGTTTGCTCTGCTCAAGACTCCTCCTTGCACTGTTGACCCAAATTAGGGTTTGTGTTTGCACAAAGATGTTTTGACCTAAAATGCCTAAGATTACTTTAATGCTTCATATTGGACTCCCAAGTTTATCCATGCCAAGTTTCAATCCTTGATTCCAATCTTTGCCCAGTCAATTGGACAGTTGACCTAAAAATCAACTGTATTGGGGGAAAAGTCAACTGTGATCAATTGACAGTCAAACCTCATGAAATTTGACCCACATCAACATTATGAACTCATATGGACCATTTGATCAAGTTTGGATCACAATTCCACAAGAAATTTGATCAGATCACCAAAAGGGCAAAATGGTCATTTTTAGGGTTTTGACTGCACAAAGGCAATTTTTGACTGTTTGACCTAACCAATGGCAAACCAAGCTCATATATGTACTCAAGGACCCCATGTAATTGTCTTGACATGTTCAACAAATTCAAAAGATCCCAAATGCACAAGATTGACAGATGAATTTTCCAGTCAACTGAGCCAAATTTGACTGTATACTGAAAAGTCAAACTTTGACTTTTTGGTCAAAATCAAGTGTCAAGATTCATTTTTCATCAAAACATGTCAAATCATGAAACTTGTTCATCAAGAAATCAAAAATTGCAAATTAGGGTTTGAAATGAAGAATTTTCATAACTTAGAATTTTTTTATGTTATGAAAATCCCTAATTATTTCCTAACTTTGTCCCATTTTTTCATTAAGATACCTTTGGATTCAAACAAAACTCAAAACATGAAAGTTATAGTCTATTGCAAAATCTACAACTTTGATTCACAAAGTTTCCTCAAAAGAGGCTTGTAGCTAAAGTTATGATTTTTGGAACAAGGGTGCAAAACATTCTTAACTTAGAAAAATTTTGACCGATTCTAGGCAGGATTTTGCCTAACTTCATGGCCACTTTTCACATGCTTCCACTTGGAATTTCAATTTGCATTACAAATATGGATTGTAGTACACATTCCAAACTTTCCAAAATGTCTAAGAACTCATCAAACAACCTTGTGGTTAGGGAGAATCGAATTTGGCAATATGAGCAAAAGTCACTTTGATTCATGGCCAAAGGCATGTTCATAACTTGTGCATTTTCAAAATCAGCATATGCAAGCTACATTACAGGCCTCTAATCTCATTTACACTCAAAAATTAAATGCTAATCCATTGTGCCAAGATGTTATTCTATGAGTTTGGTCATTACATGAAGGATTAGCCCTTAATTAGAAAAAGCACTTTATCCATTTTTGTAAAGTATGGCTTTATGTCAAGTTTGCAAATCAAGAAGTACAAGGCCATATCTTTGGACACAAGATTCATGGACATAACACACTGATCAAGAGGGATTGAGGTAACATACTTGAGGGGCCTGCATAAGCCTAGAAACCAACTTGGCATTTTTGACTTACATTAGAAGAAACTTGGCATATTGATATCAATCTCACATTGTTGTAACCATAAGCCAAGACAAACTTTCTCCACACTTTCCATACTCCCTAACAGACCTAAAACACGAGCCTTTAACCCTTGATACCTCTCCATTCACAAAAACATCATTGAACTGCTCAAAACAGGGCATCCCTACAGTTTGAGGTCCATAACTCAATCCACTCGTGCGTTTTGGCTGAAACCTTTGCAAACACATTCCCTATCACCCACTGAAGCTGTCCCAAGCATTGGACACGACCTGTAACATCCCTAACACCATTTGCCATTTTCAGTTTTCAACTTTGCAGGTGAACTTCTGTAGCTTGATATAGCAAGATTCAAAGCACACCAAGCATTGGAATAGCATCCCTGGACTTCAAGCAAGTTGTACCAGTCCTCACATTGCACTGAAAGTACCTCCATTGCCAGACACGAATCAAGCTGAACAGGTAAGTTCATGGACTTCTATCTCTCAATCTAGGAAGAGTTAGCTTTAAGTTTATGAATAAAAAATGCTCTACTCATGGCCCTGAAGCTACACATATAATCACTTTGCATTTATGTTGTGTGTACTGGGAGAATTTGGAACCTGAACATTAGAAAAAACTTAGGTCAAGAATTAGGGATGGAGAAATTCTCTCTCATTTCTGAGAGTTACGTTAAGTTTTTTATATGTATGGATTCGTGGTTTGATGCTTGACATTTTTCATGTTATGAGTTTGTGCTGAAAATCAAGGAATCAGGAGATAGCAGGGACAAGGCAAAACACACGTTTTTGGTTGTTTGAACTGTCTGGAGGTTGAAGACAACCTCTATGGGCTGGGCCTGAGATGTTTTTCCTTTTTGCACCACTGTTTCACACACACACCCCCTTGGCCCATTGTGCTTATTTTTATCATTTTTTTGACTTTTTCTTTTTTATTCTGACTTGATATTTTTTGACAAAACATAAAAAATATTAAAAATATTTTTTAACCACTTTTGCATTTTATTTGATTTTTGCTTGTTTTATTTGAATTTTGTACATAAATAAACATAATATCCTTTTTTATTCAAAATACTAAAATAATACCAATACATTTTATTTTCTGATTTTTCATTTTATTTTATCCTTTGAAAACATTTTATAAAAAATATACTTTTTTTAAATATTAAATATTTTATTTTTGTACATATTTAATATATTTAGCATATAATATAAATATTTACATATTTATTAGGATATTTAGGATAAAAATACCAAAAATATACATTTTTATTTTTATTAATATTTAACATCAAAAATACCTTTTTGACAAATATACTTCTCTTTTATTTATTTTTTGTACATAATTAATAAATATTATATATATTAAATAATTAATACCTTTTATTTAGCAAATTAGGGTTTTTTGCCCTAAACATGAAAATACTCAAATTAACTCTTTTTATTTATTTTATTCTTATTTCATTTGTGAATAAAACATACACTTACACAAAAATATTTACACATACATATTGCTTTATTCTTATACATCCTTATATTTACATTTGCGCAATTCGATTTGGTTGTAAATATTGGACACCACTCTCCTATGAAGTCTCATCCCCATTTGGACATTTGTACCCCCATTCCCATGATCATTGTGTAATAACTTAGGAATTTTAATTTCGCATTTAAAAGCTTTCTAAATATGCCATGTTAGAATTAGGGTTTTGTATGCAAATCAAAAACAACAAATAGTTTAACCTAAATTCAAGATAAACAAGCATGAAAATGGACAACACTAATCACACTTGCACCCCTAGGGTATTCCACTTTGTTGCCTTCAATAATGGGCCATATTGCATGTTAGGTATCTTTGGCAAAAGCAAAACAATTCAAATGATCATAGTCCCTCGATGACGCTATCAAGTTGCCTAAAAAATGATCAAGTCCCTTAAAGGAAAAATTACCCAAAGATACTTGGCACCATTGCAATCATGGTCTAAACGATGACCCGCGCCCGTCCCGTTCACATCCTAACACAAGATTACCCACCAAATACAATGGTGGAATAAAATTGTTAAAAGGGTTAAAAACATAGCAAAGATCTTTGAGTAAATTTAGGGTAGATAGCTCTTGGTTACTTGCCAACTTGCAAAACAAAAACACTTGCCTATTTTTCAAAACCACACATCACAACACACTTTCAAAAAACAACTTTCTAAAACATTGAAAAAAACTTTTCAAAAGATAGTACACCTTTGTATACATCCCAACATGGATCATTACAAAGGTTGCCACCACATTGGCCTCTTTTCAAAACATTTTTCAAACCCACACACAAAGCACCATTTCAAACAATTGAAAATCAAGGCAAGTTGATCTAAGCAAGTAACTAAGAGCCCATGGATAACCATGGATAGAAAGGGTGCTAATACCTTCCCTTTCTATAATCTACTCCCCGAACCCAAGAAAACATCTCAAAGGTTTTTGTTGTGCTTTTTAAACTTTCCTTAGGATAAAATAAAAAATCGGTGGCGACTCTTGCTCAACCGAAACATTTGCGAAAACAAACGCAAAACTCAAGTCAGTTCTCCCACCGTATCACACCTGCAAACTCAACGTTTCTGATCAATTCAATCAGCTTCGGACAAGGAAACAAATAGATAAGATGCTCGGAGACGGGAAGGCTATAGCAGAATGGGAACCCCATGGGATTATTTCACATAACTATCTTTTCTTTGTATCAAAATTTCATTTTTTTACGACGTCATTCTCTTACTAGAATGTTTGTCTCATTGTACAAAAATACTTACTCAAAGTCAATACAAAGATATCCCTTTGGAAGTGCAAAACTATTTGTTTTTCTTTATTCTTGTGTTCTGTTTACGAAAATGTCCAATGATTTATTTTTGAACATATGCATTTGAGCATAACTACCGTTTACAAATGAACAAAATAGAAAGACAGTCACTAATGGCTTTAAGAGATAGGGAAATATCTCTAAGCTATTTCTATAAAATCCCCCGTAGTGTGCAGTTTAATCCCCGGCGGAACAAAACTTCCAGTTATCACTCCCCGGTAGAAGTCCCCAAATTTCTCAGGATTCCCCAACAGGACTTTACAAGCAGTACACGGCATTTCCCTTACAACAAAGTTTATTTCTCTAAGTGGAAATTCATCAGCACTTCAAAAACATGAAGACTTGCACTCCGTATCCTTAGCAGCAATCGGGGATTTATTTTCCCCAATCCAACAAGTAGTGCAACATATTAGCTCACATACACATACATCACATCCATATATCATAAACATCGATAACACAAAGACATGTATCACAATCTCATTATACCATGCATTTCATACAACATGACATTGCATATTAGCTAACATTTTACCCTTTTAAGGATAAAGTTAATCAACAGCTACCATTAATAATGTTCAAAGGCTTTTCAGATACATTTCAGATATGCTCCAGACACGGATGTCATCCTGATACTCATTCAGATTCAGCTCTCAGATACAGTTCAGATATGCTCCAGACACGGATGCCATCCTGATACTCATTCAGATTCAATTCTCAGATACATTTCAGATACGCTCCAGACACCGATGCCATCCCGATACTCATTCAGATTCAACTTTCAGATACGCTCCAGATATGGATTCCATCCTGATACTCATTCAGATTCAACTCTCAGATACAATTCAGATACGCTCCAGACGCGGATGCCATCCTGATACTCATTCAGATTCAATTCTCAGATACAGTTCAGATACGCTCTAGACACGGATGCTATCCTGATACTCATTTAGATTCAGCTCTCAGATACAGTTCAGATACGCTCCATACACGGATGACATCCTGATACTCATTCAGAATCAATTCTCAGATACAGTTCAGATACACTCCAGACACGGATGCCATCCTGATACTCATTCAGATTGAACTATCAGATACAGTTCAGATACGCTCCAGACACGGATGCCATCCTGATAACTCATTCAGATTTAACTTTCAGATACAGTTCAGATACACTCCAGATGCGGATGCCATCCTGATACTCATTCAGATTCAGCCCTCAGATACAATTTAGATACGCTCCGGACATGGATGCCATCTTGATACTCATTCAGATTCAACTTTCAGATACAGTTCAGTTACGCTCCAGACACGAATGCCATCCTAATACTCATTCAGGTTCGGCTCTCAGCAATCATTTTTGAATGGAATCTTTAAGCCCATTCCCTATACCATCAACCATCACATCCTCGAGTGCAAATTTCTGGGCACTCTAGTGTCCAATCATCTTCCACCTTCAAGTCACGAATGGAAAATTCGCCAATCTAACTCTTTAGGTTTAAGAAGATTGAACAGGGGCAGGTGTTGTACCCCAAAAATTTCCCTCTCATTTATCAAGAATTTGATCACAAGATCTCCTTTGGCTCAAGACTGCACTAGGGTTGATCAGCTCAAGACACCTGCTTAAGCACTAATGACAAAAATTAGGGTTTGAGATTGCACAAGGATATTTGAACTTCCAATGCCCCATATGACTTTCATGGACCATTATGGACCCTTAATATTACTCATGTCAAGTTTCAATCTTTGGATCACACTTTTGTTCAGTCATTTGAGCAGTTGACCTAAAAATCAGTTGTATTGGGGAAAAAGTCATATGTGGTCAATTTACAGTCAAACTTCATAATTTTTTATCCACATCATCATTTTAAACTCATATGTATCATTTGATCAAGTTTGGACTATAATTCTTCAAGAAATTTGATCAAATCTTCAAAAGGGCAAAATGTTCAAAATTAGGGTTTTAATTGGGAAAGGGAAATTTCTGATTTTTGACCTAGAATATGATAAATTGGTTTAAGGCATGATCTCAAGAGTCCAATTGCATAATTTTGACCTAATGACATGGCTCAAAACATTGCTCAAGTCCAATGGATTGACAGATGAATTTCTAGTCAACTGATCAAAAGTCAATTGTATATTGAAAAGTCAAACTTTGACTTTTTGGTCAAAATAAAATGTCAAAGATCACAATTCATAAAAGCATGTCAAAATATGAAACTTATTCATCAAGAAATCAAAAATTCAAGATTTCATTTTGAAAAGTTAAAATTTCTAAACTTAGAAATTTTAATAAGTGTTGGAAATTTCTTATTTTTTCACAACTTTGAGCAAAATTTTCACCATGATGCAAGATGATTCAAAAGAAACTTTCAACATGAAAGTTGTATATCCCAATGAAATCTACAACATTTATTTACACGACTTCTTCCAAAAGTGCTTGGATCTCTAGCTATAGTTTTAAGAACACATGGTCATGAAACAAAACACTTAGTGAAATTTTGCCCTAATTTGGTCAGGATTTTGACCTAACTTCATGGCACTTTTTCATATAGTTCCAAGGGGAATTTTCAAAAGTGATTCAAAGAGGGGTTTTAGATAAAATTACAAGCTTTCCAAAATTTCCAAGTACTCCTTAAGATCATTTTTGAGTAGGGAAAATTGAAGAGATGAAGTTAGGGTTTTCACACTTGAATTACAAGTCATTTTGTGATATACAAGATTCAAAATTCAAAATTCAAACTTATGCTGCATAACCTCTACTTTTCAGGCCTCAGACTTGTTAGGCACTCCATAATTAATTGCTTGCACTGTTGTTAGAGGTCTCAATTCAAGCATTCGATGCAAAGCCATGCTTTATATCCATTTTGGGAAGAAAGTGCACAATGCCATTTTCATAAAATAGCTTTTTGCATAAAACTTATTCTTGAGCCTTGCAATTGTTTTCTTCTGATGATACAAGTCCCATAACTCAAGAGAAGTTTATCTAGACACTTACAATCACTCAGCCCATGCTTGTACTTCCTCTTGAAACTTGTTTTCCCACTTTTCTTGAAAATCAAGTAACATAGCAATTAGCTTGTAACTTGTACCTCTGACTCTCAAAAGCACTCAAGTTATTTGCTTATACATACACAAGTTATTTTCCACAAATCCCATGCATACTTGAGCCCTGAAAACACTAAGAACACAGAATCACCCAAAACACCTCAAAACTTGCCATTTCTGAGTTTTGAATCCAACCTCCAAATTTGCTCGTGCGTTTTTTGGCCTTTTACTTTCAAAAGCTTCTAAATAATATACACAAACAATTCCAACACCTGCAACACCACTGTAACACCTCCATCATCATCCACCATTTTCAAAAACAGCACCTTGCGCCTTGACTTCTCCAGAACTCCTCAGGTACTTCCAGCTCAAGCTTAGAATCACATTAGCTTCCTGGGAACTTAAGGAAGTTAATCCAATCATTGGAACTCACTAAAAGTTACTCAAACTCAAAACACGATACCCTCTGGCAAGGTAAGTCATCTCAACTTTGAACTTTTCATACAAGCATCATTAATGGTTTATTTGTGAATGAAAAATATAGATATCATTTCCCTAAAGCTAACCATGTCCATAGTTTTCATTTATATTGCTTGAGCTTAGAGAATTTTAAGATTGAAGTTTCTGAAATTTTTAGGGTTCAGATTAGGGACTTAAAATTCATCCATGTCTTTGATCGATAATTTTATTGCTTTGCATTTCTAAAATCGTGAGGAAATTTGTTACAAGTTTACTGTTTACATTTTTCATTTTTGTTGAGAATTGAATAAGATACAGAGGTTCAGGCTGGGCGCGAGGTTGAAGATGAAGTTGTCTTCAGGAACGTGTTTACCATATATATTTATGGTTTGATATTAATAAACGGATGTATAGCCACCCCAGTGGTAGAAGCGCGCGCCTGTGACTATAGGGACCTGGGTTCGAGCCCCAGTGGTATCCTTTTGGGATTTTTTTCATATTTTTCACATATTCTGACCTTTTTTTGGCAGTGCTGGGCCTCATCCCCTTGGGCTTTATTTTTTTTTACTTCTGACCCCCTTGCTGGCTATTCACACCCTGACCCATTTTATTCTCTTTTTTCATTTTTATTTATTTTTTTCCTAAATATATTATCTAACACTGAAAAAAATCAGAAAAAATATAAAAATATTAGATTCACATTTCGATATAGTTTTTTTTTATACAAAAATTATTTTATTTAATCATACTTTATTTATTTCACTAACTGATTTGTAAATTTAATTAGAAACTAGGTTTTTTAAATTATTTTCTTTTACACAATTTAAATATATTATTTTAATATATGAAAAGACCAAAAATATTTTATAATACTATAAATTATTTTTAAGACAAAAATACCAAAAATATTCTTCTTATAAACTTAATTCCTTTTTTAATCAATTAATAGATTAGGGTTTTCATTTAAATTCTTTTCCTAGTAAGTTTAAGTCTACTTTTTTATTAATTTAATTAATTATTTTTCTTTTTAATTAGGTTAAAACAAAACCCCTTTTCCCTAAAAAATCCAAATAAATATTCATTGTCTTTACATTTGCATTCTTGTATATTTATTCATTTTTGTACATTATTTATCCAAATTCAATATGGTTGTAATATATAATTAGGTTTATTTTCTAGCAATTCCCATTTGTAATTTGTACACTCCCTCCCACAAGTATTGTAATAGCATAGTAATTTTAAATTCTGCCATTTATCGCTTTATATACAAATGCTAGTAACTAGGGTTTGTATGGAAAGACTAAAACCAATCAATTAGAAAACCCTAATCAAAGACAAAAAGAGCATGAAAAACAATACACTTGCACACAAGTACCCCTAGGGTAAATACACTTGGTTGCCTTACAAATGGCCATGTTACGCATGTGAGGTATCTTAGCAAAAACAAGCAAAATACAAGATCATAGTCCCTCGATGACGCTATCTATGTTGCCTTTCAAATGATCTTAGACCCTAAAAGAGAATGCTAAGATACCTTGCAACATTTCTAATCATGGTTATACGATGACCCACGCCCGTCCCGTTTACATCCAAAGATAAGGTTACTTACCAAATCAATGGTAAGATAATAATGTCAAAGGAAAAGGAAATGAACAATAAAGACTTTTGAGTAGGTAGAATGTTCCTAGTTACTTGCTCAATTTCAAAACAAAACATCCTTGCTATTTTCAAAACAAGCACCTACACTTTCAAAACATCTTACAAACTTGAAAATATTTTCAAAAGATCAACATCTTTGTATACATTCTTACGAACGAGAATCATTACAAAGTTTGCCTAAACAATGGCCTCTTTACAAAATACTTTCAAAAAACCACACAAAGCACAATTTCAAACAAAAGCAAGTGATCTAGAAAGTAACTAAGAGCCCATGGATAACCATGGATGAAAAGGGTGATAATACCTTCCCTTTTCATAATCTACCCCCCCGAACTCAAGAAATAATATCAAAGGTCTTTCCTGTGCTTTTTCACCTTTCCTTTTGGATAAAAGAAAAGTCGGTGGCGACTCTTGCTAACCGCAACATTTGTGATCAAACGTAAAACACCCAAGTCAGTTATCCCACCGTATCACAGACACCATTTCATCTTAGTAGCAATTGATTACTTCACCAAATGGGTGGAAGCAGCTTCATATACTAATGTTACTAAGTAGGTGGTTGTGCGCTTCATTAAGAATAATCTTATATGTCGGTATAGTGTGCCGAGCAGAATTATCACCGACAATGCCTCGAATTTGAACAACAAGATGATGACAGAACTTTGTGAGGAATTCAAGATTGTCCATCACAACCCATCTCCGTATAGGCCGAAGATGAATGGGGATGTTGAAGATGCTAATAAGAATATCAAGAAGATCAACCAGAAGATGGTTGTTACTTATAAAGATTGGCATGGAATACTCCCTTTTGCTTTGCATGGATATCGGACATATGTCCGCACTTCAACAAGAGCGACCCCGTTCTCCCTTGTGTATGGAATGGAAGCAATGCTCCCAATTGAAGTTGAGATTCCCTCTTTGCGTGTGATAATAGAAACCAAGTTGTCAGAAGCTGAATGGGTCCATAGCAGGTTTGAACAATTGAATTTGATTAAAGCAAAGAGAATCACAACTTTGTGTCATGGGAAGTTATATCAGAAGAGAATGAAGAAAGCTTTTGATAAGAAAGTCAAACCTCGTGAATTCAGAGAAGGCGTCCTCGTGCTCAGGAAGATCTTGTCTTTTAACGCTGAATCTAGAGGCAATTGGACTACTAATTTTGAAGGCTCGTATGTTGTCTAGAAAGCCTTCTCTGACGGTGCATTAATTCTTGAAACTATGGATGAAGAGGAGTTCACACATACCATGAATGCTGATGCAGTCAAGAAATACTCCGCCTAAAGAAATAAAAGAACAACTCACTAAGTTGAAAACCCGAAAGGGCGGCTTAGGCAAAAAGGAGCGTCTCGGTAGGCCGAAAACCCGAAAGGGCGGTCTAGGAAAAAATTAGATACATAAACAGAATAAAATATCCCGCTAAGTTGAAAACCCGCAAGGGCATCTTAGGCAAAAGTCAGGGACTTTCTTGGAAAGTAACTACATCAGACAAGACTTGATCATTGAAGCAACAATCTTCTTGGATCCTCACCATACTTCAACGGAAGCTACTGCTCAGGATTTCAAAAGTTGTTAGAGGGGATAGTGGTCATTGTATCTAAATGTATCTTTTCCATTATATATTACCATTTTCCTAACTTTGTAATCATCCATTGAGTCTCGCCATTCGCAGACTACCATTCTATCAATAAAATTTGAGCTTTTACCCAATTCTTTGTATCTCTTATTTTATTTGGCTTGCAAAGACTCCATTTATTATTGATAATAATTTTCAAAGCGAAAAGGTTAAATAACAAAATTGTTTTTCAAGAAGAATTTACAATTTACTTTTACTTTAGATTTTGTGATTCAAGGGGAAAACAAAAGTGGTGATCCCAGGAATGGACAAACTCCAATAGTTTTGAGAAGTTTTGTTTCCCTCGGAAAGGTTTTCTCAGGATATTTTCGTTGTATTGGGTTTGTGACTCCAGTGTCCCCAGTCAAGTCTTGGTTCAACTTTTCTTCTTTTTGAGCTTGCATGATATGAAGACTCAATCCAAGATTCTCCAGTGAAGGCTTCGCTCATTTGATAGAAGTCCTTTCTCCCCAGAGAAGTTGGTACAATAATTACTCTCGAAGAACACGTATCTCCGATTTCCCCAGAATATAATGTATATTGGTTTCCCCTCGATGATGTGGTGTTGACCTCCCCAATAAAGTAAGCACAAAGTCCCCAGTAGATGTCTCGATGATGAAGCATTATCTCTCTTAGTGAAGTCTGTATATTTTTGTCTCCTTTAAAGTTGGCCTGAATTCCCCAGTGAATGTTATGACGATTTGGTTTCCATCTTCCTTATTCAAAATCAGTTTTGCAAATCTCTAGTAGAAGTGCTACACTTGAAAACATTTATTTCCCCGTTGAAGTCCGAGTGCTTTTCCCTGCGAAGCCTGGAGAAGGATGTTATATCCCTGTATTTGTACTGTTGTGTCGCTATGATTGTTTCTCCCCAGTAAAGTTAAGCCATGCAGTAGGTATTTGTTTCCTCAGTTAGTGCTTATTTTTTCTTTTGGGATGATCGTCTTGGATGTGATTTGGTCGAGTGTTATGTGCGCTCAAGTTGGTTTTGTTTGTTTATCCCCAGTATTATATGTATTTTTTGTCAGCATATACATAATAACACTCATACATTCATACATACATCATACATAGTTAAATTTAGCAAATCATTGCTCATTCACATTCGTTAATATTTTGTTGACATATTACCCCCGTTTTGTAGAGTTGTGTTATCCTCTCCCCAATAGAGTGTCAGCCATAAGCAGAAAGTGTATATTCTTTCAATTTCCCCATTAAGTTATCCCTCGTGGAAGATTTTTTTCTTTAGTCTTCCTACACAACTCTTTATCTGGATGATTTGGGTTTCCCTCTTGAGTTTATTTCTCAAAGAATGTATTTTGGTAGACTGTTTTACTCCAGTTTATTTCTGGTTTGAATCTTTGTTTCCCAGCAATATTATTACTTTGGATTTCTGCAAGCTTCGAGTTTTGGTTTGAGAATGTGCATTTATTTTGCACGAGAAGATTTTATCTCCTCAGCAGGAATATAGTGGAATTTCCTTAGGAAGCCATATTGTTTTCCCCAGGAAGTAATTTTACAATCCTTCCTATAACAGCAAGTAGCATGTCTCTTTATTTGAGAAACTTATACTTCCCCGTAAATGTCGACGTTACTTTTTTTCTATCTTCTCTATGAGTTGATAGTTTACAGTTCATTGTCAAAATTACTCCAGTGGATGACCAGTCGTTCAATATCACAGAGACAGTTAATTAAGAAATCTTTGTAAGTGGTAGTCTCTTTATTTGAGGTAGCTTATATATTACCCTTTCCAGGCAGAATACCTCGGTTAAAAAAGAATTTGAGACCCGTTCTAGGTGAAATACCAGAATTTTGGGAAAAGTTTGTTATCCTTTTGCTACCTTCAGTGAAAGTTGGTAGGTCATCGGCAGTGAACATTGATGATTGTTATCTTTTTGCTACCCTTAGTGAATGTTGGTAGTTCATCGTCAGTGAACGGAGGTGCTATAATATTTTCTTTTTCTACCTTCAATGAAATTTGGTAGGTCATCGACAATGAACATCGATGATTGTTATCTCTTTTCTACCCTCAGTGAATGTTGGTAGTTCATCATCAGTGAACAACAGTGCTTTGATATATTCTCTTTCTACCTTCAGTGAAAGTTAGTAGGTCACCTTCAGTGAAAGTTGGTGACTGTTATCTTTTTGCTACCCTTAGTGAACGTTGGTAGTTCATCGTCAGTGAATGGTGATGCTTTGATATATTCTCTCTCTACCTTCAGTGAAATTTGGTAGGTCACCTTCAGTGAAAGTTGCTGATTGTTATCTTTTTGCTACCTTCAGTGAATGTTGGTAGTTCATCGTCAGTGAACGGCGATGCTATGATTATTCTCTCTCTACCTTCAGTGAAAGTTGGTAGTTCATCGTAAGTGAACTTTGATGATTTCTCTTCTCTCTACCTTCGGTAAATGTTGGTAGCTCACCGTCAGTAACCGTTGGTACTGTGATTTCTTTCCTCTTTCTACCTTCAGTGAACATTGGTAGTATCGCCTTCAGTAGAAGTTGGTGTATCCCTTGACCTTTTACCATCCTCTATGAGTCAGGTTTTTTTATTCACCAGCGATTTATTTTCCTGGTCGGGTTTCTCTTTTGATACTTATTTCCTTTGCTACATCCCCAGTGGTGTTTTTCGTCCCTTTGAAGTTGTTCATATGCATTCATACTCATAAGCATTGCATGGCATCTTTGGGCCAAAAATAGGGTTTGTTTTATATTTAAGTATCTTCGATCACGCCAATACGAAGATTTTTAACCTTCCTATCTCTGGATAGAAGAAACTTAAATAAGGGCATCTATTGTACCCCAATTTTTGCCCCTAAGATCCCTTCATCATACCATGTTGATTCAATCACAACAAGATCACATTAGGGCTTTTGGTTCTCCTCCTTATCTTTAGCTTTGCTCTTTGAGGAATCCCCAAGAACCTTGACTTGGTTTCTTTTGTGATCATGAATATTTTGTCTTGATTTTCTTTCTAATTAATAAAATGTAATGTTGGTTTATCTTACTTGTTAATGATGTAGGCTAAGGCAATGTGGCTTAGCAAGTTGATCCATGAGTTCATGAGTTTATTTCCATGCCCTAGTCAATAAAGCTTGAGAAATTCAAACCTCGTCATTGAAGTTGTTTTAGAAGAAATGAAATGGCAAGGTTTATCTTGGTTCACCACCTTTCAAAGTTATCAAGATTGATTAAAAAGTACAAGGGGTTGATTGAAGAAGTTGTCATGTTTTGGACAAGGCTTTGTTCCCATTAGGTCACAAGTGCATATTTCTCTCAATTCTCAAGATATGGAAATAGTTTTGGTTTCTATGAGTTCTCATTATCATCCTCAACAACTTATATTTACAAGGCAAGGGTGTTGGTACAAGAACTTTGTTCAAAATTGTCAAAGTTCCTCAAAGCATTTTATTGATCTAGGAGCTAGGGTTTTGAACTTCAAAGAAGTATATCTTGGTCATCTTTTTGTATTTTTGAGTGATTCCAAAGACATACTTCTCTTCAAATAGTTATTAACAAATAACTTCAAAAGTTTCAAGGATTTTTCATGTGGAAGAAGCTTAATGATGAAGAAATATTACAAGTCCTCCAAATGAACCCCATATTTTCCATATGTGACTTCAAATGATCATAACTTGGTCATTTTTTATCACCTTGATCCCACTCTTTTTCCATAATGATCTTGAGGATGTGAAATTTATTCCTTCTTTTATATGCAAAGTGATAAAATGGAAGGAAGATGCCCTAAGGATACAAAATAGTATAGGTTATTTCATGATTTTTTTCCAAATTCAACAATTCATAACTCTCTCAATTTTTGGAGATTTTGAATGGTTCAAGTTTCAAAATTTCATTCAAAAGGTCTATTTCATGCCATCTTTTTTTATCAATAGGAAATTCCAAGTGGAAGGCCATGTTTGAATGTAAAACATTATAGGTCACTTTTAAAGAAAAATTTGAAATATTTCAAAGTATGGAAAGTCAACCTTTTTCCCCAACTTTGACTCAATGAAGCTTTCATCTCAAGCATCCATTTGATTCCATTATTTTTCCATTACAAAGCTTGTAACCTCATCTTTCTAAACATCAAGAATCATACCCAAAGACCCCTTGAGTTGAAAATGCCATTGTTTCGAAATTGGTAACTTGGAACTGAATTTCTCACCAAGTCAGAATTTTGAAATCCATAATGTGGCCTCTAATCACAAGATTTATGCATGTTTTTGATTTAAACTTGATTAACAAACTTTCCAGAAGTGTTTAGCACCTCAAAATGCAAAGATTGGATGAGTTTTGGTGAAAACGAGATCACACTTCACTCGTGCATTAGGTTCACACGAATTCCCTCCAAAATGAATTATTCACTCTTCCTTTTGATCCTATTTGCTTCTCCTATAAATACATGAACTATCCCATTAATTTTCTCAAGCTTGAATAGCCAGAATCACCCTGCCAAACTTGCTTCATAACTCAATTTTCTGTAACTTCGTAATCAGTGGTCAAGCCTTTTTCAATCCAATTTTTTTATCAATTCACCTTCCTTGATCTTCCCTGAAGCCAACCATACAATTACCTTCAAGAATCGTGCCCTATATTTCTCCATAGAAGTCCAGTTTCAGAGCTCTACAACTCAACTTCAATAGGTAGATTTCTCCATCAATTCTTCAAAACTTTGATATCATTGTGATGCTCTCATTGCCTTGTTTCTAGTCGCAACACTTGCTTTTATCTGGAAACACGTTTTGACCAAGAAATTTCAAATCCCTTTTCAAAACTTTCCTTTCAAATTGCTTGAGCTACAGTTTATATAAATTTGTCGCGAATCTGTGGTTGTCTTCGTCTTGAAGAGACGAAGCGAATGGCATAGGTCTGAGCTTCTGATTTTATAGTTTGAGAGACCTGCAATTCATGTTGACTCGAGGTTAAAGATGACAAACATGTCATCATCCAACCAATGATGGCGCGCCACTTGTTTTTTTGAATTTCTGATTTAATAAGTGATCCAGTGTTTTATTCACTAATGACCATGATATGCACAGTGCACTAGATCTCTTGGATTTGATTACTAACGCTTTTTGACTCTCATCCAATGGTTCATATATTTTTGACTTTATTTTTTATTTCTGATTTTTACATTTAATTGCTTTAAATTTCAAAAAATCATAGAAAATTCATTTTTAGTCCAAAAAATCTGAAAAAATTATGAAAAATATTTTTGATTTTTCCCTTTTTGATTTTTATTTTTTCACAATTTTATTTTGTGTTTTGATATTTTTTTATAAATTTTCACTTTATTTGAATTGTTTTAAATGTTTAAAAATACTTTTATGCCTTTTTAAATTCTGAAAAAATTATGGAATGTTCCAATGATATTGTGACAACTATTGGTGACCTCATTTATTTTTTATTTCTGACTTTGTTATTTTTTTATCATTTTTTGTTTATTTTACCTATTTCTTTTAATTTTAATAATAGTTTCTGACTTTAAAATATTACCAAAATTTTTGTAAAAATATTTGAATCCTTTTCTGATTTTTCTATGGTCTTACTTTTTATTTTCCTGATTAATTTGAACATAGTTGATATTTTTCTCTTTTATTTCTATTTTAAAACATTTTAAAACCTTTTTAATGTATATATTAAATGCAATAATATTTTGTGATTATTTTCTGGCTGATCTTGAGTTGAATTTTTTATTATGAACTTTGTTAACATCATTGGATTCATGGTGTTGTGTTTAACTCCATAAAAATGGATGAATGATTTTAATAATAGTTTAATTAAAATTTAATTCAAATGTGATTTGTATTCTCTCCCACCCCTATCCATCTCATCCCTTTCTTATTGCACTAAGTGTTATTGGAGCATGATCTCTATATCATGTCTCAAAATAAATGGTGCATAGATTGCTATTGACCGGCCTCAAAATAGGTGTGACTTCTATATAAGTCCACTTACGATTGCTTAACATAGCGCTAAATTTTGTCCCAATTCGAATAAATGATCATTCGTGGCCCAAACCTATGTTTGCAAGCCCAAATATGTTAATTTGATCCCTTTGATCCAATAACTTTGAGATTCATTGTGTGGAGGCTTTGGTTCTACCAATCCTCTAATGGATCTACAACACTTTTGGTCAACGCGGATCACTTAAACATCATTGATCATTAAATGGTACTTGTGAGGATTCCAAATGGATGATATACTTGACAAAAAGCAAATGCAACTTGTTGTGTGAAGGCTTTGGTTCTACCAATCCTCTAATGAGTTCCAAATGCAAGTTTCAAGATGGTCATCCAACTAACTACTAATTATTAATAATTGACTTTATTTTTATACTTTTTATTGTATGCACCATTTACTTTAGCATCTACATTTCATGCTATTTTCATCTTTGCTCACTTGAGAATTTACTTTCTTGTCATCTTATCTTTGCTCACTTGAGCCTTTCTTTTCTTTTTCAAGACACCTAATAATCAACATGAACCCTAAAAAGGCTTTAATGATACTTGCACTATTTGGTTACTATCCTTGGCATTATGGAATATTGGACTTCTTGGACTTAGGGTTAGAAATATTGGCCTATGTTGGAGACCTTGTGATCTTATTGGATATTTTGTCTGGAGCTCTTGAGTTTTACCTCAAGACATTGGGTTGTTTGTTATTTTGTGTGCAGGTTATTGTGATTACATACTTTGTTTGTAATCTGGAATTCACTCGTATACAGCCGTTACTCTGCCCAATTTTTGTGAAGACTTAATACACTTTAAGTTTAGTTCTCTCAAGAGGTCTAGTATCTTTGCTTGTTTGGTTCCAATCCAAGGAATGGGAATTCTATCTTGACTCATAATGTCAAGTTTTTGCTTCTTGTTGGTTAGATGGTTCTTTTCCTTAGTTTTTACCTTATGCTTTAGGATAGTCTCTTCTTCTCCTCCCATCTTCTTTAATTTCAAAAATCTTCTTCCTCCTTTTTGAAAACTCTTCTTGTTTTTTTAAACTTGAACCACCTTCATAATAAACTTGGACTTATGTCCATGCATTTTCAAAACATTTTTCATAAACAAATTTCAATTAACTTAATAATACTTTGACATTTTTTTGTGAGAAGACTAAAAGTCAATCAATCTTATTTCAAACTATTTTGCCACTTTGGCTTTTATTTTAAAACCTTTCTCAAAAGATTGGATTCTTGTCAATTTTTGTAGTGATGCAAACAACTATACTTCTACAATATGTAGTGAAGTGACAAATTTTCCACTTGGGTGCTGAGCGAAGCATTGTTGATATTTAAAATCCAATCCATATCCTCCACTTTGAGATGATGCAAGTTCTCCTTTCTCATAATTGTGGGTAGTAAGTATGTTTTCCACACGGACAATGACGATGATGTCTTACCTTATAAAATTAATCAATACACTTGTGTTTTAAAATTTTTAAAAGGTGAACTACGTGTACCCTGATCCCCTATTGCACGAAAGGTGGTACGTAGGCACTAAAGGTACGCAACCACGGTGGGTGCAAAAATAATAAAAACTACTTCTTTTCTCACCTCCACCACCTATTTTTCGTACAACATTTTATAGCCAAAATATACAGATTTTTACAAAGAGGTTCCTGCGGAGTACCGTAGATGTTTAGGATGCTAGTACCTTCCCTTTGCATAACCAGCCCCCTTACCTTGAATCTTTCCCCTTCTTTTTGGGTTACTCGCTCTTTTCCCATTCCTTTGGAAACAATAAAGTGCGATGACGATTTTTATTTTGATCTGTGTAAGTCTAGTCAATCTAATGGCTTAGTCTTAAACATTTCTACCACTACACTCTCCTTAATAAACTTCTTTTGAATGGTGCGCTATGATATTATGTCGACGTCGATATTTTGTTGATTTTGACGTATCGGTGTTAAGAGATCGTTGAAGCTTTCTTTTGATTTGCAGGTTTTGAAGCTTGGGATGATTGGAGAATTGCAAGGTAGGAAGATCTAATTAGGAAGAGTTTCTTACAATTTTCTTCCTCTGATTTCTTCTAATTTTCCTCTCAATTACTTCCTCTTGATTTTCTTATGTTTAATAACTTCTTCCTCTGTAATTGATGTGAAATTATTGGTGTTATTAAAGCTATTTATTGACTGCTCCAACTAAGTTTTGTGTTGGTGTAAAGATGATGGTTTCACATGGTGTAGATGTTGTATATCTATTCAGACTTGTTGTTGTGTTATCGTTGTGAGTCGTTAGATAGTAGAAGGAGGAATGTGTTTATTGTGTGGCTATTGTGAGATTCGGTTCATTAGAGATTATGTTTACGATTTTGGATGGAGATAAAGTGGATGTTGAGTTTGCAGGAGTGGAGTAGAAGTTCACGAAGAGCACGTGGTGGTTGTTGGGGTGTTGCAAGGTGAAGATGAAGGGCGGAAGCCAGGTGTGGTCACAGTGGTGATATGATGAGGTTTGTGTGAAATAGAACTATGAACAAGGGTTGTGTGTGGAGTGTGTTTTATGCAAGTTTGTGGATACTTTTCACAAAGTTTTATTAATTGTGCAGGGTGTTTGATGAATGTTGTTTGAGCGAATGGAGGATGGAGGGTATGAGTTTAAAAGTGATAAAGCAGAGAGAAAACTGAGACAGGTTTAAAGTATTTTACAGAATTTTTTTTTGTAGGTTATTGAGAAGGTTGAAAGAAGTAGTCACATTGTGTTGAGGTTTTATTTGCAGGTTTGAGGCAAGGTTTGAGATGAGGTTTATGAAGAAGTTTGAGAGAGATTTATTTATCTATGTTTCTGCCCTTCTTTGCTGAATTTATAGGTGAGAAAGATGAGTTTTTTTTTTTGGGGGGGGGGGGATGGAATAACATTTGAACTAATTTGATGCACTTTTTTATTGCTTTCTAATGCAGCTTTTGTTTTGCTAAGTTTGTGCAAATATTAGACTGTTACGATGCTGATTTTGCAGGGCAGCATTGCAGGTTTTTGGACTGGTATGCATGTAGGAGCAACGTGGTTAAGGGCCGCAACAAGGTTGTTTTGTAGCAAGTGGACATCAAGGTTTTGGACTGTACATGGCAGCAACAGCATGCTGGTTTTGGACAATTTAAATTGGCAACATGGATTTTTTAAGTCTTAGTAAATTAGGCTACATGTTATAACATAGTTTGTAATGTTCATTTGAAAGGAATTGGATATAATTTTCTTGAATCATGAATGGTGTTTTGTATATTTGAATGGAACTTGAATGAGGCTTGAATGAAAAATTGTCTTGAATGAATAAAACTTGTAATAAATCTTGAATGTATTTTGAACAACAAGCTTGAATGATACTTGTTCTTTTGATAAACAAAACAAACGAAAATCCTCAAGTCTTGTTTACTATTTGAATGGTGCTTGAATGATAATACTTTTCTTACAAAAACCATGATGAATGCTTTCTTTTGACATGACAATTCTTTTATATCTTGAACTTCAAGCAATTCTCATGAACCTTCCTCCCACCTTTGTGTGCTTGAATTAGTCTTTAGGAATAAACTACATGCCTTGAGAACTTAGGCTATGCATTTGATAAATTGAATCAATTATGATACACGTCTCAAATTTATCCACATGAATGGAGTTTGAATATAGGAGTTAAGAACATTCCAAGTCGAGAAATGACCTATAACGATTAAATAACTTTCAAGGTCTTCTAAGCACAATTTGACTATGATCTTTAAAGAAACTTGTAGATGACATTATTTATGACAATATGCAAAAGTAATCGTCTCAAGATCTTGAAAATTGAGGAAATTATGATTTTTGGAAGTCAGGCACCAGTTACTTGAGATTAGGTCAAACTCCATAAAGCAACCTCTAAAGTATTCGAATTTTTGATGATCTTTCACACATAATCGGCTATTGACTTGTAAAGAGAAGTTGGAGATGATGTCAATAAGAGTCATACGTAAAAGAACCACTCAAAAATATTGAATAATTAAGAAGTTACAATCATTTGAACTTGATCTTGAAAATGTTGAATTTTTGGTCAATACAGTTGATTTTCGCTCATCCAAGTAATTGACTGAGCAAACTTTCGATGTGAGGCTTGAAACTTGATATGAGCATCCTTGAGAATACATGAAGAACCATGAAGACCACTTGAAACCTTGGAAACTCAATTTTCTTTGAGAAATACAAAACCCTAGTTGCGTACCCACTGCTTAGGAGGAGAATTCGCCTGATCAATTCTTGAGCCATCTTGAGCATTTAAGAAACCCTAGGAGAATATCTTGAATGAAAAATTGGAGGGAAAATTTTGGGGTACAACAGACGCAATCCCTAATTCAGAACCATAAGTCAATGTCACCCAAATCCCAACCAAATTAAACTAAAATCCTCCCTCAAATAGCTAAACAAAACCTTGGATCAAACATAAAAACAATGAAATTACGAATCTAGAAGAAAATCAATAGATAAAAAACCATTCATGTACAAACTCAACACACATAAACATGATGAAGATGATTATGCTATGAAGAAACAAGTGGAAGAGGTAGTTACCAATCGGGCGTTACCGGGAGAAGAAAAAGATCCACACATGTTAGCTTCACTCCTTTACTTTTTCTTCTTAATGCTCTCTCTCTCTCTCTTATACTTCTTTAAATTTTCTTAGGATGGATGTTTTGTTCTACTTTTTACTGTGGTGTTTATGCTTATGGTTTTGCTCATCTTTATCAAGAGTTTCAATTTGAAACTCTGATTAGGTCTTAAGAAATTTGAGCTTTAGTGTGGGGATTGAGATTCAATTTCTATAGAGTTTAGGGTGTGTTACTGTTGAAAAATGAATGGAATAGTGGTATGATTTTATAGGATCGCTGGTTTGTGTGAAAACTTTAAAGTGTGTGGGCAAGTTTGTTAGACTTGGAGGGAATAAAATAAAAATTAGGGTTGCATTTGAGATGAAACTTGATCTAGTAAAATAAAGGATTAGGGTTTTAAATGATGTACAACTCAATGATCCATGTGAATTTGAGGGTTAGGATCGCTTTGAATGTGTTTTCTATTAGAGATGATTGATGGAATTGTGTTTGTTTAGACGTTAATTTGTGGTAAATTTGAAATGCATTTGAAGTTTACTTTTGAAAGTTTGTTATTGATTTTGGTTATGCGTGTGAATTGCTTTGTATGGCCTCACTTAATGATTTGCTGATAGAATTCACCAACGCTTCTTTTTTGTTTGTACATGGGAAATGATGGAGCATGTGGATGAATGGCTTGGCTCGGCTCAAGTGAAGTTGTCTTGGGAGAGAAGAAAAGATGTGAAGATAACATGCAGAAATGTGACTTGTTGGCTGACTTGGGAGTTGAGACTTGAAGCTCACGTACGGACAAATGAGAAACTTGGGCATGAAGTTTGTTTGAAACTATTTATTTTCCTATTTTATCATTTATACATTAATTATTCAATGAATTTAAAAAGATAAAATTTTTCTTTAAAAAAAAACGGAAGGAATATTATTTATTATTAAGATAATCTTAATACTTAAATAATTACTCAAATTCTCCTCTCGTCATCTCTATTTCTCTCTTCTCACCATTCTTTCTTTATTCTTAACAAACAAATAACAACTCAAAAACAACAAACAGAAAAACGTAGACAAATGAAAAATACCGACGAACAAGTATAGATCTGGAACAAGAAGATCAACGACGTGCAATTTGACTACAATTACCAGAGAAATGGAATCCGATAGTGTTCCTGGCGAGATTACACAATTTTTTGAGGCGCAGAAGTTGGAAGGGAAAAACGCGGCGGTCGAAGTTGTGGACCATGCAGTTATCGTTTTTGAGTCGGACCTGTGTGTGGTCGTTGTCTTTGACGAGCTCCGAATTATGAAGGGTATGGTCGTAGTTGGACTTCTGCGTTTTGATTTTCGTTTTCTGCTTCTATTTCTGATCTTCCTTTCTCTGTTTCACTATGCCAAAAATAAGTTTTAGCAGCACACATACGAAAGCGCTTTTAGGAAAAAGCGTTGTTGTAGGTTTTAAAAAAAAAATCGCTTAAAAAAAGCACTTTCAAAGGGTGCCTTAAGAAAGCGCTTTTCAAAAGGGCTGCTAAAGGTCACCCTTAGAAAGCGCTTTTTGAGAAGCGCTGCTAAAGGGTGCCTTTCAGAGGGTACCTTAAGAAAGCGCTTTTCAAAAGCGCTGCTAAAGGTTAGCCTTAGAAAGCGCTTTTACAAAGCGCTGCTATAGATGGCCTTTAGAAAGCGCTTTTAAAAGCGCTGCTATAGGATATGCTACGAAAGCGCTTTTACATTAAAAAGCACTGTTATAGGTGACCTTTAGAAAGCGCTTTTAAAAGCGCTTTCGTAGGTAGTTTTATAATAAAATTCAAAAATTTGTATCATCACTTTTCTATTGTTCTTCACGAAATCATCAAAGCCCTAAACCAGAGCTCTGCCGCCGTTAGCATCTACGAGGAGATTTTCGTCACGATTACCACTTGCCACTTTTCTATTCGTCATCAGGACCTCTGCCTCCGTCTTCTTGTTCAGGACCACCGGGGCAGTTTCAGGACTTCTTCATCAGGACCTCCGCCTCCGTTCATTAGTACTCTTTCATCAGAACAACGACCACCACTTGCCACAGGAGAAACGCAAGGTGAAATCACAAAGTTTGTTGCATCAGAAATCACAATAATATACAACACAAAGTTACACAACTCAGCTCTAGGTATTTCAATTTCTAGTATATTTTTGTATGAATAAATTGTTCTATGCTTGCTTTGATTCTAATTTCTAGAATAATTTTTGTATGAATAAAGATGTGACTATCTTCTAATAATTCTTTTAGTTAATTCGATATAGGAATTTTGTGTAGCATTACTTTTTTCTATAGTGGTAGGGGAATGCATATGTGTTGGAGTTTGCAGGTATGATGGTCAGAGTCGCTAGTTTATGCAGATTCTTTCACATTCCATATTAACTATATTATCGCAGATACAGTGTTTGTTGTGGTTGGGTTTTTATTGGACCATAATTGTGGTTTTGCCTTGTTGTTTGCCTACAACATATTGATAGTAAATACCATTCATTTCCTGCTCCATAGCTTACTCTATAGTTTAGTTTTGTAGAGTGTGTGTACGATTTTTTCTCTCATACAACACAATGTAAATGTCATCTCTAAGTTTTCACATATAACAGACATATGAGTTAAATATGTACTATAAGCACTATTGTAAACCAAAATATTTAGCCTCGCTATATATGTTTAGAAGTCAAAAGACTTTACGAGAATGAAGGAAGCATCCATGCAAATGTACATTTCCCCTATTTTCATCATTACTTGTAGCATACATTCCATTGATAGTACAACTGAACTGCAAAATTTTATCTTTTTTGAGTTTGAGTACACACATAATTTATGATTGATTTTGAGCAATGATAGTTTCTTGTTTATGGTTTCTTGTGTTATACTTGTTTACAAAAGTAGTTGATAGAATAAAATGAATTTAGTGAAAAGTATTGAGTATTGGTTTTGTTATATGGTTGTGCAAGAGCAAGTGCAAGTTTTGAGTATTAGTTTTGTTTTCTAATTTATCATTTAGCTCAGATTGACTCAGAAACCGTAAACTATGGATAAGACATGGATGTATTCCAATCGATTGTCGAAAGAGTACGAGAACGGGGTATCGAAATTCGTTAAGTTTGCTGTTGCGCACGCCGAAGACCCCGGTCGAATGACATTTCCTTGTTTGTGTTGTTGTTATGGGAATCGGGTTGACGCGGTTCAGTTGGCATCGCATTTAATACGGTATGGAATTGATAGAAGTTATACATGTTGGAATATGCATGGTGAGAAAAGTGACGGGAATGATGAATCGGGGGATAATAGGACCTATGCTTCAAACGACAATGGCACAGATACATACGATTATGATCGAGTTGAAGAGATTGCAGAAGCGCTTGAAGAAGATCTTAATGATTGTCCCAAAATGTTCGAGAGGTTGGTAAGCGATGCAGAGAAACCGTTGTATAATGGTTGTACAAAATTCACAAGATTGTCTGCGGTATTAAAGTTGTACAACTTAAAGGCGGGCAATGGATGGTCGGATAAAAGTTTCAGAGTTATTATCCCTTATGAAAGATATGCTACCAGAGGATAATGTTCTCCCCAATCGAACGTATGAGGCCAAAAAGATGTTGTACTCTATTGGCATGAGCTATGACAAGATACATGCCTGTCCAAAAGATTGTGTTTTGTTTCGAAACGAGTATGCATCGTTAAATGAGTGTCCTAAATGCGGTGCCCCTCGATATAAGAAAAAGTTATCTCCGGCAAAAGTCTTATGGTATTTTCCTATAATTCTGAGATTTAGACAGATGTATCATAGTGAAACCGATTCAAGACACTTAACTTGGCATGAAGATGAAAGAATTGTTGATGGAAAGTTTCGACATCCGGCTGATTCACCACAGTGGATGAAAATTGATAATGATTATCCTGAATTTGGAAAAGAAGCAAGAAACCTTCGCTTGGCATTGTCTACTGATGGAATGAACCCACACGGTATTCAAAGTATCTCGCATAGCACATGGCCTATGATTCTTATGATTTATAACCTACCTCTGTGGCTATGTATGAAGCGTAAGTACATGATGTTATCTATGTTAATTTCTGGGCCTAAACAACCAGGAAATGACATAGACGTATATTTGGAACCTTTAATCGAAGATTTGAAGATTTTGTGGGAGAACGGTGTGGAGGTTTATGATGGGTATAGGAAAGAAAGTTTCAACTTGAGGGAGATGTTGTTTGGAACAATTAACGATTTTCCAACCTACGGAAATCTATCCGGGTATAGCATTAAAGGTGAAAAAGTGTGTCCTATCTGTAAAGATGGAACCGATACGATGCGATTGAAACTTTGTCAGAAGAATGTCTTTCTCGGTCATCGTAGATTCTTAAATTCTAAACATTAATATCGTGGATGGAGAAAAGCGTTCAACGGAGATACCAAACAACATAGAGCTCCGCCTGGATTGACAGGTGATAAATTATTTGAAAAGGTGAAAGATGTGAGTATTCAGTTTGGCAAGCCTTTTGCATATAAAGTTGTTACAGGTGGGTGGAAGAAGAGGTCGATTTTTTTTTTAATTTCCATATTGGAAATCTTTGTACGTAATACATTTTCTTGATGTTATGCATATTGAAAAAAATGTATTTGACAGTGTTATTGGTATGTTACTCAATATAAAAGGGAAGTCTAAGGATGGTCTTAAAGCAAGGGAGGACATGGTAGAGATGGGAATAAGGACTGAATTGGGACCCGTGAAAAAAGGAAGACGAACATATCTACCACCTGCTGTTTACACTCTATCCAGAAAGGAGAAAAAAATATTGTGTAAGTTCCTAAGTGAGGTTAAAGTTCAAGAAGGCTACTCATCAGATATTAGAAGACTTATGTGTATGCAAGACCTCAAGTTAAAGAGTTTAAAGACGCATGATTGCCATGTTATGATGGAACATTTTCTACCGATAGGTATACGTTCTATTCTTCCAGAAAAAGTAAGAAGCGCAATAACTAAACTGTGTTTTTTCTTCAAGTCAATTTGCAGCAAGGTGATCGATCCTGAGATCTTACCAACATTACAAAAAGAAATAGTTGTTACTTTGTGTGATCTTGAAATGTATTTCCCTCCCTCGTTTTTTGACATAATGGTTCATCTTGTCGTTCATCTTGTCAAAGAGACACAACTGTGCGGACCAACTTATATGAGATGGATATACCCTACTGAATGTTATATGAAAATATTAAAAGGGTATGTGAAAAACCGAAGTCGACCAGAGGGTTGTATTGCTGAACGATATATCATTGAAGAAGCGGTTGAGTTTTGTACTGAATATCTGTCAAATGTTCAATCAATTGGACTCCCCAAATCTCATGTTGTTGAAAAAAAAGAAGGTAAGAAGCTAATTGGAAATAAAGTTGTGACAGTATCAATGGTCGAACGGGATCAAGTGCATTTGTATGTTCTGCATAATGAGCTTGAAGTTGAGCCGTATGTTGAAATTTACAAGGGTTTTCTTCGAGGTTTAAATCCGAATAGAAATGAGAATTGGATTGTACGAGAGCATAATCGAAGTTTCATACCATGGTTTAAGGAACATATTTATTCAAAGTATCGTTCAGATCATGCTTCAGTAACAGAAAGATTGAGATGTTTAGCATACGGTCCAAGTTTAGTTGTGTTTTCTTATACCGCGTATGCAATTAATGGATACACATTTTATACTAAAGAACATGATGACAAAAGTACTATGCAAAATAGTGGTGTCACCTTGATCGCTGAAGCAATGCATATATCAAGTGTGAAGGACTTAAACCCAAAATTTGCAAATCTGTCATATTTTGTGGTTATCGAGCGCATTTGGATGTTTGATTACGAGAAGTTTCAGATTCCTATATTTGGTTGCAAGTGGGTTGAAAATAATAATGGCATACTGTGATCGGTGGGAATGAGAACTGACTGTTTTGGAATGCTGGTTCGCGTTTGCGTTTGTTTTTGCAAAATGTCGCGGTAAGCAAGAGTCGTCACCGTCTTTTATTTTATCCAACAAGGAAAGGACAAAAGCACAGAAAAATTCCTTTTTGAGATATTTCTCGGGTTCGGGAGGTAGGTTATTGAAAGGGAAGGGGTTAGCACCATTTCTATTCGTGGTTATCCACGGGCTCTTAGGTACTTGCTCATTGTGTTTTCAAAAGTTTGCTTTTCTTTGTGTTTGTGGGTTTGAAAAGAGTTTTTGTTTGAAAGAGAGTGTAAGTGCGAAAAGTTTTGCTTTGTTTTAAAAAGGAGCAAGTACTTAAGAACATCTACCTACTCAAAAAGGAATTAAATTGTGCAAATGTCCTTTAGACAGTGTTATCCCACTATTGAGGAGTAAGTAGCATCGTCGTTGGAGTTTTCGGGTCAATTCGATTAAGGGACATGTGGTCACTAAAGCAATGTTAGGATGCCTTAACGGTAACCCTAATGTCCTAGATCATTTTTCCGAGGCAACCGTTTCGAGGCAACTATGATCTTGGGACAAGAGGGCGACCTCTAAAACTTCCTATACTCAATGACCATATTCGAGGCAACCAAGTGAGGTGTACCCTAAGAGTGCATATGTGCAAAGTGTGTTTTATTGCATGCATTTGTCTTTGATTTTTAGATTGTCTACTTGTTGGTTTTATCTTGCCATACACACCTAGTTACTAGCATTTGTACAAAAGTAATAAAAAGTGCAAAAAATAAATCCTACACTATTACAACCATATTGAAGTGCATAGAAAGTATGAAGGAAAAAATAAGATAAAAGTAAGAAAAATGAGTGTCTTTCGATTGGGGGGAAGCAGCCTTCGATTTGCATTTTGTTGGCCTCCTTCGATTGGGGCTGGCAACAGCAGTGTCACGTCTTTCGATTGGGCCTTGGCAGGGGCGAGGTCTTGTCCTTGGATTGGGAAAAGGCAGCAGCAAGTTGTATCCTTCGACTGGGGCCTAGAGGTCAGTGTATGGCGAAGCCTTCTGGTTCTGCCTTGTTGCCTTCTTCGACTGAAGGTTGAAAGCATTGAGGGAATGCCTTTCGACTGAGCCTGGAAGTCAGTGTATGGTTTTCCTCCTGTTTGTATCCTTCGTTCGACCTGGAGAAAGAGGATAGAAGCCAGAAGCTTCGTTTCCTATTTCCTGTTTCCTGTTTCTTTCATTTCAAGCATTAAATGGCAACATGGCCTGAGGCCATGCTAATATTTGTCTTATAAACAGTTTAATAGTTAATGCAAGTTTAGGTAAACAGAAAGCAAAACGAAAGGGATAGCTATGAAAAATATGTTAAAAGGGTGGAATCGAAAGGAATAGTGGTATGTACATGTTTCAAACGAACGTAAAGATTATTTACATGTTATGCCATGAAACGAAAAGTTCAAAGGTAAGAATAACTTACCTTGCTTCAGGACTTGAATGGATGTGGGATTCGAACTTGAACTGCTACCTGGACGTTTCTGGAAATCGAAGAGTAGTCACAGGGGGTTTGCTTTTGGTTCAAATAGTTGTCACACAAGGTTGTCTTTGAGTTTGAAAAAACTTTTATGTGTGGGATGTTCTTCAGAATCGAAAGAGGTGAGTGTTTGGGATTCTGGGTTTTTTTGATTTCTCAAGTGTTGATGAACTTGAGAGTTTTGTTGTGTTTGAAAAAATTTGGGGGATTCGTTCCTCTTGTCCAAAGATCCTCCCTAAAATATGTGTTGGAGCCTCTAATTTATAGGCAAAGTTGGCTGAAGTTTTTGGAGGGAAAACAAAATAATTTGAACAATTTGGGTAAACTGCTCTTTGTATCTATCGAGGGACAGTGCTTTATTGCCATTTTGGTGCAAGAATGGAGCAATGTTTCAGGACTGCTGTGCAGCAGTTTTGGCCAGTGTACCATGCCTGAACTTGGCAGCAAGCATCTTTGAATATTTCATCCTTTCATTTTGACCCTCCTTCAACCAAATTCTTCTTCCAAACATATTGTTCGACTTTCCTCCAACAAGTGTCCTTCGAACAAATCACCTTTGTGCATCATTTGAAGGGGCCATCAACCATGTGCTGAAGTTTGTCAAGGATAGAAATGCAGTACACTAAAGAGAAATGTTGTCCAGTTGAAGCTAGTACAAGCGTAGTCAATGTTTTGTCGAAGCCTTGTGGTCGAAGCAAGCTAATGCCCAATCGAAGCTTGTATCGAAGAAAACATATTGCCAAATCAAAAGCTCATGCTCGAAGGAAGCATATTTCCCAATAAAAGCATGTGGATCGAAACAAACATAAAGGGAGTCATTGCCTTTTAGTGTGAGGGAAGTTCCTGGCTTCTGAATCGAAGGGTGTTTCCAAACTTGCACTCGAAGGAGGTTCTTGCTCAAAATGAAGGATGTAATCCAAGTTGCATTCGAAAGAGGCTCTTGCTCAAAACGAAGGATGTAATCCAAGTTGCATTCGAAGGAGGCTCTTGCTCAAAACGAAGGATGTAATCCAAGCTGCATTCGAAGGAGGCTCTTGCTCAAAATGAAGGATGTAATCCAAGTTGCATTCGAAGGAGGCTCTTGCTCAAAACGAAGGATGTAATCCAAGTTGCATTCGAAGGAGGCCAAGAGTCAGTCGAAGGGTGCTAAATCGAAGGAGACATGTTTTCCTCCAAATTTGTTAAAATGTTATTTTTATCTGTTTTCTCCCTTTTTGACAGTTTCCTTTTAATTTTGGTACTAGAAAATTCCAAAGTACTTGTGCAAGCTTGAACCTTGAGAATCCTTGTGAGAAAGGCCTTGAAGAATGAGAGGGCAAATTTTGGGGCACAACACATACGAATGGATAAGTCAGGTTTTTTGCAAGTGGATCTTAATAGGGTGGGGTACAAAGATGAGCCTTTCATTCTAGCCTCTCAAGCTAAACAAGTGTTCTATGTGAATGATCCGACAAGTACGAAATGGTTTATAGTGCTATTATCTAACAAAGTAATTGATGAAAGCATTGGAGATCAAAGTGATATTGGTGTTGACATTGAATCTTTAACCATAACTGATCAAAATGATAATGAATCATGTATTAGAAACGATCATAATGAGGGTATTTGGATCAATCCAACTGTCCGCGTTGTTAAGAGACGAGTAGAACACATTCCTACCAAGAAAAGAAAGAGACCTTAGTGAAAAGGGTAATAGTATATATAATTATAGCCTATATCATTCAATAAAATTTAATTTGTCATTTCATTTTTATTTGTCATTTCATTTTTATATTTGTCATTTCATTTTTATTTGTCATTTCATTTTTATTTGTCATTTCATTTTTATTTGCCATTTCATTTTTATATTTGTCATTTCATTTTTTTTTCTTTTCATTATTACAGGTCAAATGGCTAGTAATCAAGAAAACTCAAAAGATGCAAATGCTCCTGAAAATGCTCCTGAAAATACTCCAGAAAATACTTCAGAAAAGACTTCAGAAAAAGATATTACACGAGGTATAACTATTATGAGGGGAATCATCCGTGATAGAGATAGAGGAGTAACATATAATGTAGATTGGAATGATAATGACCAACTAATTGGGTCTAATGCTGCAAAGTTGACAAGCAACATCGGTACGCTTGTTTGTATACACATTCCGATCACCACTCCTAGATGGAAAAGAGGAGAGTTGGATGAGGCTAAGGAGAAAATTTGGACTGAGATAAAGGTACATATATGGTTTTTGTTATTTGCTTTATCTTGACGATAATATGTGTTTAAATTTCTTTTACTAACACACTTTATGCGTATGTTTTTTTGTAGAGGTCTTTTAACATTGAAGATACCCGTAAAAAGTATATAATGGGTTTGGCTGGAAAAAGACACAGAGGGTGGAGAACATTTTTAACAAACAAGTATCTTAAAGATGATGAAGGAAATTTTCTTGAAGAGGATCCGGAACGTCCAAAGAAATATGAGAACTTCATTACACCTGAATAATGGGTTGGTTTTGTAGGCCAAAGAAGAGACGAGAATTTCAAGAAAGTGAGTGCTATAAATCGCGATAGAGCGTCAAAACCCGCATATCCATACAAAAAAGGGCGTTTGGGATATGCTCGCTTAGAGGAAAAAATTGTAAGTAAATATAAACTCTACGATCTTATTAATTCTCTCAATGTGTTATAATTGATGATCTTAAGACTTGTGTCAATGCGTAGTTAGAAGAGACGAAAAGTGACGCAACATTACTACCAGCACATTTGTTGTAGAAGGAAGCCCGTGTGGGCAAGGATCAAGCTGTTAATCCCGATATTCAACATGTGTATGATGAATGTGTAAGTATAAGATTGTGTCTTTAGTTAAATCAATTAATGTTTATTAATATTTAAATAATTTTTTATCTCCACTAATAATTTTCGATATGTAAATGAATTACGGGAGACCTTGTCGCAATCGGTATCCCCAGATGAGGATCATCAGGATACCAGGAGCGTACTTAGTCGAGCACTAAATATTGCTGAGTATTCGGGTCGGGTGAAGGGTAAAGGTCATGGTGTGACTCCAACCTCTTTGTATAAGCATCCAAGGAGAAGAAATCCTAGCAATGCAGAAGTGATGCAAACATTGCAGGATTTACAAGCTCAAGTCCGTGAATTGCAGAAGGATAAAGAGAGATATATGGTGGAAAAGAGCAGTTCACAATTAAAATAAACTAGTGACAAAGCTAGTATCAACTGTCAGCATAAATTTCCCGAGGTAATTTTCAATATATATATGTTATTATTATAGAATATTTTTAGTCACTTCTAACAGTTTTTATTGGTTTAGGGCATTTCATCTTGCCAGCTATACCTATCGTCGCCGACTTATCGACTAGTTGGCAAGGGAAAAGTCCATAACACTTCAGGAGATTTACTTCACCATAGACTGCTTCCGTATGGACACATGAAAGTATCGGTTGACATTGCTTTAGATATGGATGCGTTGCTGCCGGTACCTGACATTGTTGCTGAGACCACATTACTGCGAGATGCAATAGGATCTTTTGTTGCATAGCCATCGGACCTCATTTTCATAGATGATCAGGTATGTTGAAAATAATTATGAATCTTTAAGTCTTCAACTGTCAGTTCTGACCTCAGTTATTTCCACGGTAATTATAGACTCCTACAACACCCGCATCTAAGGGTAAAGGGATTTTGCGGCACGACGAGTATGATGTATCACAAAAAGAGGTACGTTTAAAGTGTTAATTATATGATCCGAATAAAAAACTGCATAATTTTATAATTTAACTGAGTTTATATGATTTTTAGGTACCTTTTCAAGGGTCACAACAAGTGAGCCAGAAAATAGTTGGCGTACCACCCAAGAAAAGGGTGCCTACTAGGTTTTTCCCTCGATACCGACAGTGTGTTGAAACAATAGTGGGAACAACAGATTTGATGGATGGTGGTATTCGTCAAATGGATATGGATCAAGGTATCTTTGGTTTTCCTTGCACCGAAATAATTGGACATGAGGACGTGGAACAGATTTTCCGTCATAAAGAATTGGGCGTCAGTATTATGCACGCATACATCCGGTAACCCCATCTTTATATTATGTAATTAGCTTAAATCTTTTTTAAACATTTCAATGAATATAGTCTAATATTAATTATGTTTTTATTTAAGGCTGTTATATGACAAATTGATGCGCGGGAATCAATTGTCAAACAGATTCCATTTCGTGTCTTCCTCCCGTGTCAGCGGAGCGACAATTGGTAGGGAACCGGAATCAGTAAGAGAGCACTTAGTCGAAAGATTCATGGCAACTGGCAGTACAGAAAGCTTATATCTTTGGGCGTATAATATTATTCCTACAGGGTTAGATTTTCATTCTAAGTTCATTTTAATATTTGTAATTTTTGCGTAGAAAAATTTCTTCTAAACTGTTGTTTTAATTTATAGACGTCACTGGTTGTTGGTTGCTATCGATCCTATAAAAGAAGTGGTCTATTATCTGAATTCGGTTGACGGTGATTGGACAAATTATCCGGATATGAAGTTAATGATTGATACGTAAGTGAGATTATTCTAAATATTTGTGTGTATTTACATATTTAATTATTTCTGTGACATTGTTCTAAATATATATTTTTATTTTGTTAGAGCGATACAAGTATTCTGGTGTCAAAGAGAAGCTCGGGTACGATGGTCTAAATCAAACAACATTAATTGGATCAAAGTGCAGGTATATTAATTTCCACTATTTTGCTTATAATATTTATGCTATTTGATAAAACAATACAACTATATATTCTTATTTGTTTTTCTATGTAGTGTCCTCAACAGCAAAACGGTATAGATTGCGGATACTTCGTTATGCGGTTTATCAAAGAAATCATTCAACTGAATCAAATAGAGATTTCAGTCACGGTATGGATTTATAACTTAGGATTTGTTTTATTATTTCTCGGATATTTCATATAATTTTTTACTTTTAACTAAATCATGCATATTATGTTTTGTTATGTAGTACTTCGATGAGTACAAATGTGCATATTACACGAAACTTCAGTTGGAAGAAATCAAAGAGGAATTGTGTCAATATTTTATTGAGCAGAGAATCATATAAGGACTGGTTTAGTTGTTGTTAGGGTTGATTTTATAAGACTGATTTTGAGTTACAATATTGATAACAATGGTTTATATATATTTTGAGGTACAAAAGTGGTGTATATATATTTTGGATTACAATGGTATATAATACATTACCGTTGTTTATGAATTACAGGTTATGGCAACTGGTTTATATAAATAATATGCTGCAAACAATGCAGGTATATGAATTATATAAATTATACCTCTAAAAAAAATATCCTATGAAAGCGCTTTTTGAAGAAAAACGCTGTCTTAGGTAGACCTATGAAAGCGCTTTTTCACATAAAGCGCTGTCTAAGGTAAACATATGACAGCGCTTTTTCAGGCAAAAGCGTTGCTAAAAGACAACCTATGAAAGCTCTTTTCCAGAAAAAAACGCCACCTTAGGTAGACCAATGAAAGCGCTTCTTCATAAAAAAACGCTTCCAAAAGCCTACTTAAGAGAGCGTTTTTTAGAAAAAGCGCTGTCAAAGCCTACTTAAGAAAGCGCTTTTTAGAAAAAGCGCTGCCAAAAGCCTACTTAAGAAAGCGCTTTTTAGAAAAAGCGCTGTCATAGGTAGACCTACGAAAACGCTTTTTATTAAACAAAAAACGCTGCTAAAACCTATAGCAGCGCCACCTTAGAAAGCGCTTTTAAGCGCTTTTAAAGGCCAAAAAAAACGCTTTCGTAGGTCTTTTTTGGCGTAGTGTTTGCTCAAATTTTTGTTCCGTTTTTCTTTTGGTTTTTTTTGTTGTTTATTGTGAGTGAGTGATGTTGTTAGTTGTGAGTGATGTTGTTCTTGTGATAATAAGTTATCTATGGTGGTGATGAAGGGAATGGAGGTTGTAGTTGGAGTGAATGATGATTGGTGTATGTTTGGTTTAAAGTGGCGGAATGGTGGTTGATGGTGGTGATAAGGGTGGTCGGTGGTGGTAATAGGTTGAAAGAAGATGATGGTTATTTTGCTGCTATAACACACGCATGAGAGAGGGATGGGAAGGTAAGGTGATAGATGATGTTATGATGTTATGGAGTTGTTTTGGTGATGATAGATTAAAGAAGAATAGAGATTAGTTTTCTATAAAAAAATACACTTAAGAGGGATGACTTATTTGTGTGTTTTTTGAATTATCTTCTTGTCCCAATTGCATAGAAATTATGCCTACTTATTCTAACTTTTTAGGTAAACTAAAAAAGGGAAATACACATTATGACCAAAAAATCAAATCTAATATTACCTATACGAATACAATCATTCAAAATAATACTGAACATTTTCTTAATCACTAAGACATCAATAAAAATAAAACTAAATTAAATTAAATTTAAAAAAGAAATTGGATTTTTATAAAAGGGAAATACAATAAAATTAATGCAACTATTTTTTATTATTTTACGAAAATTAACATAAATATATACTAAAAAAAGAAATACCACTAAAAACTATTATTTTTAAAATTTTAAAATAAATAAAAATTTAAAATAATAATACAATAAAAATTACACAAATATCTACCTGAACTTTTTTTAAAGGAGACCAGACAAAATTGAGGTATGCCAATATGAAGGCTATAAGATTCGATTATAGTTCCATGAAGAAAAAGGTCAAAGTCTTCACTAAGAAGTCTGTCTCTTCTGAGAAGAAAATTGAGTTCCTGATGAAGGACCACATGTCCTAGCATCTTGCTCAACGTGTGTTCCCTCATAATAGAGGCAACAAGAACCCATCTAGGAGGAGTCACCACTTTAGTAGATATGGTCATATAAGACTAATAGAAGAGTTAACGTGTCTAGTCTCTTTTATCATAGTCACTCCATCCTCCAAATTTTTAACTAAGTCTGACATGTTACTTACCTTGGAATTTAGAAGAGTTGCCTCACTTTGAAGATGAGATACAATACATAGAAGATTCTTTTACTCACTTTCCAAGTCAACTATGATCTTTCTATAATCTTCCTCTTTTTCGATTTTTGCTTCACACTTGTTACAAGCATCTTTGTAGGATATATCAGGATCTTTATGGAGAACACTATCATCATCAACTTTTACTTCACCTGTCCATCTTTCAAACAAGGCCACCACAAGTTTGCAGATTCATCGTTAGCCTCATCTTATGATTCATCATCATCAGACCAGGACATAATAAATCCATTCTTATACCTTTTTAGAAAGGTGGGACATTCTGGTTTGATGTGACCAAAACCTTCACACTCATAACATCGAATGCCTCTGCTTTGATTGGGCGTTTCTTCAGACATGGTATTCTTCTGAAGATTTTCTTTATTACTAATGTCAGATGAGATGTTCCTGACATTCGGTCTCCCTCTTATATCCAATCTTTTTAATACCCTATTAAACTGCTTTCCAAGTAGAACAATGGTATTAGACAGATCATAATCAGTAACCGGCTCAGCTTGATCTTTATCTTTAGCATTGGACACAAAAACTATGCTTTTGTTCTTTTTCTCAGCTTTGTCACCAATAGCCAGTTCAAATATTTAAAATGACCCAATAAGTTCATCAACTCTCGAGTTGTTGATATCCTGAACTTCTTTAATTATTATGACCTTCATGTCAAATCTCCTAGGCAAGGACCTAAGAATCTTTTTGACCAGCTTGGCTTCTGCCATCTTCTCTCCCAAAGCACTTGATGCACTAGAAATTTTAAGAATCTTCATTTGATAATCTTGAATCATCATGATTCATCCTTAAGTTCTAAAATTTGGAAGTGAGAAGTTGAAGTCTTGAGATCTTCACCTTAAAGGTACCTTCATAAGTTCTCTTGAGGAATTCCCAAGCCTCCTTGGCCATTGTACACATATTAATCAGCCTAACAACACTTTTGTCTACTCCGTTGAATAGAGCATTTAAAGCTTTGAAATTTCTAATAGCTTCTTTATCATCCTCTTTATTCCACTCTTCTTAAGGTTTGATTGTGTCAGTTTCAACCTCTTTTCCATCTTTGCCAGTGATCTTCATAACCGGATGCTTCCATCCTTTCAAGACAGCCTTCCAAGCTTTGTTGTTCATACCTTTTAGAAAATCTATCATTCTAACTTTCCATCAGTCATAGTTAGAACCATCCAACATGGGTGGTTTGTTGTTATAACTTTCATCTTTCTCCATAGTTCCATAAAATATATATCCTTTAATCTCATCCAGTAAACATAATCAGGTGCCTGCTCTTGATGCCAATTGAAATTCGAGCACATACACCAAATATGTTAAGACTGGTGTCTCAACATACAAGAAATGTCACGGTAGATGTTATAACATCTACCGACAGAACAATAACAATAATAGCAGTGCAGAAATGTAAGTTGTAGAAAGATAAAGAACACAATGATATGTTAAACCAGTTCGGTACTAACTCACCTACTCTGGGGCCTACCAAGCCAGGAAGGAAATCCACTATCAGTAGTACTAGATCGAAGCTAAACTCTCCCATTTACAACTTCTTACCTAATCCCTTTTTAGTGTAAATTCTACGTAGGTCCTCCCTAGATATGAGAAATTGTCATCCTACTTCCAATCACCGCAGTGATAAAAGACCTATCCCAATCACAGGGGTTGTCTATCAACAAGCTACAGTCACAACAACTTGAACAAATAAAACATGAAAATCAAACTTCCAAATTAAAAATACTTAGTCTTGCTTAAAAGCTTCGACCTAGAACAATACTCACCTTGTGCCTACAGGATTCGAGTGAGAACAATATCTTGATGAACAAACAACAATCAGTCAACTCAAATGTATCAGAGATACATGAGGACGTACAAAAACAAACAGAGAACCTAAGGAACTATCAAAACTAGGTCTTGGACGACTCCTTATATAAGCTTCTGCCGTTGGGCTTGGACTGAATTGGATTGTTCAATCAACTCCAATTTTCAGCTGAGAAACCTCTATAAAATATTCTCCACAAAAATATAAAAAATCTTCATAAATAGTTTCCTAAATAGTCTCAATCGATCCTTTTCAGTAACCAATCAAATCTGCACTTATTTCTAATAAAATCCTTGATTGGCCTGTTGTGATACGGTGGTAGAACTGACTGTTATACTGGTTTTTCATTTGTGTTCACAAATGTTGCGGTAAGCAAGAGTCGCCACTGACTTTTCTTTTATCCAACAAAGGAAAGGGTGAAAAGAAGAGAAAAAGACCTTTCGAGAGTTTTCTGAGTAAGTGGGTAGATTATGGAAAGGGAAGATGTTAGCACCCTTTCCATTCGTAGTTTTCTACAGGCTCTTAGATGCTTAGCTCATTCAAAATACCTTGTGCCTTGTGTGTCTTTGAAAAGTATTTTTGAAACACCAATATTAAGGAAATTTGCTTTATGATAACTCTTGTATCAGTCCTCAAGAGTGTTGATAAAGTGTTTTTTGAAAATGTTTTTGAATGTTGTTTTGTGTAGGTGTAAAAATTTGTTTTGAGCATAGAATCTAGGAACTATCTACTTTTACTCGAAAGGGTCGTTCTTTTCCTCTTTTCCTTTAGGAAGTGCCATCCTACTATTAGTGAGTAGGTAGCCCTAGTCGTTGGATGTTTGAGGGACATTCGAAGGGACGTTTATAGTCACAAAGACAACTGGGCAAGAAACGTTAGTAACTACCCTAGGGTTTTAAGATCATTTTAACCGAGGCAACATCGAGAGGGTCATCGAGGGGCATATGATCTTTAAACAGGAGGGTATCCACTAAAACCTCTCACGTTTCGAGAGTTGTGACTGTTTTTCGAAGGCAACTGAAGTGGGATACCCTAGAGGTGTGCATATGAAAGTGTGTTGTATTCAGTTATTTATCTTTGCATTTAGATTTGCTAGTGTTTTGTTTTATTCTTGCCATACAATCCTAGTTAGCCATACATCTAGACAGTTAATAATTTACAGTAATAAAAAGTGCGGAAATGTAAATCTTACTATTACAAGGCTTTGGGAGGGGGATTATTACATGTCCAAACTGGGGAGTAAAGCAGAAAAAATAAAAGTCTCACTTTAAACTATTACAACCAGGAAGCAGGTACAATAATATGAAAAATAGAATGCGAAAGATAATAACACGCGCGAATTAAAAATATGTCTAAAAATCCTAATAAAAATGAAATATTTTTGTTTGTTTTTGACCATGGAAAGAAATTTGATTTAAAATCCTAAGTCTATTTATTTTTAAATTAAGAAAAGGGGTTAAAATAATTAATTAATTAGTTTAAAAAATTAATTTATTTGAGAAAATACTAACCTAATATTTTTGTGATTTTTTTATTTTTATCTGATTTTACAATGTTATAAAAAAAATAAAACAATTAAAAGTAAAAATAAATGGGCTAGGATAGTAAAAGTAACAGGGGGGAGGTAAATTTAAAAAATGCAGGCCCAGATCAAGAAGAGGCCCAAGTTGCATTTCGATCCAATGAGGGAGCTTGTCCTTAGATCCAATGAGGGAGGTTGTCTTTCGATCCAATGAGGGAGGTTGTCCTTCGATCCAATAAAGGATATTGTTGAAAGTGCATGATTAACTGCACGTTGAGGGCACCGAATCTGGATTGATGGGATCTACTGGTGTTGACCACGTGGTGCATGGTGTGCACGTTAGATCTGCAAGCATGGGATATGGAATACAATTGTTAGAAAAAACAAAATGCATGACCTGGGTGTCGAACCCATGTCCTTCCCTTTAATTCGAACCCCCACCTAATTCGATCCCCTGAATCCAAATATGAAGTTATCTTGTCCTGAAACGCCATGAATCCTGAGATTCGGAGGAACCAATTTCAAATTCCCTAGTAATGGCATTTTGTGTTTTGGGCACTGAAACTCATATGAATTACATTAAAACATTCATAAATAATGATAATAACACGAATATGCAAGAAAGAGACTTAAATTAAAGGTTAAACGAGTTTGAGATCCAAAATCATTTACCAAACGGAAGGATCAAATAAACGTGTTTCTGGGTGCGTTTGGATTGCTTAAGGCCTGGGAATCACTCCTGGGACCTTCAGGGGGTGAATGGTGGACTTGGTTTGGATGGAGGAAGCTTACACTATACTTTTCGATTTTGACAACTTTGATTTATTTCTTTGTGATTTTTTATATGCATTCTCCGTGTATAGGAAATGTGTGTCTGTTGATGGGCATTGTCTGTCTTATATTTATAAGGGTGTGGTGGTGAACAAAAATGGCATGAATCAGCCATTAACCATGGCTTTGAAATCAAAATAGAAATATTTAAAAAAGTTTCCATTTTTGATGATTTTCTACCATTTTGGGCTGTGAGTGAACCTGGACAGGTTGTGATTGGAGTTTTACACGAATTTGGGCTTTGTCCCATTAGGATTTCGTTTCAACTTTTCACATCTAGATTCCTTCAAATGCTTTCAAGCTTTGCTCTTTTCGATGGCTCTGAGTCGCAATTCGAATTGTTCAAGGCCTAATCATATTGACTCCTTTGATTGAGTCACCATATGCATTGGTTGCCTGATCTGGAAACATCATCCTAATCGAACAGTTCTTGCTCCTTTCGATCTCCTTCCACTCAATTTGACCAATTGAAGTATCACCTCTTCCTTCTTAGCCTGTCGAAGCTTCATTTTGTTCTTTCCTTCGAACATATTTGTGACTGTGTCTTCGACTCCCATTTCAACCTTTGCTTTTGTCTACAAGAATATCTTTGTTGCTCACTAGTTCATCTTCAATTGGTGAATACATCTTGTATGCACCAATCGAAAGGTAACCTATGAGCATCAGGATATCACTTCAATCATCCAACACCTATTCAGGTACATGCAAAAATCTTTAAGGTGACTTATATTTGGCTGATTCGTTCCTAATTGTCCTTCAATCACGCCATGTTTGAAGATTGCATGTCCTTCTAACCATTAGACTTCCACGTGCTTATTTGGATAAGATAAAAGCTTTTAAATTCAAAATATTCTTCTATTTGAAGCACCCATTCAAACAACATGTCAGTCGAAGTGTTTCTTCCTTGTAATGCTTCGAATAACTTATATTTCCATAGTTCGAAAACGAACCCTTCGATGACGCTCTTTACTAGATCTTCATCAATAGAAGGCTTCATAAAAGCCTCCTCATATTTTCTTTCAAACCATTCATTCTTCGATCCTAGCGCTTCGTAGGGCATCAGAATAGACTGCATACTGTTGTCGAAGCTGCTTTGACCCAAAAGCTCTTAGGCATATTTTCAGCTTCCGACCTACACCTTGTCATGTACACTTCCTTTCTTTCTTTCAGCCATGCCATTATGCTGAGGCATATAGGGTGCCATGGAAACATTTGATGCTTTTGCAAACCAATATTCTTTGTGAGAAATGAAAACCCTAGATGGAAATCCATTGCTTAGGAGGAGAATTTGTCTGGTCAATTCTTGGTCAACCTTGAGCAATTGGGGACTTCAATGAGCATGCCTTGAATAAAATAGGAGGGAAAATTTTGGGGTACAACAACTTCCCCTGTTCAATCTTCTTAAACTTTAAGATTTAGATTGGCTTGTTTGTCTTTCGTGATCTGAAGGTGGAAGATGATTTAACACTAGATTGCCTAGAAATTTGCGCTTGCATGGAGTAATGTCGTTGGTTGATGATATTATTAATGGGATTACATATGCCATTTGGAGAAGATGACTGAGAGTTGTCATAGATGGGATTAAATATTCCATCCAAAGTAGATGGTGACTTCATAAGAGGTCTCTTTATGGGGATTCCTGTTCCTGTTGTCTGAGGAGGACTCCACTAGAGAATGTTGATTTCTGTTGTTCTCCTGCTTGAGGAAACTCTGTGGGGAATAGAGTCTAGGACCCTTAGTTATCCATGGATCTACTGAGGATTTATATCTAGACTGGAGAGATAAAAGTTAGTTGTTTTCTGGTCGAAATCCAGGCTTCACGGTAACTTACTGGGGAAAATTAAATTAACGGTTATCTGGAAATACATTAGAAGGGGCCTATGTAGGGCTGCTTAAGAATGAGTCTGTGTTAAACTTCATCTGGAGATATATGAGAAGGAACATGTGTAGGGATGATTTAGGATGAGCTCGTGTGAGACTGCATCTGAAAATTGCAAGAAGAAATCCGTGTAAGATTGCTTCAGGATGAGCCCGTGTAAAGTTGCATCTGGAGATCATGAGAAGGAACTCGTGTAAGATTTCTTCAGGATGAGCCCGTGTAAAGTTGCATCTGGAGATCATGAGAAGGAACCCGTGTAAGATTGATTCGTCTGGTCTTGTAGATAGTCACCCCGTCTTGTTTCCGGAATTGATCCACAATCAGTTGTTCTTAGATAGTTGCCCTGTCTGGTTTCAGGTATTAATTTAGAACTTGCTTTTATTGGTCGTTGAGATAGTTTCCCTGTCTGGTTTCAGGAATTAATCTCTGACCTAAGAGAAATAAAGATAGTTTCCTCATCATGTTTCGGGAGTTAATCTTTAATATGTAGATAGTTGTTCTGTCTTGTTTCAGGTATTAATCTATAATTGGTTGTTCACAGATAGTTGTCATGTCTTGTTTAGGTATTAATCTAGAACTCGCCTTTTGCTGGTCGTAGAGATAGTTGCTCTGACTTGTTTTAGGAATTAATCTCTGACCTAAGAGAAATAAAGATAGTTTCCTCGTCTTGTTTCGGGAGTTAATCTTCAATATATAGATAGTTGTCTTGTCTTGTTTCAGGTATTAATCTATAATCAGTTGTTCACGGATAGTTGTCATGTCTTGTTTCAAGTATTAATCTGGAACTTACTTTTGCTGGTCGTTGAGATAGTTTCCATGTCTGGTTTCAGGAATTAATCTCTGACCTAAGAGAAATAAAGATAGTTTCCCCGTCTTGTTTCGGGAGTTAATCTTCGATCTGCTCATGTAGATAGTTGTCATGTCCTGTTTCAGGCATTAATATACAATTAGTTGTTCACAGATAGTTGTCTTGTCTTGTTTCAAGTATTAATCTGGAAATTTTGAAAATTGTTAATGATATTCGTCTGTTGATCTTTCCTAAAAAGGTAAAGAATTAGTTGTATGCAATATCATGATGCATGAAGTGCATTGGTTATGATGTTCTTAAAATAAATGAGATTGTGATATATGCATTTATGTTGCATATGCTATAACGCTTGTAAAATGATGTATGAATGCAATGTATGAACGTGTCAGTTTTTCTATTGCAGTGTTGTTTAATTAGGGATAATAAATCCCTGATTATTGCTGGGGATGAAGAATGTAAGTCTTCAAATTTTGTTTAAATTGAAATGCTGGGAGATGGATTTCTGTTGTTTAGTGAAATAAACTCTGTTGGGGAAGGGGAACTCCGTAATCCGCTAGGGGATTTTTATGAAGCCTTGTTAGGAAACCTAAGAAACTCGTGAACCAGGCTAGGGAATCATTTAAGATACTGGAGAAATAATTGGAGATTCTTGCTCTGTCGGGGATATCAGAAACTTTGACATCATTAGGTTGTGAACTAAGGATATGGTAGTGACTTTATAGTAGGATATCTCTGCCTCTGTACCTGCTGGAGAAAGTATCTGCGGGGATTTGCAGATGGCCTTTTTTAGACATTGTCTCATTTCTTAAAGCCATTAGTAACCGTCTCTCTGTTTTGTATGCGTGTATTTATAAACGGTAATCACATTCAAATGCATATGTTCAAAAGTAATCACTGGACGTTTTTGCAAACAAAATAGAAAAACAAAAAACCAAAAGTTTTGCACTTTCAAAGAAATAACTTTGTATTAAAAAGCTTTGCCTATAATAGGCGTTTTTGTACAAGGAGACAAACATCCTAGTAAGAGAATACCGTCGTAAGAACTAAAACTATACAAAAATAGTATACAAAGAAAAACAGCTATGTGAAATGATCCCATTGGGTTCCCATTTTGTTATTGCCTTTATATCCTTGAGCGTCTCATCTCTTTGTTGCTTGGCCGAAGCTGACTGGATTGATTAGTACCATTTGAGCTTGATAGTTGATACTGAAAATTGGCTGTAAGATGATCCAACGGGACATAGTTGTACGCTTTTATATCCCTAGCTTTTTCCTGGACCTCCCTTTCGGGTTTTCAGTCCACCAGGATACCCTTTTTTTCCCAAGCCACCTTTTCAGATTTTCGACTTGCTGAGTGTACAGATTTTTCCATATGTATATCCCTAATTTTTCCCAAACCCTTTTGGTTCGTCGGGATGCCCTTATTTTTTCCTTGGCCAGTCGACCTATCGGGGCCTTGCTCATGCGTAGTATCTTTTAACTATGTCCCCGTTTACAGGTTGCGGAAGGTTGTCACCGTCCATAGTGGTTAAGATCATGGCTCCACTAGAAAATATGTTCTTGATCACAAATTGCCCTTCGTATGTGGGGGTCCATTTTCCCCTGGGATCACCTTGCGACAGGATAATGCACTTGATTACTAGGCCACCAGCCTGATATACCTGACGTCTGACCTTCTTGTTTAAAGCTTTAATCATACATTTTTGGTACACCTGACCATGACAGACAGTCGCGAGCCTTTTTTCGTCAATCAGGTTCAATTGGTCAAGTCGAGTCTGAACCCATTCGTCTTCGTTCAACCCTGCATCTTTCATGATTCTCAAGGAAGGTATCTGGACCTCGATGGGTAGGATAGCTTCCATACCATATACCAGAGAGAAAGGAGTTGCCCCTATTTACGTGTGTACTGAGGTACGGTAACCATGAAGAGAAAATGGTAAAATCTCATGTCAGTCTTTGTATGTCACTGCCATCTTCTGTATGACCTTCTTGATGTTTTTATTAGCAGCCTCTACAGTGCCATTCATCTTCGGCTGGTAAGGAGAAGAGTTATGATGTTGAATCTTAAATTGTATGCAGAGATCGATGATCATAGTATTATTAAGATTGGTACCATTATCTATAATGATTCTTTCTGGAATGCCATACCGACAGATAAGGTTATGTCTGATGAATCGGGCCACAATATTCTTGGTAACAAAGAAAATGAGGCTGCTTTGACCCACTTTATGAAGTAATCAATGGTAACTAGGATGAAGTGGTGCTCATTAGAAGTTGTAGGTTTAATATTTCCAATCATGTTGATGCCCCACATTGCGAAAGGCCATGGAGCAGTCAATACGTTCAAGGGAACTAGGGGTACATGTGCTTTATCAGCATAGATCTGACACTTGTGACAAGTTCGGGAGTGCTAATAACAGTCTGTTTCCATAGTGGACCAGTAGTACCCTGCCCTCAGAATCTTCTTAGCCATTGTGTGCCCACTAGAGTGGGTGCCAAATGTGCCTTCATGCAAATCTTCCATAATTTTCTCTGCTTCACTCTTATCCACACACCGAAGCAAAGTAGAATCTTGGTTGCACTTGTAGAGGATTATGTTACTGAGGAAAAACTTGGCAGAGAACCTTCTTAGGAACTTCTTATCATTGATGGAAGCTCCCTCAGGATACTCTTGGGCTTCTAGGTATCTTTTGACTTCATGGAACCAAGGTTTGTCCACTACTTCTTCAGTATCAACCTCGTAATTGTATGTTGTTTCATCCATTCTCTCAATAGTGATCTGAGGAGCTTCATTATCCCACCTGACCTTGAACATGGATGACATAGTAGCTAGTGCATCTGCTAACTGATTTTCTTCTTGGGGAATATGTTCAAAGGTAACTTCTTCAAAATATGGAATCAGTGTCAGCACATGCTCCCGGTAAGGGATGAGATTAGGATGATTCGTGTCCCATTCTCCTTTGATTTGACTGATTACCAGAGCCAAGTCTCCATGTACACTTAGGAATTTGATTCTCAAATCGATAGCAGCTTTGAGACCCATAATGCATGCTTCATATTCAGCCATGTTGTTGGTACAATTGAAACATTGCCTGGCAGTGAAAGGAGTATGATAGCCTTCGGGAGATATGATCACAACATCGATGCCATTGCCGAGTGTGTTAGAAGCTCCGTCAAAAACCATAGTCCATGGGATCCTTTTTCAGGTCCTTCATCTGGTCCAGGTTTTTCACAACCAGTTACTAACATAATATTCTCGTCCGGGAATTCAAAATTCATGGATTGGTAGTCGTCCACATCATGATGATCCAAAAGATCAGCTAATACACTTCCCTTTATTTCTTTTTGGTTTGTGTATTAAATATCATATTCGGTCAGGACTATTTGCCATCTTTCTATTCTTCCGGAGAGAGCGGGATTCTCAAAGATGTATTTGATAGGATCCATTTTAGATATCAATAAAGTATTGTGAGTAAACATATACTGTCTTAGTCGGTGAGCAGCCCATGCCAAAGTGCAGCAATTTTTCTCGAGCAGTGAGTATCTTGTTTCATAGTCGGTAAATGTTTTGCTAAGGAAGTATATTGTATTCTCTTTTCGACTAGACTCGTCATGCTTCCCCAGCACACACCCCATTGAGTTCTCTAACACTATTAAGTACATGATCAGAGGACTTCCTTCAATCGGAGGCATCAAAATTGGAGGCTCTTGAATATATTCTTTGATTTTGTCAAAGGAGGTCTGGAAATTGTCATTCCACTTCACTGCATGATCTTTCTTCGGTAATTTGAAGATTGTCTCACAAGTAGCGGTTAGATGGGAAATGAATCTGGCAATGTAGTTTAGACGTCCCAAGAATCCCCTAACCTCCTTCTCAGTGAGGGGAGTTGGAATTTCTTATATAGATTTAACCTTTGTGGGGTCTACTTCAATACCTTTGCCGCTGACAACGAAGCCTAAGAGTTTACCAGATCTTACTCCAAAGGTGCACTTATTCGGGTTCATTCTCAGTTTGTACTTTTTCAGTCTTTCAAACAGCTTCTAGAGGTGATCAAGGTGCTCCTTTTCAGTCTGATACCTGGCTATCATATCGTCAATATAGACCTCTATCTCGTGATGGATCATATCGTGAAACAAAGCTACCATGGCACGCTGATAGGTTTCCCCGGTGTTCTTTAACCCAAATGGCATAACTTTGTAGCAGAAAGTGCCCCAATGCGTGACGAAGGTTGTTTCTCCATATCTTCAAGTGACATTTTGATCTGATTGTACCCGGAGAAACCATCCATGAAGGAGAATACCTTATGTTGTGCGGTGTTGTCAACCAGAACATCAATATAGGGAAGCGGAAAGTCATCCTTGGGGCTTGCCCTATTCAGGTCTCTGTAATCCACACACATGCGTACTTTATCATCCTTCTTAGGAACCGAAACAACATTAGCAACCCATTATGGATAAGAAGTAACAGCTAAGAAACCAGAATTAAACTGTTTCATGACTTCAGCCTTGATCTTTTCAGACATCTCTGGCCGCATATGACGAACCTTTTGCTTCACGGGAGGGCAGTCTTCTTTTGTCGGTAGACGATGAACCACAATATCAGTGTCAAGCCCCGGAATGTCTTTGTATAACCAGGTAAAGACCTCAAAATAATCATGTAACATCTGAATTAACCGCTTTTTGACACTATGCTCCAGATCGACACCTATCTTGACTTCTTTCTTATCCTCCTTAGTACCCAAGTTTACTGTCTCAACCGGCTCTTCATGAGATTGTATTTCCCTTTCCTCCTGTTGTAACAGTCTGGCAAGCTCTCCTGGTACTTCACAATCTTCCTCACCTTAGTCCTCGGCTTGGTATATCGTATTTTCAAAGTCATAATTGGCAATAGCATAACTGTTACCAACTGGATCCAGAGTGGATGTGGATCTGTAGTTTGATATGTGGGTGTGTGTAAGAGAGCATATCTATTTTTGATAAAGTAAAAGCATAAAAGAAAGACATAGAGCATAAAATTTGTATGCAAAACGTCCAATGATTTATTAATGACATATGAAGATGAAGTAATAACCCTCATAAAATAGACCACTGTGCCTCGAGTAAAGCACAAGGCTTTAGAGTTTATATTGTTTAAATATTACAAATTCCAAAAACAAAAAGACAATTACTCTTGAATAAAAGTAATGGGAACAAAATCCTTGGCCTCCCAATTGTTGAGTCCACTGTTGATAGTTGGGAAGATCCACTTGTCCATGTCGATGTCACTGTCATTGTCCTCCAAAGCATTGATTCCATGGTTGCTGATGCATAGTGGTGGTCCTCCGGCGCGAGCATGACGAACAACTCTCTGGGCTCCTGACGTAAAACCCAAACCAAACTTGTCAGATTTGTAGGGGATATTAGGGAGTTGACCCCAAATGGTACACCCACCTTCTTTGACTACTGCTTTGGCATCCTTCAGAGAAGCCATCTTCAATAGAGGTCTGGTAATCTTTGGAACATTGATAGCAGTCTTGGTTGCATCAATTTTATGAGGAACCTCCTCAAAGTTCTGGAAGGGGGTCTCAATGAACTCGCCGTCCATCTCAACATCCTAAAAGATTTCAAGTGGCTCACCATATATTCTTCTACGCCGTGGACTTTAACAATCTTTCCGCTAACTAGGTATTTCAGCATTTGATGCAGAGTAGAAGTAACAGCACCGACCCGATGGGTCCAAGGGCGACCCAATAAACAGGAGTAAGATGGGTGGATGTCCATCACATATAAATTGGAGTTAAAAGTCTGATTACCAACTTTAATAGGGATGTCCACCTCCCCGTGCACCATTCTCTTGGAACCATCGAAGGCCCTCACCATAATATTACTGGGCTTTAGTGTGAGTCCTTCACAATCCAATCTGTCCAAAGAATTCTTAGGTAAGACATTCAATGACGAACCTATATCCACCAGAACATGAGCTAGGGTAGTACCCCTGCACTCAATAGATACACGCAGGGCATCATTGTGCTTTCTTCCTTTGGACGTTAAATTGGCATCTGAGAACCCCAGTCCATTGTCAGTTGCCAAACTAGCAATGCAGTTCTCGAATTGGTCGGAGGAAGTCTCTTGAGGAACATGAGCAGACTTCAGGAACTTTACCAAAGCCTTAGCATGGGCTTCAGAGCATAACAGTAAGGCCAACATTGAAATTTTTAAAGGGGTTTGCCCTAATTGCTCCACCACATTGTAATCAGTCTTTCGTATAATCTTCAGAATCTCCTCCATTTCTTTTTTAGAAGCCTTAGGAATGGCTTCTTTAGGTGCCTCCGTCTAGGAAGGCTCAACCAGTACTCCTTTTCCCCGAGTCTCAGCTGACTCAATAGCAGGAATAACAACATGGATGACAGTAGGAGTAGCAACAGGAGTAGCAACAAGAGTGGCAATAGGAATAACCAAAGGAGTAGCAACAGTCTTAGGAGATATTTCAGGAGAGAAAATCCTTCCGCTTCTGGTAATTTTACTGGTCCCAACAATGTTGTCGATGTCAGGATCAGTATCTTCAGCAACTTCATCTTTAATCGCTAATAGGTCTTGCTTGATGCCATGGTAGTAAACGTCAGCCCCATAATTCCAAGGAACAGCTTTATCGGAGGAATATGGTATTGGCCCGGGAAAAGTGATAATCAAAGGAGCAACCTTAGGAATGGATGTAATCCTGACGAGTCTTTTGGAGGAGACCCTGGTAGGATTGTCAGAAATGGTAATTATTGAAATGTTTTCACATGGAACTTTTGTAGACGAAACTTTCTCAAACACAATTTCTTTGTTGTTCATCAGGCGTTGAACACCTATCTTTAACAAGTAACCATTGGGTAGAGACATACACAGGTGACAACTTTCACCATAGCCCAGAAATAAACTGGCTCGCAATAGATTCTTCTTAACAATCGGCAGAGGAGTAACTAGCTCATCAATAGAAGGAACAAACGGGTCGTCATCAACAACATTGACACCCTGGCCATGCTTGGGCATTGGTGCAATTATTATATTAGGGGTCTCCAGAGGGTCAAACTCAATCTCCTTTTCCTCAATGAGATCTTGCACTTTGTTCTTCAGAGCCCAATAGTCATTTATATCATGCCTCAGACTGTCGGAGTGGTAGGCACATCGAGCATTTGGGTTATATCAGGGAGATGTAGTATTTGGATTTTTAGGAGCCTCCTTTAGAGTAACCAGATTAGACTTTAACAGGTGTGGTAAAACCTGAGATAAGGACATGTTGATTTGGGTGAACTATCTTCTGGGTGCATCTTGCTTGCACTGATCATTTGGTTGTTGATCTGATACGGGGTTGTAGATCATCACAACTCCTACCGTTGGACGGCGTTCATTTTTGCTTTGATTCCTCTGACTGTAGGAAGAACTGGCCTCTTTCTTTCTGGTAAATGGTTTCTTCATTGTACTTGAAGGTGCATCCCTCTGAATCTTACCACTCTTGATACTCGCTTCTACTTGTTCCCCAGTCAATATCTGCTCAGTAAACCCGGATGAAGAGCTTCAAATCAAATGGTTGAAAAATGGTCCAGACAAAGTACCCAAGAACATATCTACCAGCTCTCTATCAGAAAGAGGAGGCTAGACTCTTCCCGCAAGATCTCTCTACTTCTGGGAATAATCTTTGAAACCCTCGTCGAAACCTATAGACATACTTTGAAGTTGTGTACGGGTTGGAGTGAGGTCAACATTGTATTGGTACTTCTTGTAGAAAGTAGCATCTAAATCCTCCAAGTTACGAATGTTGGTTCCCTCCAGCTGATAGGACCATTCTAATTGAGTTCCTGATAGACTTTCCTAATAAATTTATGTCAGCAGTGTGAGGTTGGATCTTCCTAACATATGACCTTAAGTGCAGCTTAGGACAGGAGACGTCGTCGTACTTAGAAAATGTGGGAACTTTGAACTTCTGTGGAATGACCACTCCAGAGACCAACCCTAACTCTTCAAAATCCATACCAGGTACCCTCTGAATTTCCATAGCATTAAGACGATCCTCCAGCTGCTTATATTTATCATCAACAGGAGGATATTGTTCCTTAGAGTAACCAACTTCTTCTTCATCAGTCCCTGGGTTGTTGTTTTCTTCTGTTGGCTTCTCTTCTTGATTGTCCCCCTCATTTGACGGGGTTGCGAAATCTAGAGCTCGCTTGAATGGTCCTATAAACCTTCTTCCCATATTCAAGACGCCGACCGGTTTCTTTTCCTTCTTCTTCTTCTTCTCTTTGATGATGAGAGCTTTCATATCTTCTTGCCCCTTAGCCAGAGCCCCAGAAACATTCGTTGGAATTGAGCATTTTGTTCTTGAAGATCCTTAACTATTTGTTCAAGATCTATTTCTTTTTATTGAAATAAACAGTGAAAAGATAATAAATCTGTCTTGAAATACATGCTTAATGTAATGATATGCATGATAATGTTTATGAAATGTTTTCAAGGACTTCGGGAAATTTAAATTTGCGAACCAAAATGTAACAAAGATTTTATTAATAAGATTCAAATTACAACTGCCTTTTAGGATTACAATTGAAAATTAAAAACTCTTAAATCTAAGAATCAAATCTCCCATGGGCGTTTCCTCTTCGTGTTGAGGTAGACATTAAGACTTTCTTCCTTGTGAAGTTTCTTTGTAAGCTCCAACACTTTCTTCTCACTGGTGTATGATTGATCTCTAAAGGTATCTCGTTCTTCTTTCAGCTGAATCCAGGACCTCTGTAACTCTTCAAGATCAGTGGGCATGTCAGGATGGAGAACTTTATAGGGAACATCTTCTTCGGTGACAGGTTCCATAATCACTAGTAGGATGGTATTATATGGCATCATAAGGTTTTGGGCACGAGCTCGTACCCATCTGAGATAAGGCTCCATAGGGATGGAGTTCTTGTGCCCCAAAGCCTTTCTATCAACCTTGTTTACCATTCCTTGAGCTCGTACAAACCTTTGACGATACCCTTGAACATCATTCTTATATTTGAACACAATTCCTTGGATAAGCATATCATGGGGACCATCCTTTCGAGCATAACTGAATTGTCGTAGAGCCAGAGAAGGATTATAAGTGATACCTCCCCTAATACCGAGGAGTGGGACACTAGGGAATTCCCCATAGCGGTCAATGATAGAAATATCTCCCATAGACCGGAAGTACCAAATAATATCCGAGTGAGAAAGTGACATTATCCTTTGTGACCAAGTTAAACATTGTTCGTTCTTCAATACTGATTGGGGAAGGTGCAAAATAAGCAACCTAGACAGAAATGGTATGCAACACCTATGAACACCTCTTCTCTTCATGGTACGAGTGTGAAGGGAATGCAAGATATCTCCAAGCAAAGTAGGCACGGGGTTACGGGAGAGAAAAACCTTGACAACATTCACATTTATGAGTAAGTCCGGATTAGGGAACAGTACTAACCCATAGATTAGAAGAGCTAGAACTTCTTTGAAAGCTTGGAAATCTAAATCATCCCAAAACAATTGAGTCTTTTCTAGTAGGAACTTGACTAGGAAACCCTTGACTCCTCTTCTTGTTTCCCATTTGGATATAATGTTGAACCGTTTCAGATGCAAGGTTGCTACAATGACCTCTGGCTTTGGAGCCTCCTCTAAACTAGTGAAAGGCATTTGATCAAGAATAGGTATACCCAATAATTGAGAGAACTCTTCCATGGTGGGTACCAACTGATAATCAGGAAATGTGAAGCAATGGTGTTTAGGGTCAAAGAACTGAAAGAGTACACTCATCTTCTTCTCATTAAAGTTTGAGGTAAACATGTTGAGAAGTCGATCATATTTCTTGGTGAACGAGGAAGTCTTAGGAACCCTTGATACTAGTTCTTTGATTTGGAGAAGTATTCTCACAAAGCTTATTCGGATGGTATTTCTATGAACATAAGCCATGATCTTCAAAACAGAACAAAGATAAATTCCCTTGGTCCTTGAAATGGTTAGTGAAATGAAAATTGATGTCATGATGCATGATGTTATACTTGAAAAATGTAATCACACGCAAGCAAATCACACAAGACCTTAGGTTTAGGCTTGCATGGGGTTTAAAGGTAAGTACCCTCTTGAAATTTAGTTGGTTCAACATGTCTTAGAAAAGTAACCGCATTTTAAGGAGTCTCAATATCACTGATCTTTCTTTATCAGGCATTGTTTCAGCTCAGGCGATCTTTTCTCGTGGCCGAAATATCCCAAAAGTCTGATCTCAATGAGTGTAGCATCGAGTATAAAACAATCCTCACTTTTTTATACCGATGTCGACTATCTCACTAATTTCTAATGGCCAAGTTTGTTCAACTAAGGTTCTAAGGTCCGTTAGTGCTTTATGACACCACACAACGGCCCCGTATTCTCCTCGATTTAACACAAAAGATATTGGTACCAACAAATGTGTCACACTAACGTAACCATCGCTTCAACTATATCGGTCTACGCTGTACAATCTCCATGATCTATTGCTGCTTACCTGAAAGGTTCCCCAGATCTCGGTGTAGGATCTTTTAGTAACAACCCAAACAAGCCCTCAAAGATAAAGCATACAAACACACAATGTAAAGCAATTTAAAAATGAATGAATCTCTAAGGTAACCCCACTTTTTAATACTATCCCCAACAGAGTCGCCATTTCTGTGATACGGTGGCAGAACCAATTATTATACTGGTTTTTCATTTGTGTTCATAAATGTTGCGGTAAGCAAGAGTCTCCACCGACTTTTCTTTTATCCAACAAAGGAAAGGGTGAAAAGAATAGAAAAAGACCTTTCGAGAGTTTTCTGAGTAAGGGGGGTAGATTATGGAAAGGGAAGGTGTTAGCACCCTTTCCATCTGTAGATTTCTATGGGCTCTTAGATGCTTTGCTCATTTGAAATACCTTGTGCTTTGTGTGGTTTTGAAATTTTTGAAACGCTAATAGTAAGGCAATTTGCTTTATAATAACTCTTGTATCAGTCCTCAAGAGTCTTGATAAAGCGTTTTTTGAAAATGTTTTTGAAATTTGTTTTGTGTAGGTGTAAAAATTTGTTTTGAGCATAGCATCTAGGAACTATCTACTTTTACTCGAAAGGGTCGTTCTTTTCCTCTTTTCCTTTAGACAGTGTTATCCTACAATTAGTGAGTAGGTAGCCCTAGTCGTTGGATGTTTGAGGGAAATTCGAAGGGACGTTTATAGTCACAAAGGCAACTGAGCAAGAAACCTTAGTAACTACCTTAGGGTTTTAAGACCATTTTTACTGAGGCAGCATCGAGAGGGTCATTGAGGGACATATGATCTTTAAACCGGAGGGTAGCCACTAAAACATCTCACGTTTCGAGAGTTGTGACTGTTTTCCGAAGGCAGCCAAAGTGGGATACCCTAGAAGTGCACATGTGAAAGTGTGTTGTATTCAGTTATATATCTTTGCATTTATATTTGCTAGCGTTTTGTTTTATTCTTCCCATACAATCCTAGTTAGCCATGCATCTAGACAGTTAATAATTTACAGTAATAAAAAGAGTGGAAATGTAAATCTAACTATTACAAGGCTTCGGGGAGGGGGATTATTACATGTCCAAACTGGGGAATAAAGCATAAAAAATAAAAGTCCTACTTTAAACTATTATAACCAGAAACCAGGTACAATAATATGAAAAATAGAATGCGAAAGAAAATAACACGCGCGAATTGAAAATGTGTCTAAAAATCCTAATAAAAATGAAATCTTTTTGTTTGTTTTTGACCATGGAGAGAAACTTGATTTAAAATCCTAAGTCTATTTATTTTTAAATTAAAAAAAGGGGTTAAAATAATTAATCAATTAATTTACAAAATTAATTTATTTGAGAAAATACTAACCTAATATTTTTTTGTGATCTTTTTTATTTTTATCTGATTTTACAATGTTTATTAAAACAATTAAAAGCAAAAGTAAATGGGCCAGGATAGTAAAAGTAACAGGGGGGTAAATTTAAAAAAAAAAACGCAGGCTCAGATCGAGAAGAGGCCCAAGTTGCCTTTCGATCTAATGAGGGAGCTTGTCCTTCGATCCAACGAGGGAGGTTCTCCTTCAATCCAATGAGGGAGGTTGTCCTTCGATCCAATGAGGGAGGTTGTTGAAAGTTCATGATGGACTACACGTTGAGGGTATCGGATCTAGATTGATGGGATCTACTGGTGTTGACCACGTGGTGCATGGTGTGCACGTTAGACCTGCAAGCATGGGATCTGGAATATAATTGTTAGAAAAAACAAAATGCATGACCTAGGTGTCGAACTCAGGTCCTTCCCTTTAATTCTAACCCCAACCTAATTAGATCCCATGAATCCAAATCCGAAGCTATCTTGTCCTGAAACACCATGAATCATGAGATTTGAAGGAACCAATTTCAAATTCCCTAGCAATGGCATTTTGTATTTTTGGCACTGAAACTCACATGACTTACGTTAAAACATTCATAAATAATGACGATAACATGAATATGCAATCGAAAGAGACTTAAATTAATGGTTAAACGAGTTTGAAATCCAAAATCTTTTACCAAACGGAAGTATCGAATGACCGCGTTTCTGGGTGCGTTTGGATTACTTAAGGCCTGAGAATCACTCCTGGGACCTTCAGGGGGTGAATGGTGGACTTGATTTGGAAGGAGGAAGCTTACACTATGCTTTTTGATTTTGACATCTTTGATGTATTTATTTGTGATTTTTGATAAGCAATCTCCGTGTATAAGAAATGTGCGTCTGTTGATGGGCACATCCTGTCTTATATTTATAGAGGTGTGCTGGTGAACGAAAATGGCATGAATCAGCCATTAACCATGGCTTTGAAAGCAAAATCGAAAGATTTAAAAAGTTACCATTTTTGATGATTTTCTACCATTTTGGGCTTTGAGTGAACCTAGACAGGTTGTGGTTGAAGTTTTGCACGAATTTGGGCTTCGTCCCATTAGGCTTTCATTTCAACTTTTCACATTTAGATTCCTTCAAATGCTTCCAAGCTTTTCTCTTTTCAATGGCTCTAGGTCCCAATTCGAATTGTTCAAGGCCTCATCATATTGGCTCCTACGATTGAGTCACCATCTGCATTGGTTGCCTGATCTGGAAACATCATCCTAATCAAACAGTTCTTAGTCCTTTCGATCTCCTTCCACTCAACTCGACCAATCGAAGTATCACCTTTTCCTTCTTAGCATGTCGATGCTTCATTTTGTTCTTTCCTTCGAACACAATTGTGATTGTGTCTTCGACTCCCATTTCAACCTTTGCTTTTTTCTATAAGAATATCTTTATTGCTCACTAGTTCATCTTTGATTGGTGAATGCATCTTGTATGCACCAATCTAAAGATAACCTATGAGCATCAGGATTTCACTTCAATCATCCAACACCTATTCATTTACATGCCAAAATCTCTAAGGTGACTTATATTTGGCTGATTCGTTTCTAACTGTCCTTCGATCACGCCATGTTTGAAGATTGCATGTCCTTCAAACCATTAGACTTCCACGTGCTTCATTGGATAAGATAAAATCTTTCAAATTCAAAACATTCTTCTATTCGAAGCACCCATTCAAATAACATGTCAATCAAAGTGTGTCTTCCTTGTAATGCTTCGAATAGCTTACATTTCCATAGTTTGAAAATGTACCCTTCGATGACGCTCTTTAATATCTCTTCAACAATCGAAGAATTCATAAAAGCCTCCTCATATTTTCTTTTGAACTATTCGTTCTTTGATCCTAGAGCTTCGTTGGGCATCAGAATAGACTGCATATTGCTGTCGAAGCTGCTTCGACCCAAAAGCTCTTAGGCATATTTTCAGGTTTTGACCTACACCTTGTCATGTACACTTCCTTTCTTTCTTTAAGCCATGCCATTATGATGAGGCGTATAGGGTGCCATGGAAATCATTTGAAGCTTTTGCAAACCCATATTCTTTGTGAGAAATGAAAACTCTAGATGGGAATCCATTGCTTAGGAGGAGAATTTGTCTGGTCAATTCTTGGTCAACCTTGAGAAATTGGGGTCTTCAATGAGCATGCCTTGAATAAAATGGGAGGGAAAATTTTGGGATACAACACATGCGCCTATAACGAGCATAAAATATTCTAGATACACATATCTTCAAATTAAATCTTCAAGGATATCCAACAGCAGCGCCTGCTGCATCAGCCTCAAGATTTCACAATATCTTCTATAACATCTAGCATAAAAAACACATAACATAAAAATTGTTATGACATCTGATAAAGATGAGGCACCATCTTACCAACATCAACATAGAACCATGTTTAGAACCATGCTTAGAAAAAATTTATTCAACCATAAAAACATGGAACTAACAATTACCTTTGATGATGGAGTTAGAGGAAGAATCAAAGGCAAAGGAAAACTGGTTAATCTAGGTTTCCCTTGTCTTGATGATGTGTTGCTGGTAGAAGGATTGACTACAAACTTGATTAGTATAAGTTAATTATGTGATCAAGGTCTGCATGTGAACTTTAACAAGTCTGAATGCATTGTTTCCATCCAAGGTTAAGAGGTGTTAATGAAAGGGAACCAGATCTAAAGATAATTGTTACTTATGGATATCTCAAAACAAAAGTCACCCTTAACATGTTTGATATCAAAGATTGATGAAACTAAGCTATGGCACCAGAAACTTGATCATCTCAACCTTAAGAGTATGAGAAAGATCATAAATATGGTATCAGGAGAGGATTTTCTAGACTCAAGGTTGAAGAAGGGAAGATGTGTGGTGAATGCCAAAAAGGAAAGTAGGCCAAGAAGTTCCAACATCTTGCTACCACAAAAGTTGTATAATTACTTCATATGGACCTCACGGGACCTATGCAAGTTGAAAGTCTGGGTGGGAAAAGATGGGTTTTTGAGTGAGTGGATGATTTCTCAAGGTACACTTAGGTCAAATTCATTAAAGAAAAATCTGACATTTTTTATGTCTTTAAAGAGTTATGTCAACATCTTCAAAGAGAAAAGGGGAATAGGATAGTGAGGATAAGAAGTGATCGTGGAAAAGAGTTTGAAAACTCTAAGTTCTTTGAGTTTTATTCTTCTGAAGGGATTAGTCATGAATTCTCAGCACCTATCCCACCTCAACAAAATGGAGTGGTTGAGAGTAAAAATAAGACCTTGCAAGAGTCAGCTAGAGTTATATTGCATGCCAAGAATCTTCCTTACTATTTCTGAGCTGAAGCTATGAATACAACTTTTCATATTCAGAATCATGTGACCATAAGATCTAGAACTGAAGAAATGCAGTATGAACTTTGGAAAGGAAGAAAACCAATTGTCAAACACTTCCATGTATTTGGTAGCAAGTTCTACATCTTGACAGATCGTGAGCAAAGAAATAAGATGGATCCCAAGAGTGATGAGGCAATTTTCATGGGATATTCCATCAATAGCAGAGCATTCAGAGTAAATAACAAATGTACCAATACAATGGTGGAGTCAATAAATTTTGACATTGATGATACACCTAAAGATAAGAAAGAAGATGATGTGTCTCCTCAATAGATTGATGTTCCAGCAGGTGTCCTAGACAAGGCATATGACATTAAATTTGAAAGAATAAATTCAAAAGAAATGCCTACCAACAAGGGACCATCTATTAGAATTCAAAAAGATCATCCCATTAAAAATGTCATAGGAAATCTAAATGATGAAGTCATCAACAGATCCAGAGATATGATTTTCAACTCTTGCTTCATTTCCAAGATTGAGTCCAAGAATATCAAGGAAGCACTAACTGATGAATTTTGGATTAATGTTATGTGTTGTACCCCAAAATTTTCCCTCTCTTTTCTCAAGATATTTTATCACAAGGATTTTCAAAAAGCTCAAATTTGCACAAGTACAAAACAGACAAAAAAAGGGCAAAGTAGAAAAATTGATTTTTCTTGACAAAATTGAAGAAAAACAAGCTTGCTTTGATTCATACTAGTTTCTATTGAGCATTTTCCTTCTTCGAGCGAGCTTTGGTCTTCATCCTTCGATTGGGCATTTGGGTCTCCTTCGATGTAAGCTTTGATTTACATCCTTCGATTGAGCATTTGCTTTCTTCGAGCGAGCTTTGGTCCTCACGCTTCGATTGAGAATTTGGGTCTCCTTTGATGTAAGCTTTCATTTACATCCTTCGATTGCGCATTTGCTTTCTTCGAGCGAGCTTTGGTCCTCACACTTCGATTGAACATTTGGGCCTCCTTCGATGCAAGCTTTGATTTACATCCTTCGATTGAGCAGCTGGCTTTTTTGATCAAGCTTTGGTCCATAAGTTTCATTTGAGCATTTGACCTCCTGTAGGTTTTCTTTGATGCACTAAAATAGCTCCTGCATGCAAGCTTCATTTGGATAATGGCTCCTGCCTGCAAGCTTCGATTGCACCATTGGCCCCTCACCTGTTTGCCTTGGATTCACAAGTTTTCGATTGGATGAATGACTACCTTCCTGTGACTTTTGGTTTCATCTTCATGTTTGCTTCGAATGCGCCTTCATATCACCTTCAAATCAATCTGCAAACCCTTCAATACGCCATAGTGTTGCATTATGACACACAACTTGGTAGCCTATTCGAAGGACTTGCCATGGTTGGGGAATAATTGTTTTTGCTTACTTTGGAGTATGGTAGAAGGTTTGGGCCTAAGTGATCAAAAGCAAGAAGACTCAAAATGGCATATTCAACTGAAGAGGGACATTTAAAGAACACACAATTGGTCCGGTCGAAGGACATTGATCGCACTAAATCGCACTATGTTTCTGACTCAAATATCACATGTTTTCCTTAGTTTTTATTATCATTTTCTCGTATTATGTTCCTTTTTCTTTCGTTTTCAGGATTCTTGTCATTTCAGAGCCTTCTGTGAAGAAACGAGCCAAAACGCCAAGAAATTAGGGTTTTTCAAGACATTTTGCACTTATGGCGTTCAGCACCGCGCTGGCTACAGAGAACGCGATGACGTGGCCCACTTTCACCCAGAGATCAACTGCCACATTCCCATGATGTGGCAGTTCCTGCCACCGCGCCCGCGGCCACCCCCACCGCGCCCGCGGCCTTCACAACAAGCTTCCCGCTCAAAAGAAGTTAAGGGGCATGCTGGTCTTTACGCATCTCATGGATCCTCTATAAATAGTTTTCGATTTTCATTCTTTAGTTTCATCCAAGCTTAGTACAATCTTAAGCCATATATTATCAGTTTCTGTAAAGTGATAATCTCTTCACATCGGGGAGTTATTGCGGTGTAGATTGAGTTGTAATTGAGTCTTGGAGCACTTTGGTTGAAGTTCATCATACCAGCCTTACCTTTCCGTAGATTTGTATCAGATTCAAGTCTCCGACCGGAGCAAGGTTCTATTTTATTGCATTTCTTTATTTAATTGCTCTTACCATAGTCTACACGTTTTATAGACTTTAAATGCTCTTACCATAGTCTACACGTTTTATAGACTTTAAATGCTCTTACCATAGTCTACACGTTTTATAGACTTTAAATGCTCTTACCATAGTCTACACGTTTTATAGACTTTAAATGCTCTTACCATAGTCTACATGTTTTATAGACTTTAAATGCTCTTACCATAGTCTACATGTTTTATAGACTCGCACTTATTATGTCTGGCTAAACTATAAAGGTTAGGATGTAATGATTGTCATCATGGTTGTGTTCCAATTATCATGCTAGTGAAAATACTCTGGGGATGTTTTGCTTCTAACTTAAGTCAATTGTGTTTAAATGTTTATTGGATAAGATCGAAAGCCGTCCAAACTAATGATACGACTTGATTATTATTTAACCAAACAAGAAGAGCGAAAGCCGTTGATTGGTTAAATAGGAATCATTGACCTTTTTAGAAAACGATTTTGAAACTATTTTCGGACGCGTTTGTAGGTTTGAAATCTGACTCTTGGTCAAAAGCCAAAAGTCTCTTTAAGTTAATCTTTCCAAGTAAAATCACTTTTCTGTTAAGTCAAAACTATCAATTTCTTAAAAATAGGTTTACCTCTTTAACGCGGAAGGCACCCTTTATATGTGACAATAAAGGAATTTAATTTAAAGAGTAAACTCGGTTCTTAGTAGTCAAAAGCTACAAGTTCCCGTTAAATTGATTCTTTGCTATCAATAGAAAATACTGCCCCATAAGTAGGTTCATCTACGCATGACCGGACCAATATCTGATTTCATGATTTACATTCCAACCTGTCTCTTAAACTGTTATTTACCTCGCTCATTTACTTTGTGCACTGCACTCACATCAATATTCTTGTTCGCCTTAGATAAGCACCTTAGCAATAGAGTTGATAGATTGACAATTGGTCTCTGTGGTTCGATAATCTTATATATTACTTCGATAGGCTGTACACTTGCAGTACTACATTTAGGCTATACGTTACAGATTAAACCCATCAGACATATAACTGGTGAGAACGAATGTTTTTCTAGTCTGGTCGAAAGCTATAGAAAGATGGAGGATTCGAATCAAAAGATCAAGTTAAAAATTAGACCCATAGGCTAAGCTACGTGTTTCCCCTTTTCAGGCCTCAAACTTATGACTCACTCTATATTTAATTTTTTATGCAAGTTAAAATAGGCTTCTACCCATTTGTTGTCCAAGACCACTTGCCCTTAATAGTATAATACTACTTTTTAGAAAAAGTTTTTCTTGAGCCTTGCGCCTGTTTTCCTTCTGAAGGAAGCAATCCATCTGAACCATTCATCTTGCTATCATGACACAAGTGGATGCTTACTTTCCAGCTGAGCCTTTATTTTATTATTTTTACTCCCAAACATTTCAAATTTCTCCTCTATAAATAGAGAGTTCATTTGCACGTCAGAAAAAAAAGAAGGGGGGAATGTATCTTCAAAATTCTTACACACCATAAAATTCTCAAACACTTAAACACTTTTGCAAATCCAAACCCAGAATCCAAATACTTGTCCCTTTCAAATCTGAAAAATCCTTACATCTTACTACCCTTCGAATCTAGCAAAGAAGGACATTTCACTTGTTTTTCTCTTTCGAATCCACTGTTAAAGGTCCACCCTTGGTCTTTTCCTTTGAATTCAGAGGCATTCAAGGCAACCACTTCAAGGTCCAGCACACGCTCCAGCCTCCAGCAAGGTAAGTCATTCTTAACCTTTGACCCTTCATTTCCAGCATAGCATGTAAATAAGTTTTCTTTTCGTTTCAAACATGTACATACTATTTTTTTTCTTTTTGTTTCCACTCTTTTAATGTGTGTCATGATTAACAATCTTCTTGGCTTTTGCTCTTTGTACATTTAAACATGCTTTAAGAACTAATCTAGCCTTAAGGTGATGTTGGAATGGCCCTGGGGCTATGTTGCTATTCAAACTCAAACGAAAGAAAAAGGAGACAGCAAGTTAGAAACGAAGCCTCTGGCTTCCATACTAACCTTCAGGCCAAACGAAAGAGGCAGCCAGAAGGCACAACATGTTGGCCTCCAGGCCCCAAATGAAAGGCACAACATGTTGGCCTCCAGGCCCCATTCGAAATACACTACATGCTGGCCTCCAGGCCCCAATCAAAAGACACAACATGTTGGCCTCCAGGCCCCAATCGAAAGTCATGCCTTCACCCCTTTTCAGGCCAGATCGAAGAGAGCCAGAAAGTGCAAAATTAAAGGGTTTGCTGCCCTAAATCAAAAGATCCATTTTCTTACTTTTACCTTATTTTTATTGTTATATTTTCATGCAATTCAATATGGTTGTAATAGTGTAGGATTTTATCTTTATGCACTTTTGACTTTATACAAAATGTTAGTAATTAGAGTGTATGGTAAGATAAAATCAGAAAATAGACCACCCTGTTCAAAAGACAAAAATGCATGCAATCAAATACACTTTGCACACATGCACCTCTAGGGTCAACTCCACTTGTTTCCTTATGAAAAATAGTCATGTTATGCATGTGAGACGTCTTAGCAAAAACAATAAAAAATACAAGATCATAGTCCCTCGATGACGCTTCGAATGTTGCCTTACAAATGATCTTAGTCCCTTAAGATAAATGCTAAGATATCTCACAACATTGCTATCATGACTATACGATGACCCACGCCCATCCCCTTCACATCCAATGATGGAGCTTCTTACCAAATCAATGGTAAGATAACAATATCTAAAGGAGGAGGAAAAGAATACTAAAGACCTTTGAGTAGGTAGGTTGCTCCTAGTTTCTCACAACAAAAACATTTTATACACCATACACTTTCATTTTGAAACATTTTCAAAAGACAACACTTTGTATGCGTTCTTATAGAGACAAGAATCATTACAAAGACACCTTTTCAAAACCACTTTCAAAAACAAACACTTCTTTGAACTATTTTCCAAACAACACTTTGTATGCGTTCTTATAGAGACGAGAATCATTACAAAGGCACGTTTTAAAAATACTTTCAAAACCATGCCACAAAGCACACTTTTAAACAAAAGCAATGATCTAGCAAGCAAATAAGAGCCCATAGATAACTATGGATGAAAAGGGTTCTAACACCTTCCCTTTTCATAATCTACTCCCCAAACTCAAGAAAATAATCTCAAAGTTCTTTCATGTTCTTTTCACCCTTTCCTTTATTTGGATAAAGAAAAGTCGGTGGCGACTCTTGCTATCTGCAAAAATTACGATCAAACGCAAAAATATCCCAAGTCAGTTCTCCCACTGTATTACATTATGCTAGAATAATTGTGTCAATTTAAAGGGAATAATGTATGGGAATTAGTTCCAAGACCTGAAGAAGTGAATGTCATTGGTACCAAATGGATTTACAAGAAAAAATATAATGAAAGTGGTAATGTGACAAGGAACAAGACAAGATTAGTTTCTCAAGGGTACACTCAAATAGAAGGAGTAGATTTTGATGAGACATTTTCTAGTTTCTAGACTTGAATCCATCATATTATTACTATAAATTTCATGCATGATGAAATTCAGATTGTATCAAATGGATGTTAAAAGTGCCTTCTTGAATGGCTATATTAATGAGGAAGTTTATGTTAAGCAACCAAATGGATTTATTGATCCTAATTTTCCAGATCATGTGTTCAAGTTAAAGAAATCTCGTTATGGTTTAAAGCAAGCCCCAAGAGTTTGGTATGAAAGATTAATTGATTTTCTGGTCAACAAAGGATACAGAATAAGAGGAATAAATAAAGCTCTATTTGTGAAGAATGATGGAAGAAAGATCATGATAGCCTAAATTATGTTGATGACATAGTCTTTGGTGGGATGTCAGACCATATGGTGGAACATTTTATCCAACAAATTAAGTCTGAATTTGAGAAGAGTCTTATAGGAGAAATCATTTACTTTCTTTGTCTTCAAGTAAAGAAAATTGAAGACAACATCTTTGTATCTCAAAGCAAGTATGCTAAGAGTATAGTGAAGAAGTTTGTGCTTGAAAATGTAAGTCACAAGAGAACTCTTGTTGTAACATATGTGAATGTCACTAAAGATTAAAATGGTGTTGATGTAGATCAAAGTTTATTCAAAAGCATGATTGACAGTCTTCTCTACCTCACAACAAGCAAACATGTCATCACTTTCTCTTTATGTGTTTGTGCAAGGTATCAATCTAAACTCAAGGCTAGTCATCTCACTCATGAGAATAGAATTTTGAAATATGTAAATGGGACTTATGACTATGGTATTCTCTATTCACATAGTACTAATTATATATAGTAGGATATCTTGATGCTGATTGGGCTGGAAATGCAGATGATAAAAAAAACACATATGGTGGGTGTTCCTTTCTTGGAAATAATTTAATATCCTGGTTCAATAAGAAGCAAAGTTGTGTCTCATTGTCTACTTCTGAAGCTAAATACATTGTTGTAAGAAGCTGTTTCACACAATTGCTCTAGATAAAATAAATGTTGAAAGAGTATAACGTAGGACAAGATTCCATGATATTGTTCTGTGATAACTTGAGTGCTATAAATATTTTAAAGAATCCTGTTCAACACAGTCGAACTAAGCACATTGGCATTCGTCATCATTTCATTAGAGAAAATTTAGAAGATAAAGTTGTGAATCTTGAGTATATAGCAAATGAAAATCTAGGGAGGCGTGTAAGGAGGTCAAGAAAATGTTTATCTCTTATGGTTTATGGTGCACATAAAATTAGGTTGATTGTAAAGTTTCTTTTTAGTCCATCATTACAAGAAAGGACACATTCATGCTCTTTCTCTTTTGAGCTCAGAATATTGTTTACTCTCTCTTCTCTCAAGTTTTTCCATTCTTTTAAAAAATGAGTCAATCATCTGAAAAAGCTAAGATGTTGGAAGGCAAGTATGGAAAGAAGGTTAGGGCTCTAAAATCAAAGGAGTCTAAAACCAAGGTGGACACTCATGATGGATGTTGTTGCGGTAAAGCAGCAAGCAAAAGTAAGTATTTTTTAGTTTTATTTTATCGTTTCCACGGGTATTTTTAGCCTATTCCTAACAATTGAGGTGTGCAAGTATTGAAGATTTCTTGTGTTAAGATTTATCTTTTGAGTCTTTGTTTGTGTTATTTTGTGCACCACTCTAGGCTTTCATTCATATCTTAAAGCATAGAGTTTGGTTTGTTTAGTTGAGTTGTAACTCAATATTCTTTAAGTTGTTTATTGAAGTTGATCACTAGGGTTAGTGATTGAGAGAAAGTGGGAGGAATTTTCATATTTAAGGGGAGTCTTAAATAGAAAGACGTTGACTAGTATTAGGAATATGTTGTGAACAAAATGTGTTCATGTAAGATTAAGTGTACTAATACTATTGATAGTGAATTTTCTTTCTTGTAGGGATGCTCTCCATGTAGGTGTAATTTTCACAGAACTGGGTTAACAATTATTGTGTTATTTATTATTTTTCGACTTTATCATCTTGTATAAGTTAAAGTATCATAATTTGGTTGTAGACATTATTTCAAACATGGTGTCTAACATTTATTACCAGAAACATAATTTAATTTATTTTGATTGATGGGTTGTGACAAAATTGTGTGGTATGAGATGAAATAGAACCAAATTTTATTATATTAGAATTATTTAAAATTTAATGTAGCATAGCAAAAGTGAGTGGTATTAGTTTTATTTCATTTTATCATTTATTAGTATGTTTTTTTTCACCAAATTGTACGAAACATGAACTTATCTATTGAGTATAATGAAGAACTTATTTTGCTACGTTGTAAAGTATCTAAACGATTTGAATGAAATTTCCGTTTAAGAAATAGACATTACCTAAAATTCAAATTTCTCAATAATATCTGTTTGTCATATATATAAACACAAATTCAAGGAGATGAGAAGAAACCTCAAGTACAATTTTAAAATGAATACAAATGAAACGCGATAAATTGGAGATATGTATGAAGTTTTTCAACACTTGCAAGAAACAAAACGTTGAGACAGACAATAAATTACAATGTCAATGTTTCCAACAAAACCACTACTAGCCAAAACCCTTTTCATTCTCTTATTATTTAGGACAATTTAAACCATTTTGTCAAAGCCAGAAGAACCCCTCATTCTCTTATTATTTAATAAACCAAAGTCATTCCAAGTATTTTATCTTGTATCAATTTCATTAACAAACTAACCACCAAGCAAGGTATCAACTTTTAAATAATTTCATTATCAGGCATTTGCAAGATGAGACAATAAAACTTGAAAAATTACTCCATACGTCTTTAAATTATCAGACCAAAATTTAATGACAAACAACAAATAAAAACATTAAAAAATACTACTATTATTTACTACTTTAAACAGTCTTGGTCAAAGTGCGTAAAAGGGTTAAGTGACCAATGGTACACAATAGAGTGCGCTAAACCCCCATAGAGTGCACTTAACGCGTGTAGAAAAATAAGGTGCGCTTAGCACGCACAGACCGTGCTCAGCACGAGCAAGTCTGTGCAGAAAAATAAGAATTGCATCTGAATCTTCATGTTAAGTATCCACTACACCTATATTACCTCAAACACAACATATACAGAATTTACGAATGTTTGGGTGCCTCCCAACAAGCGCTTGTTTTACGCTGTTATCTCGACGCTTTTATTTATGCACACTCTTTCAAGTTGCTTCTTTGCACGACTAATTGTCACCAACGGATATTCCTAACCAAACACTTTTGCAAACATGAAGGAAAACAAATATATATACGATATTCACAAGTATAAAAATTATGTACAAATATATATAAGTATGATAAACATAGATAAGTATCAATATAAACAAGTATCAATATAAATAAGTGTTTATCTATACATGATAAAAATTATGTGCAAAGCTCAAAAACAAAGAAACTATTGCAATGTGATTCAATATCTAAACACCAATCTCCGGCAACGGTGCCATTTTGTTGTTGCATTAAAGCAGCAAGCAAAAGTAAGTATTTTTAGTTTTGTTTTATCGTCTCTATAGAGATTGGTGCGAGATAAATAATGTCGTTCAATCAGAGTTGATAAACCGAGAGATGTTTGGTTCTTCTTCTCCTCTTCTCTTTGTGTTCTCTATTTGTTGGAGTTTATATGTAAGTTTACCTAGATTGTATGTATATTTGTTGATTATGGTGTTGTATACTTTCTATGTTACAAATCAATATTGATGATTGATTGCTTTATCTTGGATTTGAGTTGCTATAGAGATATACGGTTTGAATCCAGATTTAGGATGAATATCTATTAGATTCTAGACTCTAGAGATAGATTTAGACTTAATAATTATGGTGGGTATCGATTTATAATGCCTCGGTGTTGTTGAGTTATGTGAGACATTACCTCCGAGACAATATGATTATTCTCTCAACTCTGCATTAGACATGACCATTGTTGTGAGTTATATGTGATGACATTGAAGAGTAATTTAGATTGCATACAACTGATCAATAGGTTTAAGTATTGATAGGGTAGATGAAATTCAAACCTGGAAAAGTTCTTTCCTCTATTAGAATGCATTTATTTTCTTGTTCATAATTTTACTTTCCGCACCTTACATTTTTAAAACATTCTAAACCAAGCTCAGAAGCATAGATACTGTTGAACGACATTCTTTCCCTCGCACTAATCCTTGCATAGACGATAAAACAAAAATGAAAATACTTACTTTTGCTTGCTACTTTACTGAAACAACTAAATGGCACTGATGTCGGGGATTGGTGTTTAGATATTGAATCGCATTGCAATAGTTTCCATGTTTTTAAGCTTTGTACATATCATATATTTGTTCATACTTGTATATTTGAACATATTTTCCATACTTGTTTATAGTGTAATTATTTGCTTTTTACATACTTTATATACTTGTGTATATTGTATATACTTTGTTTCCTTTCACTTTTGCTAAAGTGTTGGTTAAAAATAGTCATTAGTGACAACAAGCCATGCTAAGAGGAAACATGGAGGAATGTCAATAAATAAAGGTGTCGAGTTAACGACGTAAAACAAGCGCTTGTTGGGAGGCAATCCAACAGTTTTTAAGTTTTTATAACTTTGTGTTTAGTAGTTTAGTTTAATTTAAATTTTGTTAGTATGTTAGAAATTTGTTTTTTTTTGTTTTGTGTTTGTCCAAAAGCTTGTTTGATTGGCTTGAGGAGACATGTTGTGATTTTCAAGTTTGAATGCATCAACTTGAAATCTGTGGTAATGATATTGTTTGAAATTGGTACCATGCAAGGTACATGTTTAATATTTTCTATAACATAGCATGATTATGAAACTTTTAATTTGTATAACCTGCATGTCAGTTATTCTTTTGCACTACTTGTTCATAATTGAATCACCTTAGATCCAAACCTTTTGGTGAAGAAGCTTTCCATTGTTAACTATATTAATAATAGACCAACAATTTTGTTTTAACTCGTTTGCTTATGTTTAATCTTGAATTTATGTTGTTTTGTATGAAAGCATGAAAATGATCAAGGTATTTTGTTTAATTTTTAGAATAACCACCTAACCAAAAGTAATTCACCTTGTGAGTGAGCGAGCATTTGTTAACCCCTTTGAGCCTTTTTGTTAGAATTCATCTTGGTAGTTCATCATGAATTCTAATTTTTTTTCTTTGGACTTGACCCTCAACCATGTATTGTGGTTGGAATTTTTCCTTGCCTTAGAAAGTTGGGAGCTTTTATGTCACTATTTGTGGGTGTATTCAAGTTGGGGAGAGAAATGACTGATTTCTTATAAGATGGTTGCTTGAGGTTGGAAAATAAAGTGGTTGAAAAAATGTGAAAAAGAAAATAAAAGAAAAAGAAAAAGAAAAGAGAAAAGAAAAAGAAAAAAAAATGATGAATAAAATCAAGGTTGTAATATTGTGTAATAAAAAATGGTTGTATAGTTTTTGATTGCTTGAAAGTATGAGAAGTGATTGCTCTCACAGGATCAGGTAATTTTGTTTCATTGGCTTTAGATATGACCCTTCCTTGTTACCCAAGCCGCGTTACAACCCTTGAAGTCCTTTGTGATTTATGCTTTTATACATTCAATATGAGTTTGCTTTGATGAATGCCTAAGTTGATCAAGATGTTTGCATAATTATTGGGTGTGAGTTGATTCTCTCATTCTATTCTTTTTTTCATCATTTGAAGATGTGTGATATGTGTGATTCATGATTGAGTTGATATTGTCTTAGAATTTTTTATATGACTTTCGTACTTAGGAATTATTTCATAATCATGTTGTCGTTGTAGTATAGTGGTAAGTATTTCTTTGCTTGTACATTTTTTAATTTGAACCATACATTTGATTTCGTTTTTCCAAACTTGTTGATCGTGATTCTTGGCGATTGTTTTGTTTTTTTAGGTTGATTGATTCTTGTTTGAGGACAAAAAAGTCTACATTGGGGAGAGTTTGATGAGTGATAAAATATTGTGAATTTTAGTATGAACAATTAGTACTCATCGACTTAATTTTTTTGTTTTTCTTCAATAAACCCCAACTTTAGGGTGAATAAGTAATCATTAGTATTTTAGTATAATTTTGTCGATTTGTGTAAATATCATTGAGTTTGATCGTTTTTATATCATTTTTATAGGTATTCAAGAAATGATATTTAGTCATTCTTAGATAGAGCATTAAATAAGCTTTCCAACGCTTCTGACTGTGCGTAAATCAAAGTTATGGTTCTCAAGTTATGGTGAAAGCAAGAAATTATTTTTCTGTTTGCTCTAAAATTCGCTCGACGAGCAGGTGGTGAGCTCAGGGCGAACTTGCCTGTTTTTGTGATGTATTTTGGGGCTTATAAGTGAAAAATTGTCGGGAAAATTTTGTGAGCGCCAGACAAATTTGTCTAGGCAGAAATTTGTATTTAGAGGTTTAGAACACATTTTTAGGTTATGGTTTTGGGGGTTTTTTGTCCCAACTCCATCACTTTCATTCTTTGATGTTAGAGCTTATAAAACAACAATGGAGCTTGCATCTTGATGATTGGAAGTCATATTTCTCATGAATCAGAGTTGACAAACTGAGAGGTGTTTGGTTCTTATTCTTCTCTTTTCTTTGTATTCTCTATTTGTTAAAGTTTGTATGTAAGTTTACCTTGATTGTATGTATATTTGTTGATCAGGGTGTTGTATACTTTCTATTTTACAAACCAATATTGATGATTGCTTGCTTTATCTTGTATTTGAGTTGCTATAGACATATACGATTTGAATCTGGATTTAAGATGAACATCTATTAGGTTTTAGACTCTAGAGATAGATTTAGACTTGATAATCAATATGGATCGGTTTATAATGCCTCTGTGTTGTTGAGTTGCGTGAGACATCACCTTTGAGATAATATTGTTGTTCTCTCAACTCCGTGTTAGACATAACATCTATTGTGAGTGATATGTGATGATATTAAGATGTAATTTGGTACATACAATTGATCAAAAGGTTTAAGTACTTGATAGGGTAGATGAAATTCAAACCCTAAAGAGTTCTATCCTATCTTAGAATGCATTTATTTTATTGTTCATAATTTTACTTTTCATACCTTAAACTTTTAAACCATTCTAAACCAAGCCTAGAAACGTAGAGACTGTTGAACTACATTCTTTCCCTCGCACTAATCCTTGTGGAGACAATAAAACAAAACTAAAAATACTTACTTTTTCTTGTTGCTTTACCGTAACAACAAGGTTTTACTATAAAAACCAAAAGAGCAGAGCTAATAAGTGCCACAAGATACTACTAAAAATACTGATATTTTGGCACTTATCAATGAATCATCTATTGGAGCATCTATAACTGGGAAGAAGTCTACGAAAAAGAAGAAGTCTTTGAAGAAAAGACCTTTTCAAACACATGATTATGACTTTGGTGTTGATGAAGTCTGGGTTACTTTCATTGATTCAATAGGTTGGTCTGAAGATCAAGTCTAAAGATAAATAGTACCAAGTTGTTATACCCCAAAATTTTCCCTCTCATTTCTCAAAGGATCGTCCTGGACCCTCAGGTTTGCTTCCATCCAATTCCAAGCCTTGAATCACAAATTTTCCAAGAAAGTCATTCACAAGGGCAAAATGGTCATTTGCACACTGAAAAGTCAAACTTTGACTTCTAGATCAAAATCAAGATTCAAGAATCATATTTCATCAAGGCATGAAGTTTGTTTCATCAAGAAAATCATAAGTCAAGATTTATGTTGAAAAAGTCAAAATTCTAAATACTTAGACATGTTTCCAAGTGTTTAAGAAATATGATAAATTCAGAACTTCTGGCCAGATTATCACCATGATGCAAGTTGATTCTGGAAGAACTTCTAACACAAGAGTTTTAAATCTTAATGAGACCTAAAACATTGCAGAACAAAACTTCTTCTAGAAATGCTGGGATTTCAAGTTATACGTCTTCAAAGGCACGTCCCTGAAACTTAAACACTTAGTAAATTCTGAGCATTTTCAAATCAGAATTTGGTTACAACTTCTAAGCCAGTTTACACGTAGATTCAGTCAGAATTTGCAAGAGCAATTCAAAAAGGGCTTACAAAGCATGTTATAAGCTGTCTGGAAAGTCTGAGAACTCACTCAGAACATGCTGGAGCAAAGAGATTCAAGGATCAGAAGTTGGATATTTGTTCTAAGTTGCGCTGATGTTGAACTTCTGACCCAAAATTAAGATATGATGCATAATCTCATATTGCAGGATTTCTGGTTTGATAAATCTCACCATCATTTAATACTCACAACCACTTTTGAGTTTTTATCCAAAGGATTTACCCACGTGTGGCATAGAAGTACATTGATGTCCTTGAAAAAGCAAATTTTTGTACCAGAGTATGCTGGGCCCATGCTTTGCTTTTGTTTCTGAGGGTACTTTTCCTTAATTCATGCTTACAAATCCAGCTTAGGCACGACTAAAAGCTGATAACCACCATACTTGTTTAACTTGCTTCAAGAACAAGCCAGCACGCTAGCATGATGGTGGTACTTTTGACTTCTCCAAGCTACAAAGTTCTTGCCTATAAATTTAACTTCATTTACAACTGTGAAGGGGGGCCGGTGGAAAAATTTGAAAAGGAAAAGCTTTGAAACCTTGCAAAAGATTCCAAGAATCTGAAACTTCAATCACAAAATACAAAACCTGCTAATTTTTTATTTTTGCTTTCAAACTCCAATTTCCCTCAAGTGTTTCTTGACCAAATCATCCATATAGCTTTTGGTATACATTTAGAAGCCATCCTAACTTCTGTTTTCAGATTGTAACACGTTCTCCATCAAATCTCCACCTCAAAAAGTCAAAACTTTGCTTCTTCGTTGTTCCAGAATTTTCTAGTCATTCATAACCCAAGTTAAAGGTTGTTCCAGTCTGCTGAGCCTGTGAGGAAGATGATCAGAACATTACAAGCAGTCAGAACCAGGCTCCAGTTCACAGGACCTTCTCTAGCTGCAAGGTAAGCTTCTGCTGATTCTCATCATATCACTTAGGTATTGTTAAACTTGCATGTCCAAAATACAATGTAGACATCCTGATTCTGATGTTGTACATATTCTGAGATTTCATGTATTTGTCTGCCTAAGTAGGAAGAACATCAGCTCAAAACTTCTTAAGGAAACTAGGATTAGCAGATACATGTTTGTTTCTGGTTTACAGTCTTGACATTTTTTATGTTTCTGAAACCATGACGGAAACCTGTCATAATTTCCATGTTTGTGTTTTCTGTTTTGTTAAGAATTAACTAAGTTGCAGATGTTATGAAGAAAGAGATGGAATTTATCATCAGACTTTACTTTGTAGTACATGTTTATGCTTTTGCCTTTAACACCACATGTACATCCACCTCAGTGGTAGACAGTGTGTATGCATAAGACGTTAGTGCTAGGGGTCCCGAGTTCTAGCCCCAGAAGCATCTTTTTTAGGTTTACTCAGAGACATTTTCACCTATTTATTTGTCAGATAATATTCCTAAATCAGAACTTCTAAACAACCTTACCCAACAACATTATTACCTCACTCTCTCAAATAGCCAGAACTTCTAATCTTCCAGTGACATTAGAACTTCTAGATTCCCAGCTGTACCAGAGTTCCTAGACTCCCTCAGCATAGAACTTTTAGATTTTTCTTTGTTCCAAGCAACCTCAGAACTTGGTCTACCCAGACCCAGAACTTCTGACCTTTTACTTTCCTACTAACATTTTCTCTCTTGCAGCGTATCAGAGTCAAAACATTGGTTCCTTCTCGCTTCAGCAATATGATGATTCTGACTCCCTTTTTCTCTTATTTATCTTATTTTAGCTTTTAATAACCAAAAACATCAAAAACATTATATATTTACATACTTTATTTTATCTCTTTTAAAACCAAAAGATCAAAAATACTTTCTTAAGCAAACTTATTTCTTTTCTTAACAAAAACAAAACAAGTCCATTTTATATATCTTGTACATTATTTTAATATGGTTGTAATAGATAACTAGGACTTTAATTTCTCGCAATCCCCATTGCAAATTTGTACACCTCATCCCTTTAATGATGTAATAGTGTAGGACTTTATCTTTACGCATTTTTATTGCTTTATACAAATACTAGTAAATATGATGTATAGCAAGATAAAAAACCAACAAGTAGACAACCCCTAATCAAGACAAAATGCATGCAAATCAAACACACTTTGCACACACACACCCTTAGGGTAATCTCACTTGTTGCCTCGAAAAAATAGTCATGTCCCTCGAACATGGGAGTTTTAGAAAAGACCCTCGATAAAAGATCGTAGTCCCTCGATGATCCTCGATGTTGCCTTCGGTAAACGATTTAGTCCCTAAACGACATTGCTAAAACGCCCCATGGGTTGCCTTCTATGACTATACAAACGTCCCATGCCCGTTCCTTCACATCCAATGACAGGGCCTCTTACCAAAATAATGGTAAGATAGCAACATCTAAAGGAAGAGGAAAAGAACATTTAAGACCCTTTTGAGTAGGTAGGTTGCTCCTAGTTGCTCGCTTGCTCACAACAAAAACATTTTATACACCAACACTTTCATTTTGAAACATTTTCAAAAGACAAAGCTTTTTGTATACGTTCTTATAGAAACGAGAGCCATTATAAAGACACTTTTCAAAATCACTTTCGAAAACACATTCCACAAACACCTCTTTGAACTATTTTCAAAAAAAACACTTTGTACGCGTTCTTATAGAAACGAGAGCCATTACAAAGACATTTTTAAAATACATTTGAAACCCACACCACAAGCACATTTTCAAATAAAAGCAAGTGATCTAGCAAGCAACTTAGAGCCCATAGATAACTACGGATGAAAAGGGTGCTAATACCTTCCCTTTTCATAATCTACCCCCCAAACTCAAGAAAACATCTCTAAAGGTCTTTCCTGTTCTTTTCAGCCTTTCCTTTTGGATAAAATAAAAGTCGATGGAGACTCTTGCTAACCGCGAGATTGCAATCAAATGTAAAACACCCAAGTCAGTTCTCCCACCGTATCACAGAACTAGCGACTCTACTGGGGAAATACTTAATAAAAGTGGGGTTACCTTAGGGTTAGATCATATTTACTAGCTTTCCTTGTTTGACTTGCATGCTTTACATTATGGTTCCTTGTTTGGGTTTGTTTTAATCCTCCACCCGGATCTGGGGGAAACCTTTTAGGTAAGTAGCAAGAGATCACGGAAACTTTGCGGGGTATACCGACACGGTTGAAGCGATGGCTACGTTGATGCGACACTTTGGTTGGTATCGGTAGACCTTGAGTTAATCAAGGAGAATACGGGGCCGCTGCATGGTGTCATAAAGCGTCAACTAACCTTAGAACCTTTAAATGAACAACTTGGCCATTAGGACGTAGCGAGATGGTCGTCTTTGGTGTATTCCAAAAGTCGGCAGATACTCGATGCTACACTCATTGAGACTTGACTCCAGAGTTTTATTTGGTTGTGAGTCAATCGCCTATCGAACGAAGCTTGTGGGAAAGGTCAATGATATTGAGATCCATTAGAACCCGGTTACTATTTATAGGACAGGTTGAACCAATCCAACTTCATGAGGGTACTACCTTAAAACCTATGCAAGCCTTAAACCTAAGGTATTTTGTGTGATTTTCTTGTGCTTGATATATTTGTGATTTCTTAGCATAATCATGACATCATGACATGGTATATCATACTAACCATTTCAAGGATTTTCTAGGGTTTATCTTTGTATTTGTTTTGTAGGACATAACATCCGCTTGCAGGAACACTATCCAAATCAACCTTATGAAAGTACATCCTCAACTCAAGGAGTTAGCATCGAAGGTTCCTGAAATCTCTCCCTTCACTGAAAAACATGGTCGACTTCTCAACTTGGTCACTTCCACCCCTGATGAAGAATTGTTAAAAGTGCTCTTTCAATTCTTTGACACGGTGCACCACTACTTCACTTTTCCTGATTACCAGCTAGTGCCTACTATGGAGGAGTTATATCAGTTATTGGGGGTACATATCCTTAATCAAATACCATTCAACGGTATGGAAAGAGACCCAAAGCCTGAAGATATTGCTCAAGCTCTATCTTTACAACGGTCTAACGTAGTGGCAAATTGGGAAACCAGAAGAGGTGTCCAAGGATTTCCAGCTAAGTTTCTATTTGAGAGAGCCCACTATTTTTGGGATGGCCTGGATTTATAAGCTTTTGAGGAGGTGCTGGCCCTTCTCATCTATAGGATGGTACTTTTCCCTAACACGGACCAACTCATAGATGTGAATGCAGTTAAGGTTTTTCTGTCACATAATCCGGTGCCTACCTTACTTGGGGATATTCTACACTCTCTGTATACCCGCACTCTAAAGAGAAGAGGGACCCTTTTGTGTTGCACTCCTCTGTTGGCTAGGTGGTTTATTTCGCACCTACCTCGGTCTACTCTGAAGAATGAGCAGGGTTTGAAATGGTCTTGTAGGCTGATGTCCCTTACACATTTGGATATTCATTGGTGTTCGTGATCCTCGGAGAATGTTACCATCATTGATCGCTGTGGGGATTTCCCTAATGTTCCTTCTTAGGCATTAGGGGGGATCACTTATAATCCTTATTTAGCACTGAGATAGTTTGGTTATGCTAGAAGGGATGGTCCTCATGATGCACTCGTACAAGGAATCATCTTTGACTATGGGAATGATGTTCAGGGTTATCGCAAAAGGTTCATTCGAGCTTGGAGCATGATAAACAGAGTTGACAGGAAGACACTGGGGCACAAGAATTCCATCCCTCTTGAGCCTTACCTCAAATGGGTGTGAGCTCGTGCTCAATGTCTTATGATGCCTTACCCCGCCATCTTACCTGTGATTATGGAGCCAGCTGCTGAGGGAGACACTCCTTACGTTGTTCCCCATCCTGATATGCCAACTGATTTTGAGGAGCTATAGAAATCCTGGATCCAACTTAAATAAGAATGAGATACTTTCGAAGCCCAATTCTACGCTAGTGAGAGGAAAGTTCTGGAACTCACCAAGCAGCTTCATGAGGAGCGGAATCTGAACGCCTACATCGCACCAAAGAGGATGTGTTCAACCTTTTTGTCTTAGGAGTTTTGTTTTGTAAGCCTAAGATGGCATGATGTACTCAAACTTGGATTTATTAATATAATGTGTGTTCCTTTTTTTGTCTAAAGCAAATTTAAATCCCTAATTTCCTTGAAATCAGTTGCATATGCATCTTCATTCATCATAACACAAACAGGTTTCTTACAACAGGTCTCCTTATCTTTCTACTGTTTATTTTAGTGAGATGGATATTGAACAAACAATAAAAGATCTTCAGGCGTAGAGCGCTCAGTTTCAACAAATGTTCTTGACTCTGGAAAAAGGACAAGAGGAGTTAAAAACTCTGTTGAGCAAAGAAAAGAAGAAGAAAGCAAAGAAATTCGTCGGTGTTTTGAATCTAGGAAGAAGGTTCCAAGGACCAGCTAGACGGACCCTAGACTTTGCAACATCATCGGGTGAAGGGGAAAATCAAGAAGGGAAAAACAAGGAAGTGACTAACCATCCAGAGTCCAAAGATGAAGAAGAGGTTGATTACTCTGGAGAGAAGTATCCTCCAGCTGATGACAAATACAAACAGTTGGAAGATCTCCTAAATGCTATGGAGATCCAGAGGGTACCCGGATTGGATTTTGAAGAGTTAGGACTTGTCTCAGGGGTTGTAATACCACAGAAATTCAAGGTCCCCACTTTCGATAAATATGATGATGTCTCTTGTCCAAAGTTACATTTAAAGTCATACGTCGGGAATATTCAACCCCATACTGCCGATAGGGACCTATGGGTACATTTCTTCCAAGAAAGCTTGTCAGGGACACATTTGGATTAGTTCTATCAGTTGGAAGGGACCAATGTTCGCAATTGGGAAGACTTGGCTGCCGAATTTTACAAAAAATACCAGTATAATGCTGACTTAGCTCCAACTCAGACACAGTTGCAAGGCATGTCCATGGGTACAGGTGGAGGTTTCAAAACCTATGCTAAAAATGGCGGGATCTCGCGGGAAGAGTCCAACCCCCTCTATCAGACAGGGAATTGGTGGATATGTTCTTAGGCACACTATCTGGCCCTTTCTTCAAACACCTAATCGGAAGCTCCTCAGTTGGATTCACCGAATTAATCATGACTGGTGAACTGGTAGAAGTGGGTATAAAAAGTGGAAAAATTCAAAGAGATGCATCCTCGAGCACGATGAAGAAACCATTTTCTGGGAAGAAAGAGGTTGGTGTTGTGTACCATCAAAGAAATCAGGACAGAACTAAACACCATCTAGTGGTAGGGGCTGTCGTGATCTCTAAGCCTGCACCTACTCAACAAAGAAACAGTCAGCCGAGAACAGAAAGACCGGTAAGATAGTTTACCCGGATAAATATGACATTGTCTCAAGTCTTGCCACATTTGTTGATATCTAATCTGGTAACCTTGCGAGAAGCTCCGAAGAATCCCAACATTGCCTCTCCCCGTTACATTCCAAATGCTCGTTGTGCTTACCATTCTGAAAGTCTAGGTCATGATACAAACGACTGTTGGGCTTTGAAAAACAAGGTGCAAGACCTTCTCGAGGAAAAGGAAATTGAATTTGACGCCCCCGAGATCCCAAATGTTATCACTGCTCATATGCCCAAGCACGACCGTGGTGTTAACGCCATTGAAGATGATGTATTTGTTACTATTGTTGATGAACTTGTTACTCCTCTCCTGACTGTCAAGAGGAACCTATTGAAGGCCGATTTATTTCTGGGATATGGCGAAGGTTTCCACCTCTGTTTATCTCTACCGACTGGTTTTCATTTATTGAAGGCAGGTGTCCAGCGCCTGATGGGTGACAGAGAGATTTTGTTTGAAAAGACTCCCGTTCCAACCATTTCTTACAAGGACGTTTCGATAATAACCATTTCCGTCAATCCTCCTAGGGTCTCCACCAAAAGACCCGTCAGGATTACATCCGTTCTGAAGGTGACTCCACTGATAATTACTATGTCAGGGCCAATCCCATACTCCTAAGATAAAATTGCTCCATAGAACTATGGGGGTGACGTCTACTACCACGGTGTCAAGCAAGATTGGCTGGCTGATGAAGACTCGATTTTTGAGAAGGCTGACCCCGACATTGGCAACATTATGGGAACCAGCAAAATAACCAGAAGTGGAAGAGTGTTCTTCCCTAAGATTGCTCCTCTGAAAACTGTTACCGGTCATGTGATTATCCCTGCTTTTGTTCATGTCGATACTACTACTACTACAGTTCCCGTGGTTACCCATGTTGACGCCCCTATCACCGAGTCAACCGAGACTCGGGGCAAAGGCATTTTGGTTGAACTTGTCCAGATGAAGGATCAATCAGTATATATCCCGGAGGCTTCCAAGAAGGAGATGGAAGAAATTTTGAAAATCATAAAGAGAAGCGACTACAATGTAGTCGAATAGATAGGGAAGACCCCTTCAAAGATTTCTATGCTAGCTTTACTGTTGTGCTCTGAAGCTCATGCGAAGGCTTTGGTGAAATTTCTTAAAACTGCCCATGTGCCACAGGAAACCTCTTCCGACCAATTCGAAGATTGTGTGGCCAGTTTGACAGCTGATAATGGTTTGGGCTTTTCTGATGTTGATCTTACATCTAGGGGGAGGAAACACAATGAGGCGTTGCATGTCTCCATTGAATGCAGGGGCACTACTTTGGCCCATGTCCTGGTAGATACTGGTTCATCATTGAATGTGCTTCCTAAGAAGGCTCTGGATAGACTAGACTGTGAAGGTTTGACCTTAAAACCCAGCAACATAGTGGTAAGGGCCTTCGACGGTTCAAAGAGAATGATGCACAGGGAGGTGGATATCCCCATTAAAGTTGGAACTTAGACCTTTGATTCAACTTTCTATGTGATGGATATTTGCCCTTCCTATTCCTGTTTATTGGGCCGAACTTGGATTCATAACTCTGGTGCAGTTACCCCTACATTACATCAGATGTTGAAGTACCCAATCGAGGGAAAAATCATCATTGTCCATGGAGAGGAGGAATATATGGTCAGTCACCTGAATTCCTTCAGATATTTGGAAATGGATGGTGAATTCATCGAAACTCCGTGTCAGCATTTTGAGTAAGTCCCACAAACAGTTGCAGCAACCAGGACTGTTTCCAAAGTCCCGAAGATTACCAGACCTCCGCTAAAGATGGCTTCTCTGAAAGATGTCAAGGAAGTAGTCAAAGAAGGTGGGTGTACCATTTGGGGCCAACTCCCGGATATTCCCTACAAATCTGAAAAATTTGGTTTGGGTTTTACTTTAGGAGCCCAGAAAGCCGTTCGTCATGCTCGTGCCAGGGGACCACCTTTGCGGATCATCAACCAGGGATTCAACGCAGTGGAGGATAGTGATGACAGTTGTGACCTAGAAGAGTGGATTTTTCCAACTATCAGCGGAGGACTCAACAACTGGGAAGCCAAAGAATTTGTCCCTATTACTTTTATCTAACAGTAATTGTCTTTAAATTTTTGTCAGACTTGTAATAATTAAAATATTTAGACTTTTAAAACCTTGTGGCTTACCCGAGGCACAACGGTCCATTTGTAAGGGTTGTTACTTCATTTTCATATGTCATCAATGAATCATGGATGTTTTTGCATACAAATTTTACACTCTTTGTTCTTCTTTCTCTACATTTTTATTTTTTCAAAGATAGCTATGCTCTTACACACACTCACATATCAAAATGCAGATCCACATCCACTCAGGATCCCATGGGTAACGATTCTTCTATGGCCTATTGTGACTTTGAAAATCCGATCTACCAAGCCGAAGATGAAGGTGAGGAAGATTGTGAAGTGCCAAGGGAACTAGCCATGTTACTACAACAGGAAGAAATGACCATACAACCCCACGAAGAACTGGTTGACACAGTTAACTTAGGTACCGAAGAGGACAAGAAATAAGTCAAGGTAAGTGCCAATCTAGAACCGAGTGTCAAGAAGCGCTTAACTCAGTTACTACATGACTATGTTGAGGTCTTTTCTTGGTCATACAAAGACATGCCAAGACTTGACGCTGCTATCGTGGTCCATCGTCTACCGACAAAAGAAGACTGCCCTCCGGTAAAATAGAAAGTTCATCGCATGCGGCCAGACATGTTAGAGAAGATCAAGACTGAAGTCATGAAACAATTCAACGCCGAATTCTTAGCCATCACCTCCTATCCAAAATGGGTCGCCAATGTTGTTCCAGTGCCTAAAAAGACAGTAAAGTACGCATGTGTGTGGATTACGGAGATTTGATTAGGGCAAGCCATAAGGATGATTTCCCGCTTCCCCATATCGATATTCTGGTTGATAATACTGCACATCATAAATTGTTCTCATTTATGGATGGTTTCTCAAGCTATAATCAAATCAAAATGGCACCTGAGGACATGGAGAAAACGACCTTCGTCAAACAGTGGGGCACGTTCTATTACAAAGTTATGCCATTCGGGTTGAAAAATGTTGGGGCAACTTATCAGTGCGCCATGGTAGCTCTATTTCACGACATGATCCATCACGAAATAGAGGTCTGTATGGATGACATGACAGCCAGGTCTCAAACTGAAGAGGAACATCTTGACCATTTGCAGAAACTTTTTGAAAGGCTAAATAAATACAAGCTAAGTTTGAACCTGAGTAAATGCACATTTGGAGTGAGGTCCGGTAAACTCCTAGGCTTCATCGTCAGCGGTAAAGGTATCGAAGTGGACCCTGAAAAGGTAAAAGCAATACAAGAAATTCCTGCTCCTTGCACCGAGAAGGAAGTCATAGGATTCTTAGGACGGCTAAACTACATCGCCAGATTCATTTCTCACCTAACTGCTACTTGTGAACCAATCTTCAAATTACTGAAGAAAGATCAAGTGTTGGATTGGAACGACGACTGCCAGGATGCCTTCGACAAGATCAAAGAGTACCTTCAAGAACCACCTTTTTTGATGCCACCAGTCGAGGGAAGACCTTTGATCATGTATCTAACTGTCTTGGAAAATTCAATAGGGTGTGTGTTGGGGTAGCATGATGAGTCTGGCCGAAAAGATCATGCAATATACTACCTGAGCAAAAATTTTACCGACTGTGAAACCAGATATTCACTGCTCGAGAAAACTTATTGCGCTCTGGCATGGGTTGCTCGCCGGCTAAGATAGTACATGTTGACCCATACTACCTTATTGATATCCAAGATGGATCCAATTAAATAAATATTCGAGAAGCTCGCCCTCTCTGGAAGAATAGCAAGATGGAAGATGATCCGGACTGAATACGACATTCAGTACACTACCCAAAAAGCAATAAAGGGTAATGTGCTAGCCGATCACCTTGCTTATCAGGCTGTGGATGACTACCAGTCCATGAAATTCGAGTTCCTAGATGAAGAAATCATGTTGGTAAACAATTGTGAAGAATTCAGACCATATGACAGACCTGACTAGGATCCCGATGGACCTTGGTTTTTGACGGAGCTTCCAACGCACTCGGCAATGGCATAGGTGATGTGGTCATATCCCCTAAGGATGTCATACTCCTTTCACTGCAAGACTTTGTTTCAACTGTACCAATAATATGGCGGAATACAAAGCGTGTATTATGGGTCTCAAAGCCTCCATAGATTTGGGAATCAAGTCTTTAAGGGTATTCGGAGATTCATCCTTAGTCATCAGTCAGATCAAATGAGAATGGGACACGAAGCACCCTAATCTCATCCCCTACAAAGAACATGTGTTGACATTAATCCCACATTTAGAGGAAATTACCTTTGAGAATTTTCCACGAGAGGAAAATCAACTAGCGGACGCGCTAGCCACTATGTCATCCATGTTTAAAATCAAGTGGGGTAACGAGGCTCCCCATATCACCATTGAGCGGATGGATGAACCAGCTTACTGTCACGAGATCGATACTGAAGAAGTAGTGGACAAGCCTTGGTTCCATGAAGTTAATAGGTATCTCGAGGTCCAAGAGTATCCCGGGGGAGCTTCAGTCAATGATAAGAAGTTCTTGAGAAGATTCTATGCTAAGTTCTTCCTCAGTAATGGCATTCTCTACAAGCGCAACAACGATTCTACTCTGCTTCGTTGCATAGACAAGGTTGAGGTAGACAAGATCATGACTTATCTATATGAAGGCACTTTTGGCACCCATTATAGTGGGCACACGATGGCTAAAGAGATCCTACGGGAGGGGTACTACTGGTCTACCATAGAAGCAGATTACAATCAGCATTCACGAACCTGTGACAAGTGTCAGATCTATGCTGATAAAGTACATGTGCCTCCAGTTCCTCTAAACGTCCTGAATGATCCCTGGACATTCGCGATGTGGGGCATCGACATGATTGGAGAAGTCAAACCTACAGCTTCTAATGGACACCGCTTTATCTTGGTTGCCATTGACTACTTCACGAAGTGGGTTGATGCGGCTTCTTTCACTTCTGTTAACAAGAACATTGTGGCCCGATTCATCAAACAGAATCTCATCTGTCGGTATGGTATCCTGGAGAGAATCATTATGGATAATGGTACCAATCTCAATAATAATATGATCACCGTACTATGCACGCAATTCAAGATCCAGCACCATAATTCTCCTCCTTACCGGACAAATATGAATGGTGTTATCGAAGCCGCAAATAAAAACATCAAGAAGATCATACAAAAAATGACAGTGACCTATAAGCACTGGCATGAGATGTTACCATTTGCTCTCCACGGTTACCGTACCACGGTGTGCACGTCAACAGGGGAGACTCCTTTCTCTTTGGTATACGGTATGAAAGCCGTCCTACCAATTGAAGTCCAAATACCTTCTCTGAGAATCATAAAGGATGCAGGGCTGAGTGAAGATGAATGGATTCAAACTCGACTTGACCAGTTGAATTTGATTGATGAGAAGAGGCTTACGGCTGTCTGTCATGGTCAGATGTACCAAAAACGTATGATCAAAGCTTTTAACAAGAAGGTCTGACGTCAGGTATATCAGGTGGGTGACTTGGTAATCAAGCTGTTGTACCCCAAAATCTTCCCTCTCATTTATCAAATATTTTATCACAAAGATCTCTCTTAGTTCAAGACTGCACTAGGGTTGATCAAACTCAAGACGCCTTTTATGAGCACTGATGGCCAAAATTAGGGTTTGAGATTGCACAAGGATAATTGAACTTTAAATTCCTCATATGACTTTCATGGATCATTATGGACCCCCAAGATTACTCATGTCAAGTTTCAAGTCTTGGATCACACTTTTGCTCAGTCAATTGAGCAATTGACCTAAAAATCAATTGTATTGGGGAAAAAGTCAACTTTGGCCAATTTACAGTCAAAATTCATAATTTTTTATCCACATCAATATTGTAAACTCATATGTATCATTTGATCAAGTTTGGACCATAATTCCTCAAGAATTTTGATCAAATCATCAAAAGGGCAAAATAGTCAAAATTAGGGTTTTGACTAAGGAAAGGCAATTTCTGATTTTTGACCTAGCAAGTGGTCAATTGGTTTGAAGCATGATCTCAAGAGTTCATTTGCATCATTTTGACCTAAATTGCATGACCCAAAACATTGCTCAAGATCAATTGGATTGATACTGAATTTTCAATCAACTGATCAAAAGTCAACTGTACACTGAAAAGTCAAACTTTAACTTTTTGGTCAAAATACAATGTCAAAGATATCAATTCATCAAAACATGTCAACATATGAAACTTATTCATCAAGAAATCAAAAAGTCAAGATTTCATTTTTGAAAAGTCAAAGTTTTCTAACTTAGAAATTTTTCTAAGTGTTTAAAACTTCATGTTTTTTCATAACTTTGAGCCAATTTTTCACCATGATGCAGAATGATTCAAAAGAAACTTTCAACATGAAAGTTGTATATGTTTATGATATCTGCAACATTGATTTACACAACTTCTTATAAAAATGCTTTGATCTGAAGTTATTAATTCATAAAGTCATGGCCATGAAATTGAACACTTAGTGAAATTTTGCCCTAGTTTTGGTCAGGATTTTGACCTAACTTCATGGCACTTTTTCATATAGTTCCAAGGGGAATTTCGAAAAGTGATTCAAAGAGGGTTTGTAGAGAACATTAAAAGCTTTCCAAAATGTCCAAGAAATCCTTGAGATCATTCTTGAGCAGGGATAATCGAAGAGAGGAAATTAGGATTTTCAAACTTGAATTACAAGTCATTTTTTGATGAACACGTGAACCAAACCCATGCTAGGCTGCATAATATTTGCTTTGCAGGCCTCAAACTTGTTTGCCACTCCATAGTTAAATGTTTACACAACTGTTAGAGCTTTGATCCAAGCAATTGAGCTATTATCCAAGTTGCATTTCCATTAATGGCACAAAGTTAACATTGCCATTCTTGTAAAGCAAGCTTTTTGAACAAATTCCATTCTTGAGCCTGTAACTTGTTCCCTCTGATCACACTCCATCCACAAAGTCAGAGGCAATCTTATTTAAAGCATAACCACTCTATCTTATCAAGTACACAAGGCTTTGAAACTTGAATTTCTCAAAAATCACATGTTATGCATAAACTTGTGATTTTGAATTCTGATCAACAAGAGGTCTCCAAACTTGTTGCTTATAAATAGAGTCACTATTTGTGAGCTAAGGGACGAGTTTTAGCACCCTGAAACACTCCCAAATTCCATCTAGCTAAAAATTGCACAAAAAACTCCATTGATACACAGTTCTGACCTTAAACTTGTATCTCTCATTTCCCTCGTGCGTTTTCCCTCAAATTCATTCCTAAAGCTTCCTTACATCAAATATAGTCCATCCATGTCCTTGGTTTGAAATTGTAACTCCATATTTATCATCCTCCATAACCAAAAACAGAGGTCTGCAACTTGACTTCTCCGGACCATTCTAGCCATCCATTGCTCAAGAAAACCATTGCATTAGCTTCCAGGGGACTTGAGGAAGCTAGCCTGATCATCACCACTGCCTGAAACAAGCTCAAATCCATTTCACGATTTCCAGTTTTGAGGTATTTTTCTTGAACTTCTATCTTCATATTTAGGCATTGTTAGGCTTGTATCTGTGAAGATAAAATGTAGACATCATTGCCCTGAAACTATACATGTCCATAGATTTCAGTTATTTTTATTGAGCTTGGAGAATTTTGAGTTTGAACTTTATGAAATATTTAGGTCAGAATTTGGTACTTTTAGAAATTCTCATTCATCTTTGATTTATAGCTTATGATTTTTATATGGTTGGATTCGTGTGACAAAATGGAGCAATTTTCATGTTTACATTTTTGCAAATGGTTGAGAAATGAGCAAGTTACAGATCCTTTGGCTGGAGGTTGAAGATGAAGTGTAATCAGGGCGCATTTTGTGTTATGTATTTATCCTTTCACACAAGTTAACAGATGTATCACCATCCCAGTGGTTAAAGTGCACGTCTGTCACTCTTAGGTCCTGGGTTCAAGCCCCAGCGTGACCTTTTGCATTTTTTTCACTATTTCTTGACATTTTGGAGTATTTTTGCAGCGCCTGGGCTTCCCATTTGGGCCTCTTATTTTTTTTCTTTTCACTAACCTTGATTTACTTCAGCACCCCCTGGCCCATTTTTCTTTAATTATTTCATTTTCATTTTTTTTATTTTTCATTATATTTTATTTTCTTTAATATTTTTATTATTTATTATTATTAATATTATTATTATTTTTATTAATAAAAATCCAAAAAATATTTTTATTATTTACACTTATATATTTTATTTTCTCTATAAAACCAAAAGACTAAAAACATTTTCTTAAACAAATTAATTTCTTTTTCTTAAATAATTAATATTTAGACTTAGGCTTAATTATTATTTTATTTTCTTTTTATTTAAAATTAATTTAGAACTTAGGTTTATTTTATTTAATTAATTTTCATATTATTTTTATTAAGTTAAAACCTTTTCACAAAAAAACCTAAAATGCATTTTTTAACATAATTTTCTTCTTAATTAATTTAAGTTTAAATTTTGTTTATTTTTCATTAATCGTCTCACTTAATTAGGATAAAACCCTTTCATAAAAACAACAAAAAAAAATCTTTTCTTTTTCCATTTATATTCTTGCATTTTATTTTCAATTTTGTACAATATTCAATATGGTTGTAATAGGTAATTAGGTTTAATTTTCTTGCAATCCCCATTTGTAAATTTGTACACCACCTCCCATGAGTATTGTAATAGCGTAGTAATTTTAAATTCCGCAATTTATCGCTTTATATAAATGCTAGTAATTAGGGTTTGTATGGAAAGATAAAATCAACAAGAAGCAAACCCTAATTCAAGACAAAAACCAAGCATGAAAATCAATACACTTGCACACAAGCACCCCTAGGGTAAATCCACTTGGTTGCCTTACAAAAATGACCATATTACGCATGTAAGTTATCTTAGCAAAGACAAGCTAAATACAAGATCATAGTCCCTCGATAACGCTATCAAAAGTTGCCTTTCAAAATGATCTTAGTCCCTAAAGAAAAATGCTAAGATACCTTGCAACATTGCTAATCATGGTTATACGATGACCCACGTCCGTCCCATTTACATCCAAAGATAGGGTTACTTACCAAATCAATGGTAAGATAACAATGTCAAAGGAAAATGGAAATGAACATCAAAGGATTTTGAGTAGGTAGAATGTTCCTAGTTACTTGCTCCATTTCAAAACAAAAACATCCTTGCTATTTTCAAAAACAAACACCAACACTTTCAAAACATCTTTCAAAACTTGAAAACATTTTCAAAATATCAAACATTTTGTATACATTCTTATGAACGAGAATCATTACAAAGTTTTCCTAGACAAAGGCCTCTTTACAAAATACTTTCAAAAACCACACAAAGCACATTTTCAAACAAAAGCAAGTGATCTAGCAAGTAACTAAGAGCCCACGGAAAACCATGGATGAAAAGGGTGCTAATACCTTCCCTTTTCATAATCTACCCCTCTAACTCAAGAAATAATCTCAAAGGTCTTTCCTATGCTTTTTCACCTTTCCTTTTGGATAAAAGAAAAGTCGGTGGCGACTCTTGCTAACTGCAACATTTGCGATCAAACGCAAAACACCCAAGTCAATTCTCCCACCGCATCACAGAACTGGCGACTCTGCTGGGGAGAATTCTAAAAGTGGGGTTATCTTAGGGTTAGATCAAATTTACTTGCTTTCATTGTTTGACTTGTATGCTTTACATTATGGTTCTTTGTTTGGGTTTGAATCCTCTACCCGGATTTGGGATACCTTATAGGTAAGTAGCAATACGTTATGGAAACTATGCGGGGTATACCGACATAAGAAATAGCTATGTTAGTGCGACATATTTGTGGGTACCGGTAGCCCTTAAGTAGTCAAGGAGAATACGGGACCGCTGAGTGATGTCATGAAGCACTAATGAAATTTTAGAACCATTACTTGACCAACTTGGCCATTAGGATGTAGTGAGATGACCGGCTTTGGTGCAGTCCAAAGTTGGTAGATACTCGATACTACACTCATTGAGGTTTGGTTTTTTGGGATATTTTGGTCGCCATTAAATAGGCTTGTGCTGAAACAATTCCCAAGGAAGAAAATCAGTGATATTGAGCTCCTTAGAACCCGGTCACTATTTTTAAGACAGGTTTGAGCCAACTAAACTTCAAGAGGGTACTTACCTATGAGACTCCATGCAAGCCTAAACCTAAGGACTTGTTTTCTTTGTTTGTGTATATTTACTTGTACATAACATCATAAACATCATAACATCATACTCATATTTACTAACCATTTCAAGGATCTTGGGATTTATCTTTGTTCTGTTTTGTAGGACATGGATTCTATTTGCAGGAAAACTATTCAAGTTAATCTTGTAAGGATCCCTCCTTAACTTAAAGAGCTAGCATAGAGGATTCCAAAAAATTCTCCATTCACCGAAAGACATGGTCGCCTACTAAACTTGGTTACCTCCAACACTGATGAAGACATGATGAAAGTGCTCTTTCAGTTCTTTGATCCTTTACACCATTGCTTCATATTTCCCGATTATCAACTTGTGCCAACTTTAGAAGAATTCTACCGACTCTTGAGGACTCCCATTCTCAATCAACTACCTTTCAACGGTACGGAAAGAGATCCAAAGCCAGAAGATATTGCTCAAGCTCTACACTTGCAACCATCTGATATCACGACTAATTAGGAAACAAGGAGTGGTGTCAAAGATTTCCTAGCAAAGGTCTTGTTTGAGAAAGCCCAAAACTATTGGAACTCTTTGGATTTACAAGCTTTTGAGGAAATTGTGGCTCTCCTCATCTATGGGATGGTTTTGTTTCCAAATCCTGACTAACTTATAGATGTGAACACCGATAAAATCTTCATGTCTCGTAACCTGGTGCCTACTTTGCTAGGGGACATCCTACATTCTTTTCACACTTGCACTATGAGGAAAAGAGGTATCCTTATATGTTGTACTCCTCTTTTGGCAAGATGGTTTATTTCGCATCTTCCCCAATCTATACTAAAGGATGAGCAAGGTTCAAGGTGGTCACATAGGTTGACGACACTCAAACATTCAGAAATTCATTGGTGTTCCCGATCTATAGAGAATGTTACTATTGTCAACCGTTATGGACAATTCCCTAATTTCCCTTTACTTGGAATTAGGGGAGGTATCACCTACAACCCATGCTTAGCCTTAAGAAAGTTTGGTTACGCTCGAAGGGATGGCCCACATGAGATGCTCATTCAAGGTTTGGTATTTGACTACGAGAACAACGATCAAGGTCATCTCCAGAGACTTATCCGAGCTTGAAGGATGTTGAACAAGGTAGATAGCAAGACATTGGGGAATAAGAATTCCATCCCTCTTGAGCCTTACCTCAAATGGGTACGAGCTCGTACTCAAAGTCTTATGATGCCTTACCCCTCCATTCTCCCGGTAATCATGGAGCCTGTTGTAGAAGGAGATGTTTCGTACACTATCCTACATCCTGACATGCCCACTTCTCTTGAAGACTTACAAAGGGATTGGATACAGCTTAAGGGGGAGCGAGACACTTTCGAGGTCCAATTCTACGCCACCGAGAATAAGGTTTTGGAACTCACTAAGCAACTTCATGAGGAGCGGAGCCTGAATGCCTACATTGCACCAAAGAGGATGCGTACAACTTTTTTATCTTAGATTTTTTGTATTTTCTTTGTAAGCCCAAAAGAGGCATGATGTACTCAAAGCTTCAATTTATTAATATAACGTGCATTCCTTTTTTGGTCTAAAGAAAATTTAAATCTCTAATTTCCTTGAAATCATTGCATATGCATTTACCATTCATCATAACATAAGCAGGTTTTCTCACAACAAGTCTCCTCATCTTTCTACTGTTTATTTCAGTAAGATGGATCTCGAGCAGACAGTTAAAGACCTCTAAGCGCAGAATTCTCAGTTTCAACAGATGTTCTTGACTCTAGCCAAAGGACAAGAGGATCTGAAAACCTTGTTGATTGAGGAAAAGAAGAAGAAAAAGAAAGTAACCGGAGTTCTAAATATGGGAAGAAGGTTCCAAGGATAATCCAGATGGACCTTAGACTTTGCAACGTCATCTGGTGAAAAAGATAATCAAGAAGTGAAAGGCAAGGAAGCGGTGTCCAGCTAGAATCTGAAGAGGAAGAAGAAGAAGACTACTCTGAAGCGCAGTATCCCCCGGCCGGCGACAAATACAAGCATCTGGAAGAACGACTAAGCGTAATGGAAATCTAGAAAGTTCTCGGGATAGACTTTAAGGAGTTAGGCTTGGTGTCTGGGATTGTCATTCCCCCAAAATTCAAGGCACCAATATTTTCTAAATACGACGGAGTTTTATTCCCCAAAATGCATCTTCGATCCTATGTGAGGAAGATACAGCCTCACACTGCGGACAGAGATTTATGGGTCCACTTTTTCCAAGATAGTCTATCCGGAACTCAACTTGATTGGTTCTATCAACTAGAAAGGGCCAACATCCATGATTGGGAAGACCTTGCCGCTGCTTTCTATAAACAATATCAGTACAACACAGATATTGCTCCCACCCGTACTCAACTCCAGAGTATGGCTATGGTTTCAAGTGAAGGTTTCAAAGATTACGCTCAGAAATTGAGGGACTTAGCAGGAAGAGTCCAGCCTCCCCTTTCTGAAAGAGAACTAGTATACATGTTTTTAGGTACCATGTCTTGTCCTTTCTTTAACCATTTAATTGGAAGCTCCTCAGCAGGCTTCACTGAATTAATCTTGACCGAAGAAAGAGTGGAGGCTGGGATTAAGAGTGGGAAGATTCAAAAATATGCATCCTCTGTTGCTGTAAGAAAGCCTTTTATTGGGAAGAAAGAAGTTGGTGTTGTGTATCCTCAAAGGAATCAAGAAAGAACTGAAAGTCGACCGATGGTAGGGGCTGTCATGATCCCTAAGCCTGCACCTACTCAACCAAGGAACGATCAGCCTAGAACAGAGAGGCCAGTAGGACATTTTACCCAAATTAATATGACACTATCTCAAGTATTACAACACTTGTTGAGATCTAATCTGGTAACTTTGAGAGAAGCTCCAAAGAATCCTAACACAACATCTCCTCACTACCATCCTAATGCTAGTTGTGCATACCATTCAGAAAGTCCAGGCCATTATACTAACAATTGTTGGGCTTTGAAAAACAAGGTGAAAGACCTTCTTGAAGCCAAAGAAATTGAGTTTGATGCTCCTGAAATCCTGAATGTTATCATTGCTCCTATGCCCAAGCATGGTCGTGGTGTTAACGTTGTTGAAGATGATCTGTTTGTTTCTACTGTTGATGAACTTGTTACTCCTATCCTAACCGTCAAGAAGAACCTATTGAAGGCCGGTTTATTTCCGGACTGTGATGAAGGCTGTCACTTCTGTTTACCCCGACCAACTAGTTATCATTTATTGAAAGCAGGTGTTCAGCGCCTAATGGATGACAAAGAGATTTTGTTTGAAAAGACTCTTGTTCCAACTATTTCTTACAGAGATGTTTCAATAGTAACCATTTTCACTAATTCTTCTAGGATCTCCACCAAAAGACCCGTTAGGATTACATCAGTTCCCAAAGTAGCTCCACTGATAATTAATATGCCTGGACCAATCCCATACTCATCAAATAAAACTATCCCATGGAATTATGGGGACGATGTCTACTATCACTGCGTCAAGAAGGATTGGTCGGCTATTGAAGACTCAATTTCTAAGAAGGTTGACCCCGACATCAGTAATATCGCGGGAACCAGCAAGATAACCCAAAGTGGAAGAGTATTCTCCCCAGAGACTTCTTCTCCAAAGACTATTACCGGTCATGTGATCATCCTTGTTTCTGTTCCTATTGACACTACTACTACTACAATTCCTATAGTTACACCTGCTGATACTCCTACCTCTGAGTCGACTGAGACTCGAGGAAAAGGCATTCTGGTTGAGCCTGTCTTGGTGAAGGCGCAATCAATATCTATCCCTGAGGCCTCCCAAAAGGAGATGGAAGAAATTCTGAAAATTATAAAGAGAAGCGACTACAACGTAGTCGAACAGCTAGGGCATATTCCGTCAAAGATTTCCATGCTGGCTTCATTGTTATGCTCCGAGGCTCATGCAAAGGCCTTAGTGAAATTCCTTAAAACTGCCCATGTACCACAAGAAACCTCGGCTGATCAGTTCCAAGACTGTGTGGCCAGCTTGACCGCGGATAATGGTTTAGGCTTTTCTGATGCTGACTTGACACCTAGAGGGAGGAAGCACAGCGAGGCATTGCATGTCTCTGTCGAATGCAGGGGCATAACTTTGGCCCATGTCTTGGTTGATACCAGTTCGTCTTTGAATGTGCTGCCTAAGAAGTCTCTTGATAGACTCGATTGTGGAGGTTTGATCTTAAAACCCAGCAACATAGTGGTAAGGGCCTTCGACGGTTCAAAGAGAATGGTACATGGGGAGGTGGACATCCCCATAAAAGTTGGAACCCAAACCTTTGATTCAACTTTTTACATGATGGACATTCGCCCTTCCTATTCTTGCTTATTGGGCCGACCATGGATTCATAACGCTAGTGTCGTTACCTATACATTACATCAAATGCTGAAATACCCAACCAAGGGGAAGATCATTACTGTCCATGGAGAAGAGGAATATATGGTCAGTCACTTAAACTCCTTCAGATACGTGGAATTGGATGGTGAATTCATTGAAACTCTGTTTCAGCATTTTGAGGAAGTCCCACCAACCGTAGAAGTAACCAAAGTTGTTTCTCAAGTCCCAAAGATTACAAGACCTCCGCTAAAGATGTCTTCCCTGAAAGATGCCAAGGCAGTGATCGAGGAAGGTGGGTGTACTATTTGGGGTAAACTCCCAGATATCCCATACAAATCTGATAAATTTGGTTTGGGTTTCACTTCAGGAGCCCAGAAAGCTGTGCGCAGTGCTCGTGCTGGGGGGCCACCCTTGAAGATCAGCAACCATGGAATCAATACAGTGGAGGATGATGAGGACAACTACGACCTGGAGGAATGGATTTTACCGACTGTTAATGGAGGACTCGGAAACTGGGAAGCTAAAGTTTTTGTCCCAATTACTTTTATCCAACAGTAATTGTCTTTAAATTTTGTCGGATCTATAATAATTAAACAATTCATACTTTTAAATCCTTGTGTCTTACCTGAGGCACAACGGTCCACTTGTAAGGATTTTTACCTCATTTTCATATGTCATCAATGAATCATGGACGTTTTTGCATACAAACTTTGTGTTCTTTGTCTTTCCTTTTTACATTTTTATTTCTTTCAAAGATATCGGTACTCTTACACACAGTTACATTCAAAATACAGATCTACATCCATTCGGGATCCCGTGGGTAACGATTCTGCTATAGCCTTTTGTGACTCTGAAAATATCATCTACCAAGCCGAAGACGAAGGTGAGGAAGATTGTGAAGTACCGGGGGAACTATCCAGGTTACTACAACAAGAAGAGAGGACCATTCAGCCCCACGAAGAACCAGTGGACATAGTTAACCTAGGTACCGAAGAGGACAAGAAAGAAGTCAGGGTGGGTGCCAATCTGGAACCCAATGTCAAGAAGCGTCTGATTCAGTTGCTACATGACTATGTTGAGGTCTTTGCCTGGTCATATGAAGACATGCCAAGACTTGATGCAGATATTGTGGTACATTGTCTACCAACAAAAGAAGACTGCCCACCGGTAAAACAAATTTTTTTTTGCGTACGACCAGACATGTCAGAGAAGATTAAAGCTGAAGCCATGAAATAATTCAATGTCGGATTCTTGGCAGTCACCTGCTATCCACCATGGGTCGCTAATGTTGTTCCCGTTCCTAAAAAGGACGGCAAGGTACAAATGTGCATAGACTACAGAGATTTGAATAGGGAAAGCCCCAAGGATAAAATCCCACTTCCCCACATCAATATTTTGGTTGACAATACAACACAACATAAGGTGTTTTCCTTCATGGACGGTTTCTCGGACTACAACCAAATCAAAATGGCGCCTGAGGACATGGAGAAAACAACCTTTGTCACACAATAGGGTACATTCTGTTACAAGGTTACGCCATTAGGGTTGAAGAATACTGGGGCAACCTATGAGCGTGCCATGGTAGCCTTATTTCATGACATGATACATCACGAAATAGAGGTCTATGTGGACGATATGATAGCTAGATCTCAAACCGAAGAGGAACATCTTGACCATTTGCAAAATCTATTTGAGAGACTAAAGAAATACAAGATGAGGTTGAACCCAAATAAATGCACATTTGGGGTGAGGTCCGGTAAACTCCTAGGCTTTGTCGTCAGCGGTAAAGGTATCGAAGTGGGTCCTGCCAAAGTGAAAGCAATATAAGAAATGCTTGCCCCTCGTACTGAGAAGGAAGTCAGAGGATTCTTAGGACGGTTAAACTGCATTTTCAGATTCATTTCTCACTTAACAGCTACTTGTGAACCAATCTTCAAATTACTGAAGAAAGATCAAGTAGTCAAATGGAATGATGAATGCCAAACTGCCTTCAACAAGATCAAAGAGTACCTACAATAGCCTCCTGTTTTGATTCCACCAGTCGAGGGAATACCCTTGATTATGTATCTATTTGTTTTGGAAAATTCAATGGGGTGTGTGCTGGGGTAGCATGATGAGTCTGGCCGAAAAGAACATGTTATTTATTACCTGAGCAAAAAGTTTACCGACTGTGAAACAAGAAATTCACTGCTCGAGAAAACTTGTTACACTCTGGCATGGGATGCTCACTGGCTAAGACAGTATATGCTGACCCATACTACCTTATTGATATCCAAAATGGATCCAATAAAATACATATTCGAGAAGCCTGCCCTCTCTGGGAGAATAGCGAGATGGCAGATGATCCTGATGGAATATGACATTCAATATGCTACCCAAAAGGCAATAAAGGGCAGTGTACTAGCTGATCACCTTGCTCATCAAGATGTGGATGACTACCAGTCCATGAAGTTCGAATTCTCAGATGAAGACATCATGATGGTAAACAACTGTGAAGAATTCAGACCATATGACAGACCTGGACAAGGATCCCGATGGACCCTGGTTTTTGATGGGGCGTCCAACACACTCGGCAATGGTATAGGTGTTTGTTGTACCCCAAAATTTGCCCTCCCATATTCTTCAAGATTTGTCAAGGTCAATCTCCAAATGGTTCAAAATCTCTCAAGGATTGCACAGTGCAAGCACCCTCCTAACACAGTCAAAATTAGGGCTTTGGTTCTTACAAGGAAGTTGAGGTTTCCAAGGGTCCAATCAAGTCCCATATGCCTATATACATTGTCAAGCACCTATATGTCAAGTTTCAAGACTCACAAGGTCAAGTTGCACAGTCAAAAACCCTAATTGCTTCACAGTCAACTGCAGGGGTAAAATGGTCATTTGGCAGTCAAAAGTCAAAAATTTTGGTCAACATCTCATTTTGAAGCCACAATCATCATTTGATCAAGTCTTGATCATGATTCCACAAGCATGGTTCAAAAAGTCTCAAGATGCAAAAAGTTTCTATTTTTGGACAGCTGAAAAGTCAACTGTAACTTGACCAGGGCATAACTTTTTCATGGTTCATCAGAAAAATCCCATCAAATGCTCATTTTGAAGGGGATGACATTTCCTACAACTCATATTCACATTCTAAGTCCAATAAATGCTCTCACAAAAAGTCATCAATTTCAACATTATAGGTCATTTTCAAAAGTCAACAAAAAGGCACTTTAAGTCAAAGACCATAACTTGATATTGGTAAATCAAAATGACATGGGACAAAAGGAATTGGTTAGAGGACTTCAAGACCTTTCCAAAATGTCCAAGAACATGTTCATAGCTTCAAAATTGAGCAAGATATGCATTGGAGAAGTTGGGAAAGTTTTGGGAACTTTCAAAAGTCAACTTTGCCTAAAACACTTCATTTTTGCTAATGGGCCTCAAATTCCTTCTTGAATCTTTACCCAAGGCTTATGAACGACCCATTGAGATTAAATTGAACTATTTTCTTATTTTTATTAATTACTTGGATTTTTAATTGATTATTAATTCATTTAATTAATTTAATTGTAGGAAAATATCAAAACATGGTTGTCAAATCTTTTTATGAAGCAAATACACTCCATACATGCTGAAGATATCGTGCATCACTCAAGGGGACAAGATCTCCCAAATTGGCAAGGTTTTTCATTCAAAAAGATTGGAAAATATTTGATTGGAAATCAAAGATGCAAACTTGAATACAATGGATTTATGGGCCTAATTTTAACCTAATTCTCTTCACATACAAAGGGTGAAGCAAACCCTATTCCTGGACACGTGAAAGCTGCCATAGGAAACCATAATCAAATTCTAAAAAATTCAAGAAAAGTGTGAAACTGAATTCTTATTTGCAGCGCAATTCAAAGCCTCTTTTTGATTCAAACATCTTGCCTGAGTCTCCAGGAAGTCATTGCCATCAAGACCCAGTCCTAACACGCGAAGAATCAAAGAATACAAGTCCCACGGTTTGAATATATTTCCAAAATTGCATAACATGATTCATGCGTTTTTAATCCATTTTCTTGGTTGATTTATGTTAATAGGGACCTTCTGAAGCGATTGGTATAATCCAATTTGGTTATAGCCTTCTGAATCGAAAATCACCATGGAAGAAAATTAGGGTTCCGAAGCTGTTAAATTAGGGCTTTACGCATAAGGAAAAATTGGACCTTGGAACAAGCATGGTTGAATTCGTCAAGGCCAGAAGAATTCAACCAGACCCTCGCGCTCTTTTTATGTGACATGTGTGCCTAATCGCTATTATTGACACTTTTGTTTTGTGGGGGTTTAAAACCCCCGCTATCTGTTTGGTATTTTTGCAGATGAATGAAGAAGATGAGACGTGGAAGCCAGCTACTGGATCATTCAAACCATGGCGCGTTTTTTAATGTCCCAGCATAATTGATTCTTTAATATATTATTTTTATTAGCCAGTATAATAACAAAAGCATGCGTTTGGTTCAGTGGCTGGTGACACGCTTGGTAAGTACTGGGACCTGGGTTCGATTCCCAGGTCCCCCATATAATTCTTCATATTTTTCACAACATGTTCCAATGCAGTGCTTGTACCAAGTTCCACCGTACGTTCTCACGCCTAAGCTTGCCAAGTGCCCATGATGCCCAATCCAGTGGCCAGGAGATGAGGAGCGTGGTACTCCCCAGTCAAACAGCATGCACGTGATCATGAAAAGTCAATCAGGCTTAGAGTTCTTGGGCCTGAATTTCTCACAAAAAACCTCCACATGGGCCAACATACCCCCTTTGGTTTGCATTTTTAATTTTATTTTCTTTTCTTTTAAATTCTTTTAATTGTTATAATTATTATTATTAATTCACAACAAATTAATTTTCCATAATAAAACCAGAAATCAAAAATTGTAAATATATTTTATTATTTATTAAATTTACTATTAACCATTAATTTTGTAAATAAATATTAACAATTAACTTATCTTAATTTAGGTTTCAACTTTTAACCTTTTTCTCAATAAATAAAAATTATATAGAATTAGGTTTTGACATTTTTAAACCATTTTCTTATTATCATCATTATTAATTATTAATTTTTTGTACATACAAATGTAAATTAATTAATTAGTTTAAATTAGTTTAACTTTAACATTTTTATAATAATTAAAATAAACTTAGAACTAGGGTTTTCTTTTGATTTTTAATTTCTTTATTTTCATTAAATACAAAAAACACAAAAAATATCTTTCTTTAAATAATTAAATAATTAATAATTGGGTTTAATTTTAATTTAAAGCAAAGGACAAGAAGCTCATAATTTCTCAAAAGGGTCAAAAACCCTAAGGACGTCCCGTTTAATTTCTATTTGAGCATTATTTTTTATTTGATTATTATGTAACTGTTTCCGGAATGTAATAGTAATTAGGTTTACCGTTTTCTTTACTTTCTGCATTTTATCAAAACGGGTCTTTGTTTTTTGGCGATGTATAGACCCGCGCCTTGTAATAGCGTAGCTTTTACCTTTCCGTATTTTATTTTCCGCACTTCTAACTGCTAAATTGCATGAAAGAATGTATGATAATTAAAAACAACTCGTAGCTCACAATTGTATGATCCAAGATAAATGTTAACATGAAAACAACACACAAACGCACATGCCACTTCTAGAGTACGCCTCACTCGTTGCCTCGAAAGTGGTCGTCAAGTATAGGGTGTTTTAGCGGTCGCCCTTATGTCTAAGATCCAGTTGCCTCGAAACGGTTGCCTCGGATTAAAAAGGATCTAGGACATTAGGGTTACTTCTAAGGTGTCCTACTATTGCTTCGGTGACCACACTGTCCCTCAATCGAATTGACCCGAACACCTCCAACGGTGGTGCTACCTACCTCTCAATGGTGGGATGGCACTATCTAAAGGACTCTTACACAGCCTAATTCCTTAGAGTAGGTAGATTCTCATGGGTACTTGCTCTCTCAAAAACAAACAAAATACTTTTCACACCTACACTTTCTAAAAGTTTTCAAACAAATTTTTCATACACTCTTGAGGACAGATACAAGAGTTACCTAGAAATTTTTCAAATGAAACTTTTTTTTCAAAACCCACATACACTTGAAAAGCAAAACATTTTTGAAAACATAAGAGCAAGTACCTAAGAGCCCGTGGATAACCACGGATAGAAAGGGTGCTAACACCTTCCCTTTCTATAAATCTACCTCCCGAACCGAGATACATCTCGAATAAGGAATTTTGTTGTGCTTTTGTCCTTTCCAGGTTGGAGAACATAAAAGACGGTGGCGACTCTTGCTTACCGCGATATACGCGATCCAGCTAAAAACAGTCAGTTCTATTTCCACCGATCACAGAACTGGCGACTCTGCTGGGGACACTTAATAAGTGAGGTGTACCTTAGGATTAGACCAATCTTATGTTTTCAATTGCTTGTTTTGTTTGCTTTAAAATTGTGGGCCTGTTTCGGAGTTTCATAGATCCTAACCCGGATCTGGGGAATACCCTTTTAGGTAGCATAAGCTGTGAGGGACTTGTCCGGTATAGACCGACACGGGTGAAGCAGTGGCTACATTGGTGTGACACCTTGGTCTGTACCGATATCCCTTGTGTTGCAACGAGGAGAATATGGGTCTTCTGAGGAGTCATTAAGCACCAACTGACCTTAGAACCCTAAATTGACCCAACTTGGCCATAGAACAATAGCAATATGCTACACTCATTGAGGCTAAACTCTCGCGATGGATCTGGCCGCAAGAAAAGATTGCGATGCTGGAGTTATGACCGATTGAGGGTAGTTGATGATATTGAGATCCTCTAGAACCCGGTTACTATTTTCTAGGACAGGTCTTAACCAACTGAACTGAAAGAGGGTAGTACCTAAACTTCATGCTGGCCTGAAATCTAAGGGTTCTTTTGTGTGACTTGTGTGCCTTCAAACCTGACTACTTGCATGTTCTTGTTATCTGACACATGAGTTCCTTGCAGGTGTTGTTTACAGTCCTTAATCTGGGCTTATAACAGGGTTTACTTACATCACTCCACGCATAACATAACATCATACCATCATACCATTGCATACATCTTGCATAAGGACTAACCCATTTCAAGGATCTCAAGGGCTTGTGATGCAGGTTATGATGAACCAAAATATCTAGCAAGGGGAAAAGGGGATTTATTTTCCTCTAGCCAGGTTAATGACTTGAGTCAGGGGCTATGACCCACTCGATATGGTGAGCCTTGACTCTTGAAGAAGGACTCTCAACAATATGCAGTTCCTTCAATCAAGCTACAAATTCAAATGCTAACAATTTTCTTGTTTACCCCACGAGATCCTTGAAAACATTGCATGCATACATACACATCATTGCTTAACAGGTACCCTTGTTACAGGTCACTTACCTTCTTCGCTGTTCATTTCACCAATGGATTCCCAACAAGACAACCAGGATCTTCAGGCTCAAGAGACTCGGTTCAGGGAAATCCTCCTAAATCTATCCAAGGGGCAGGAAGAGCTGAGAACACTCCTCATGGGGACTTTGGTCAAGAACAATCCAGAAGACAGTAAGGATGAACGGCTGAAATGTCTGCAAGCTAAGGTAGATACAATGAGAACCCAGATGCTGGGGCAGATGACTCTCATTCAAGACTTAGCTCAAAGACAAGAAGAGCTCAGGGTTCTCGTCAACCAACTGCTTCGGGATAACCAACTGGGGCAAACATCTAAGGTTGAAGAGCCAGTCATCATTAAATTCCATTTGAGACAAGAAGACAAGGGAAAAGCTCTTTAACTTGCTTCAGGGTCACAAATTTAGCATCAACCTCACCAGCTTCAGCAAGACAGTATGAAGCAAGTAGTCAGGGTTGGAGACCAAACTGGTAATCAGCCTCCAAGAAGTCAAAGGTTTGGTTCAATGAATAGGCCTCTCCAAGCTGCTACTACTTCACAGGTTCAGCAACGACCTCGCCAAGAACAACGGGTTGATCAGAGCAAGCCAGACAAGCCTAAGAGGCAATTCACCCAGCTCAACATGTCGTTGTTTCAAGCCTTACAACGCCTGTTGAGATTGAATCTGATCACACTAAGGGACCCTCCTAAGAATCCCAACAAGACACCTTCAAGGTACAACCCCAACGCCCACTGCGCTTATCATTCTGACAGCCCGGGGCATGCTACAGACGACTGTTGGACTCTGCAGAACAAGATCCAGGACCTGATTGATGAAGGAGCAGTGGAATTCACCCAAGATGGCTAGGTCGAATTCTTCTACTATCCCTAGACGAGAAGACCTTTTGTTCATTGGAAGTTTCGAGTTGTAGTTTTCTTTGCTTGTTCAAACATTTGTTCATGTCAAACTTTATTACTTTATCAATGCATCGCATATGTCTGTTTTGAATCAATATATTCGCATTCGCTATATTCAAACTGCTTTCATTTTTTGTGATGTTCAAACTCTTGATTAATAACTCTAAGCCTTTTGAGGGAGGATGACGAAAACGATACCACGATCTTTACAGTATGCTTTTGAACAGACCCCGCTGATGAGGTACAGGCATTGTTTCAAATCCTAAACAGTGGAGTTATAAGGAAGATAATCCCTCGTCAACCCCTTTGAGCCAAAGAAGTCGGAGTTTTTCTTTTCAAAAATTAAAACCCTTAATCACAACCTGGGGCAGGGTAGTTCTCTCAGTTAATCCAGGTGCACAATGAATGACATCAAAGGAGTCTGTCCAAAACAAAAGACAGTGATGGTTCCGAATAATCGTAAGGACAGGCAGTCATTGTTTCTCAAAATAAAAGCCCAACAAGTCAAAACCTATGAAGGAGACTTACAAAACTGGGGCATCCCGCTGACTGTAACCATAAAAGAAACAGTTCAGGCAAAAAAAACAGGGATAATGAAATCAAAAAGAAAGAGGTCCTTCAAACCCTCGACAAAAAAGAAATGACTGCCTGTTCAAAATAAACTGTCAGCATCTGAACCATCACTGGAATATCAAAGCAAAGACTCAAACAAGGTCTAATGCACGATTAGATGAGTTTAGGATCGAAGAACATCACGAAGAACGGGTGGGTACAAATAAATTTTGAGCCTTTATCCTTTGTTTCTTAAACTGTGAACCAGGCCACGTTATAACCCTTAAAAGTCCTAGCTGAAGCACGGGTTAGTTCGAAAGCATACTGGTACGAAAGGTATCCTGACTCCTTAAGGCTCGCTGTAAAATCTTGAGTTGACATCACATTTTACAAAAGTTGCTCGTTTTACTGAAAAAATACATTTTCAAAAACTTCAAGACAGACATAAGCTTTGCATTCTTAGAATAACTTTGTTTTCATATGACTATTTGTTCGAACAACACAGAAATTCGCACGAAGAATATCTAATGAAAAAAAGCACTCCCAATCAAGAGGTCGGCATGATCATTATCCATTATCTGGGGCAGTCCAGTCAAGATTCAAGGAATCTCTCAAAATGCCAAATAGTTAAGGGCAAATCTTCGTCTGAGTCACTTGGGGCATTGGACATGAATTCCCGCAACGAATCTTGCATGATCAAACGAAGATCTTCTGGTGGTATGGCAACACAACACTACCGACAGTGACAACTCTCTACATTCTGAGAGCATGGACATAGTCGAAAAAATACTACGCATAATCAAAGACCCGCTAGGTCGACTGACCTAGGCAAAAATAAGGGCTTCCTGGCGAACCAAAAGGGTTCGGGCAAAAATAAGGGATGAAAAATAAAAAAATCTGTACACCCGGCAAGTCAAAAACCTGAAAAGGAGGCTTGGGCAAAAAAGGGTATCCCGATGGACTGAAAATCCAAAAGGGCGATCTAGATAAAAATTAGGGATCAAAGCGTACGACTATGTCCTGTCATCTCAAGAAGATTTGTCAATCGGTAGTCATCAAGCACCTCCACAGGTACCTTCTCCCGCAGAAACTGGGGCAATAAGAATTATCTAAGCGATCTGGTTGCTCTGTCCACCGAGGTACCAAGGTAAGTTCAGTTGAAGAACATGACCAAGGTACCTTCACTCCCCGCAGAGTAAGACAAGGTTCAGCAATACTCTCCCCAAGCAGAGGTGGTCTCCATCAGCCCCAAAAAGGCACAATATCTCCAGCAAATCAGTAATACTCTCCCCAAGCAGAGTTAGTCTACTGTCATCCTTAAGGAAGTTGGATATCCCCAGAAGATCTCAACATTCCCCAACGGAGTATACAAATGTTCCTAAGCAAGCATCCCCGGCAGTCTTAATATCCCTCGACGGAAATATAAGATTGTTCCCCAGTGGAATATCAGACACCCCAGTGGAATCAGTCTCCCCAGTACAGTCCAAAAGTTTCCCCAGGAGAGTTGAATCATCCTCCCCAGTAGATTCTGGAAGCTTATCCCCAATAGATTCTAGAAGCTTATCCCCAGTAGATTCTGGAAGCTTATTCCCCGCAGAGTGCAAAAGTCTCTCCCCGACCATGTTCAAAGGTTATTCCCCACCAGGGTCTAACTGGGTTATCCTCAGCTAATTGCAACGGAAATATCGTCCTCGGTGAAGTTCTTCCTATCCCCAGCGGAGTTCATCAAAATCCTCTAACAGAGCTTATCAACGGAATCCCCAACGGAGTTATCATCAAATCTCAGCGAAGTATCTCTCCCCATAGAGTAATTCCCCGCAGAGTAATCTTTCCAACAAGTTTATTCTCCAACGGAGTCATCTTCTCCTACCGGTTTATTCTTGCAATCATCATCCCCAGCGGAAACGAAGAACTCTACTCTTCAACGTCAGCCCAGGATTTAACTTCCCGGCATTCGTCAAGGATTTATTTTCCTAGACAAAAATACATTCATAAACATCACATCTTCATGCATTATAGCATGCACATACGCATCATGAACATACAATCTCATTTATTTTGAGAACATCACGCATTTCATACATCATGACATTGCATACAACTAATGTTTCGCCTTTTCAGGAAAAAGGTCAATACAAAGATGATTACTATCAACTGTCGCAATTCCAGATTCGATACCTGTATCTAGCCAGGGCATATCTGTGAGCGATTACTTGTGGATTCGACACCTGTATCCAGCCAGGGCATATCTGCATAAAGAAATTCCGGACTCGATTCCTGTATCCAGCCAGGGCACGTCTGAAGAGCTTAAAGATTCGATTCCTGTATCCAGCCAGGGCATATCTGTTGACGACTAATTCCAGACTCGATTCCTGTATCCAGCCAGGGTACGTCTGAAGAGTTTGAAGATTCGATTCCTGTATCCAACCAGGGCATATCTGTTGACGACTAATTCCGGACTCGATTCCTCTATCCAGCCAGGGCACGTCTGAAGAGTTTGAAGATTCGATTCCTGTATCCAGCCAGGGCATATCTGTTGACGACTAATTCCAGACTCGATTCCTGTATCCAGCCAGGGCACGTTTGAAGAGTTTGAAGATTCGATTCCTGTATCCATCCAGGGCATATCTGTTAACGACTAATTTCGGACTCGATTCCTGTATCCAGCCAGGGCACGTCTGAAGAGTTTGAAGATTCGATTCCTGTATCCAGCCAGGGCATATCTGTTGATGACTAATTTCGGACTCGATTCCTGTATCCATCCAGGGCACGTCTGAAGAGTTTGAAGATTCGATTCCTGTATCCATCCAGGGCATATCTGTTGACGACTAATTCTAGACTCGATTCCTGTATCCAGCCAGGGCACGTCTGAAGAGTTTGAAGATTCGATTCCTGTATCCAGCCAGGGCATATCTGTTGATGACTAATTCCGGACTCGATTCCTGTATCCAGCCAGGGCACGTCTGAAGAGTTTGAAGATTCGATTCCTGTATCCAGCCAGGGCATATCTGTTGACGACTAATTCCAGATTCAATTCCTGTATCTAGCCAGGGCACATCTGTGAGTAACTGATTGTAGACTCGATACCTGTATCCAGCCAGGGCATATCTACATGAAGAGTTTAGAGATTCGATACCTGTATCCAGCCAGGGCATATCTACATAAAGAGTTTGAAGATCAACCCCTGTAACAGGCCAGGTAATTATTTTTCTTTCTCAGGTACGCAAGTTCTCCCTAAGGAATCTCTTACGTGATCGACACCTAGATGGCATCTATAAGCCCATCCTCCTATCCATCATCTCTCCAAATGGCATCTGTAAGCCCATTCCCTCCATCACACTGCTAACATTCTACTATGTGAGTGCAAATTTCTGGGCACTTTAATGTTCAATCATCTTCCACCTTCGGATCACGAAAGGCACGCAAGCCAATCTACATCCTCAGGTCTAAGAAGATTGAACAGGGGCAACTGTTGTACCCCAAAATTTTCCCTCCCATATTCTTCAAGATTTGTCAAGGTCAATCTCCAAATGGTTCAAAATCTCTCAAGGATTGCACAGTGCAAGCACCCTCCTAACACAGTCAAAATTAGGGTTTTGGTTCTTACAAGGAAGTTGAGGTTTCCAAGGGTCCAATCAAGTCCCATATGCCTATATACATTGTCAATCACCTATATGTCAAGTTTCAAGACTCACAAGGTCAAGTTGCACAGTCAAAAACCCTAATTGCTTCATAGTCAACTGCAGGGGTAAAATGGTCATTTGGCAGTCAAAAGTCAAAATTTTTGGTCAACATCTCATTTTGAAGCCAAAATAATCATTTGATCAAGTCTTGATCATGATTCCACAAGCATGGTTCAAAAAGTCTCAAGATGCAAAAAGTTTCTATTTTTGGACAGTTGAAAAGTCAACTGTAACTTGACCAGGGCATAACTTTTTCATGGTTCATCAGAAAAATCCCATCCAATGATCATTTTGAAGGGGATGACATTTCCTACAACTCATCTTCACATTCTAAGTCCAAGAAATGCTCTCACAAAAAGTCATCAATTTCAACATTATAGGTCATTTTCAAAAGTCAACAAAAAGGCAGTTTAAGTCAAAGACCATAACTTGAGATTGGTAAATAAAAATGACATGGGACCAAAGGCATTGGTTAGAGGACTTCAAGACCTTTCCAAAATGTCCAAGAACATGTTCATAGCTTCAAAATTGAGCAAGATATGCATTGGAGAAGTTGGGAAATTTTTGGGAACTTTCAAAAGTCAACTTTGCCTAAAACACTTCATTTTTGCTAATGGGCCTCAAATTCCTTCTTGAATATTTACCCAAGGCTTATGCACGACCCATTGAGATTAAATTGAACTATTTTCTTATTTTTATTAATTACTTGGATTTTTAATTGATTATTAATTCATTTAATTAATTTAATTGTAGGAAAATATCAAAACATGGTTGTCAAATCTTTTTATGAAGCAAATACACTCCATACATGTTGAAGATCTCGTGCATCACTCAAGGGGACAAGATCTCCCAAATTAGAAAGGTTTTTCATTCAAAAAGATTGGAAAATATTTGATTGGAAATCAAAGATGCAAACTTGAATACAATGGATTTATGGGCCTAATTTTAACCTAATTCTCTTCACATACAAAGGCTGAAGCAAACCCTATACCTGGACACGTGAAAGTTGCCATAGGAAACCATAATCAAATTCTAAAAAATTCAAGAAAAGTGTGAAACTGAATTCTTATTTGCAGCGCAATTCAAAGCCTCTTTTTGATTCAAACATCTTGCCTGAGTCTCCAGGAAGTCATTGCCATCAAGAACCAGTCCTAACACGCGAAGAATCAAAGAATACAAGTCCCACGGTTTGAATATATTTCCAAAATTGCATAACATGATTCATGCGTTTTTAATCCATTTTCTTGGTTGGTTTATGTTAATAGGGACCTTCTGAAGCGATTGGTATAATCCAATTTGGTTATAGCCTTCTGAATCAAAAATCACCATGGAAGAACATTAGGGTTCCGAAGCTGTTAAATTAGGGCTTTACGCATAAGGAAAAATTGGACCTTGGAACAAGCATGGTTGAATTCGTCAAGGCCAGACGAATTCAACCAGACCCTCACGCTCTTTTTATGTGACCTGTGTGCCTAATCGCTATTATTGACACTTTTGTTTTATGGGGGTTTAAAACCCCCGCTATCTGTTTGGTATTTTTGCAGATGAATGAAGAAGATGAGACGTGGAAGCCAGCTACTGGATCATTCAAACCATGGCGCATTTTTTAATGTCCCAGCATAATTGATTCTTTAATATATTATTTTTATTAGCCAGTATAATAACAAAAGCATGCGTTTGGTTCAGTGGTTGGTGACACGCTTGGTAAGTACTGGGACCTGGGTTCGATTCCCAGGTCCCCCATATAATTCTTCATATTTTTCACAACATGTTCCAATGCAGTGCTTGTACCAAGTTCCACCGTACGTCCTCACGCCTAAGCTTGCCAAGTGCCCATGATGCCCAATCCAGTGGCCAGGAGATGAGGAGCGTGGTACTCCCCAGTCAAACAGCATGCACGTGATCATGAAAAGTCAATCAGGCTTAGAGTTCTTGGGCCTGAATTTCTCACAAAAAACCTCCACATGGGTCAACATACCCCCTTTGGTTTGCATTTTTAATTTTATTTTCTTTTCTTTTAAATTCTTTTAATTGTTATAATTATTATTATTAATTCACAACAAATTAATTTTCCATAATAAAACCAGAAATCAAAAATTGTAAATATATTTTATTATTTATTAAATTTACTATTAACCATTAATTTTGTAAATAAATATTAACAATTAACTTAGCTTAATTTAGGTTTCAACTTTTAACCTTTTTCTCAATAAATAAAAATTATATAGAATTAGGTTTTGACATTTTTAAACCATTTTATTATTATCATCATTATTAATTATTAATTTTTTGTACATACAAATGTAAATTAATTAATTAGTTTAAATTAGTTTAACTTTAACATTTTTATAATAATTAAAATAAACTTAGAACCAGGGTTTTCTTTTGATTTTTAATTTCTTTATTTTCATTAAATACAAGAAACACAAAAAATATCTTTCTTTAAATAATTAAATAATTAATAATTAGGTTTAATTTTAATTTAAAGCAAAGGACAAGAAGCTCATAATTTCTCAAAAGGGTCAAAAACCCTAAGGACGTCCCGTTTAATTTCTATTTGAGCATTATTTTTTATTTGATTATTATGTAACTGTTTCCGGAATGTAATAGTAATTAGGTTTACCGTTTTCTTTACTTTCCGCATTTTATCAAAACGGGTCTTTGTTTTTTGGTGATGTATAGACCCGCGCCTTGTAATAGTGTAGCTTTTACCTTTCCGTATTTTATTTTCCGCACTTCTAACTGCTAAATTGCATGAAAGAATGTATGATAATTAAAAACAACTCGTAGCTCACAATTGTATGATCCAAGATAAATGTTAACATGAAAACAACACACAAATGCACATGCCACTTCTAGGGTACGCCTCACTCGTTGCCTCGAAAGTGGTCGTCAAGTATAGGGTGTTTTAGCGGTCGCCCTTATGTCTAAGATCCAATTGCCTCGAAACGGTTGCCTCGGATTAAAAAGGATCTAGGACATTAGGGTTACTTCTAAGGTGTCCTACTATTGCTTCGGTGACCACACTGTCCCTCAATCGAATTGACCCGAACACCTCCAACGGTGGTGCTACCTACCTCTCAATGGTGGGATGGCACTATCTAAAGGACTCTTACACAACTTAATTCCTTAGAGTAGGTAGATTCTCATGGGTACTTGCTCTCTCAAAAACAAACAAAATACTTTTCACACCTACACTTTCTAAAAGTTTTCAAACAAATTTTTCATACACTCTTGAGGACAGATACAAGAGTTACCTAGAAATTTTTCAAACGGAAACTTTTTTTTCAAAACCCACATACACTTGAAAAGCAAAACATTTTTGAAAACATAAGAGCAAGTACCTAAGAGCCCGTGGATAACCACGGATAGAAAGGGTGCTAACACCTTCCCTTTCTATAAATCTACCTCCCGAACCGAGATACATCTCGAATAAGGAATTTTGCTGTGCTTTTATCCTTTCCAGGTTGGAGAACATAAAAGACGGTGGCGACTCTTGCTTACCGCGACATACGCGATCCAGCTAAAAACAGTCAGTTCTATTTCCACCGATCACAGTGTTGTACTCATATCTCCTGAAGGATGTCACACTCCCTTTACTGCGAGACTCTGCTTCAACTGTACGAATAACATGGCGGAATACGAAGCGTGCATTTTTGGTCTCAAAGCTGCCATAGATTTGGGGATCAAATCTTTAAGTGTATTTAGAGATTCAGCTTTGGTCATCATCTAGATCAAAGGGGAATGGGACACCAAACACCCTAACCTTATCCCCTACAAAGAACATGTGTTGACATTAATCCCACACTTTGAGAAGATTACCTTCGAGCATTTCCCGCGAGAAGAAAATCAACTAGCGGATGCGTTAGCCATGATGTCATCCATGTTTAAACTTAAATGGGATAACGAGGCTCCCCAGATCACCATTGCACGAATGGATGAACCAGCTCACTGTCACGAGATCAATACTGAAGAAGTAGTGGACCAGCCTTGGTTCCACGAAGTCAAGAGGTATCTCGAAGCTCAAGAATATCTGAAAGGAGCTTCAGTCAATGATAAGAAGTTCTTAAGGAGATTCTCTGCTAAGTTCTTCCTTAGTAATTGCATTCTCTACAAGCGCAACTATGACTCTATTTTGCTCCGTTGCGTAGACAAGGTTGAAGCAGAGAAGATCATGGCTGATCTACATAAAGGCACTTTTGGCACCCATTCCAGTGGCCATACGATGGTGAAGAAAATCCTACGGGAAGGTTATTACTGGTCTACCATGGAAGCAGATTGCTATTAACACTCTCGAACCTGCCACAAGTGTCAGATCTATGCTGACAAGGTGCACGTACCTCCGGTTCCTTTGAATGTCTTAACGGCTCCTTGGCCCTTTGCTATGTGGGGCATCGATATGATTGGGAAAATAAAGCCAACAGCCTCTAATGGACACCGCTTCATCTTGGTGGCCATTGACTATTTCATAAAGTGGGTTGAGGCAGCTTCTTTCGCTTCTGTTACCAAGAATGTTGTCGCCCGGTTCATCAAACAGAATCTCATATGTCGGTACGGTATCCCGGGGAGGATCATCATTGGCAATGGTACGAATCTCAACAACACTATGATCACTGCATTGTGTGTGCAGTTCAAGATCCAGCACTACAATTCTTCCCCTTACCGGCCAAAGATGAATGGTGTTGTCGAAGCTGCAAATAAGAACATCAAAAAGATCATACAGAAAATGATAGTAACGTATAAAGACTAGCATGAGATGCTACCATTAGCCCTCCACGGTTATCGTACCACGACACGCACATCAACCGGGGCAACACCCTACTCTCTGGTATACGGCATGGAGGTTATTTTTTCTATTGAGGTCCAGATCCCCTCTCTGAGAATTATGAAGGATGCAGGGTTGAATGAAGACGATTGGATCCAAACTCGACTGGATCAACTAAACTTGATTAATGAGAAAAGGCTTACTGCTGTCTGTCATGGTCAAATGTATCAAAAACGGATGATCAAGGATTTCAACAAAAAGGTCAGACGTCAAGTTTATCAAGTCATGGATTTGGTGATCAAGCTCATCATACTGATGCAAGGTGATCCCAGGGGCAAATGGACTCCTACATACGAAGGACCATTTTTAATCAAAAGCATATTCTCTGGTGGAGCAATGATCTTGACCACTATGGATGGAGACGACCTGCCACACCCTGTGAACGCGGACATAGTCAAAAGATATTATGCATAAGAGACCCGCTAGGTTGACACACCTAGGCAAAACAAGGGCATCCCGGCGAACCAAAAATGTTCGGGCAAAAATTAGGGATAAAAACAAAAAAAATCTTTGTACACCTGGTAAGTTGAAAACCCGAAAGGGCGACTTGGGAAAAAAGGGGTATCCCAGTGGGCTGAAAACCAGAAAGGGCGGTCCAGGCAAAAGTTAGGGAATTAAAGCGTACGATTATGTCCCGTTAGATCACCTTTACGGATAACCTTTGGCTTCGACTGATAAACGCAGCGGTTCTGATCAATCCAATCAACTTCGGACAAGGCAGCAAATGGACAAGATCCTCAGAGACATGAAGGCTATAACAGAATAGGAACCCCACGAGATTATTGCACATGGCTATCTTTTCATTGTATCAAATTTCCATTTTTACGACGACATTCTCTTATTAGGATGTTCGTCTCATTATACAAAATACTTATTCAAGTTAATACAAAGATACTCCTTTGAAAGTACAAAACTATCTGTTTTTCTTTAATTTCTGTGTTTTGTTTACAAAACGTCCAATGATTTATTTTTGAACATATGCATTTGAACGTAACCACTATTTACAAATGAACAAAAAAAACAAAAACAAAAAAATAGAAAGACAATCGCTAATGGCTTTAAGAAATAGGATAATATCTTTAGACTATTCCATAAATTCCCCATTATGTGCAGCTTAATGATGTCAAGCTCTCTCACATCCCCAGCGGAACAAAACTTCCAGTTATCACTCCCCGGTAGAAGTCGCCAAATTTCTCAGGATTCCCCAATGGATTTCACAAAGCCATACACAGTGTTTCCCTTACAACAGAGTTTATTTCTCTAACAAATAGGAGCTTATCAACTCACCAGCACTTCAAGACATGAAGACTTACACTCCACGTCCCCAATAGCAGTCAGGGATTTATTTTCCCTAACCCAACAATGTTGCAGCAACATAGCTTATATACCTATACATCGCACCCATACGTCATGACATTGATAACACGAACACATACAACATAATCTCATTCATTTTTAACATCATTATACAATGCATTTCATACATCATGAAATTGCATGCAACTAACCCTTTACCTTTTCAGGAAAGTTCAATCAGTAGATGGCTATTATCAACAATTTGCAAAAAGGTCAAAAATTGATACCTGAGATAAGCCAGGACAATTATCTACACGACCAGCTAAAGCAATCCTACACATATTCAACTTTCAGATACAATTCAGATACGCTCCAGACACGGATTCCATTCTGATACTCATTCATATTCTCTCTCAGATACAATACAGATACGCTCCAGACAAGGACGCGATTCTGATACTCATTCATGTTCAGCTCTCATATACAGTACAGATACGCTCTAGACAAGGACGCCATTCTAATACTCATTCAGATTCAGCTTTCAGATACAGTTCAGATACGCTCCAGACACGGATGTCATTCTGATACTCATTCACATTCTCCCTCAGATACTATTCAGATACGCTCCAGACGCGGACGCCATTCTGATACTCATTCGGATTCAACTTTACAGTTCAAATACGCTCCAGAAATGGACGCCATTCTGATACTCGTTCAGATTCAACTTGCAGATATGGTTCATCAATCATTTTTGGATGGCATCTACAATACCATATCCAACAACTTTCCATCACCTCTCCAAATGGCATCTTTAAGCCCATTCACTACACCATCAACCATCACATCCTCGAGTGCAAATTTCTGGGCACTCTAGTGTCCAATCATCTTCCACCTTCAAGTCACGAATGGCAAATCCGCCAATCTAACTCTTCGGGTTTAAGAAGATTGAACAGGGGCAGCTGTTGTACCCCAAAATTTTCCCTCTCATTTATCAAATATTTTATCACAAAGATCTCTCTTGGTTCAAGACTGCACTAGGGTTGATCAAACTCAAGACACCTTTTATAAGCACTGATGGCCAAAATTAGGGTTTGAGATTGCACAAGGATAATTGAACTTTCAATGCTTCATATGACTTTCATGGATCATTATGGACCCCCAAGATTACTCATGTCAAGTTTCAAGTCTTGGATCACACTTTTGCTTAGTCAATTGAGCAATTGACCTAAAAATCAGTTGTATTGGGGAAAAAGTCAACTTTGGCCAATTTACAGTCAAACTTCATAATTTTTTATCCATATCAACATTATAAACTCATATGTATCATTTGATCAAGTTTGGACCATAATTCCTCAAGAATTTTGATCAAATCATCAAAAGGGCAAAATGGTCAAAATTAGGGTTTTGACTAAGGAAAGGAAATTTCTTATTTTTGACCTAGCAAGTGGTCAATCGGTTTGAAGCATGATCTCAAGAGTCCATTTGCATCATTTTGACCTAATGGCGTGACCCAAAACATTGCTCAAGATCAATTGGATTGATAGTGAATTTTCAATCAACTGATCAAAAGTCAACTGTCCACTAAAAAGTCAAACTTTGACTTTTTGGTCAAAATCCAATGTCAAAGATCACAATTCATCAAAACATGTCAAAATATGAAACTTATTCATCAAGAAATCAAAAATTCAAGATTTCATTTTTGAAAAGTCAAAGTTTTCTAACTTAGAAATTTTTCTAAGTGTTTAAAACTTCATGTTTTTTCATAACTTTGAGCCAATTTTTCACCATGATGCAGGATGATTCAAAAGAAACTTTCAACATGAAATTTGTAGATCTCCATGATATATATAACATTGCTTCATACAACTTCTTCTAAAAATTCTTGTATCTCAAGTTATTAATTCATAAAGTCATGGTCATGAAATTGAACACTTAGTGAAATTTTGCCCTAGTTTTGGTCAGGATTTTGACCTAACTTCATGGCACTTTTTCATATAGTTCCAAGGGGTATTTCCAAAATTGATTCAAAGAGGGGTTTTAGAGCACATTACAAGCTTTCGAAAATGTCCAAGAACTACTTGAGATCATTCTTGAGCAGGGAGAATCAAAGAGAGGAAGTTAGGGTTTTCAAACTTGAATTACAAGTCATTTTTTGATGAACACATGAACCAAACCCATGCTAGGCTGCATAATCTTTGCTTTGAAGGACTCAAAATTGTTTTTCACTCCATAATTAAATGTTTACACAGCTGTTAGAGCTTTGATCCAAGCAATTGAGCTATTATGCAAGTTGCATTTCCATTAATGGCACAAAGTTAACATTGCCATTCTTGTAAAGCAAGATTTTTGCATAAAGTCCATTCTTGAGCCTCTAACTTGTTCCCTCTGATCACACTCCATCCACAAAATCAAAGGCAAGCTTGTTTAAAGCATAACCACTCTATCTTAGCAAGTACACAAGGCTTTGAAACTTGAATTTCTCAAAAATCACATGTTATGCATAAACTTGTGATTTTGAATTCTGATCAACAAGAGGTCTCCAAACTTGTTGCTTATAAATAGAGTCACTATTTGTGAGCTAAGGGACGAGTTTTAGCACCCTGAAACACTCCCAAACTCCCTCTATCCAGAAATTGCACAAAAAACTCCATTGATACGCAGTTCTGACCTTAAACTTGTATCTCTCATTTCCCTCGTGAGTTTTCCCTCAAATTCATTCCTAAAGCTTCCTTACATCAAATATAGTACATCCCTATCCTTGGTTTGAAACTGTAACTCCATCTTCATCATCCTCCATAACCAAAAATAGAGGTCTGCAACTTGACTTCTGCAGACCATTCTAGCCATCCATTTCTCAAGCAAACCATTGCATTAGCTTCCTGGGGACTTGAGGAAGCTAGCCTGATCATCACCACTGCCTGAAACAAGCTCAAATCCATTTCACGATTTCCAGTTTTGAGGTATTTTTCTTGAACTTCTATCTTCATATTTAGGCATTGTTAGGCTTGCATTTGTGAAGATAAAATGTAGACATCATTGCCCTGAAACTATACAAGTCCATAGATTTCATTTATTTTGATTGAGCTAGGAGAATTTTGAGTTTGAACTTTCTGAAATATTTAGGTTAGAATTTGGTACTTTTAGAAATTCTCATTCATCTTTGATTTATATCTTATGATATTTATATGGTTGGATTCGTTTGACAAAATGGAGTAACTTTCATGTTTACATTTTTGCAAATGGTTGAGAAATGAGCAAGTTACAGATCCTTTGGATGGAGGTTGAAGATGAAGTGTAATCAGGGCGCGTTTTGTGTTATCTACTTATCCTTTCATACAAGTTACCGGATGTATCACCACCCCAATGGTTAAAGCGCGCGCCTGTCACCCTTAGGTCCTGGGTTCAAGCCCCAGCGTGACCTTTTGCATTTTTTTAACTATTTCTTGACATTTTTGAGTTTTTTTTGCAGCGCCTGGGCTTCCCATTTGGGCCTCTTGTTTTTTTTTCTTTTCACTAACCTTGATTTACTTCAGCACCCCGTGGCCCATTTTTCTTTAATTATTTCATTTTTTTTCATTATATTTTATATTCTTTAATATTTTTATTATTTATTATTATTAATATTATTATTAATATTATTATTATTTTTATTAATAAAAATCCAAAAAATATTTTTATTATTTACACTTATATATTTTATTTTCTCTATAAAACAAAAAGACTAAAAACATTTTCTTAAACAAGTTAATTTCTTTTTCTTAAATAATTAATATTTAGACTTAGGCTTAATTATTATTTTATTTTCTTTTTATTCAAAATTAATTTAGAACTTAGGTTTATTTTAATTAATTAATTTTCATATTATTTTTATTAAGTTAAAACCTTTTCACAAAAAAACCTAAAATGCATTTTTAACTTAATTTCCTTCTTAATTAATCTAGGTTTAAATTTTGTTTATTATTCATTAATCATCTCACTTAATTAGGATAAAACCCCTTTCATAAAAACAACAAAAAAAAACTTTTCTTTTTCCATTTATATTCTTGCATTTTATTTTCAATTTTGTACAATATTCAATATGGTTGTAATAGGTAATTAGGTTTAATTTTCTTGCAATCCCCATTTATAAATTTGTACACCCCATGAGTATTGTAATAGCGTAGTAATTTTAAATTCCGCAATTTATCGCTTTATATAAATGCTAGTAATTAGGGTTTGTATGGAAAGATAAAATCAACAAGTAGCAAACCCTAATTCAAGACAAAACCAAGCATGAAAATTAATACACTTGCACACAAGCACCCCTAGGGTAAATCCACTTGGTTGCCTTACAAAAATGACCATATTACGCATGTAAGGTATCTTAGCAAAGACAAGCTAAATACAAGATCATAGTCCCTCGATGACGCTATCAAAAGTTGCCTTTCAAAATGATCTTAGTCCCTAAAGAAAAATGCTAAGATACCTTGCAACATTGCTAATCATGGTTATACGATGACCCACGCCCGTCCCATTTACATCCAAAGATAGGGTTACTTACCAAATCAATGGTAAGATAACAATGTCAAAGGAAAAAGGAAATGAACATGAAAGGCTTTTGAGTAGGTAGAATGTTCCTAGTTACTTGCTCCATTTCAAAACAAAAACATCCTTGCTATTTTCAAAAACAAACACCAACACTTTCAAAACATGAAAACATTTTCAAAAGATCAAACACTTTGTATACATTCTTACGAACAAGAATTATTACAAAGTTTGCCTAGACAAAGGCCTCTTTACAAAATACTTTCAAAAACCACACAAAGCACATTTTCAAACAAAAGCAAGTAATCTAGCAAGTAACTAAGAGCCCATGGAAAACTATGGATGAAAAGGGTGCTAATACCTTCCCTTTTCATAATCTACCCCCCGAACTCAAGAAACAATCTCAATGGTCTTTCTTGTGCTTTATCACCTTTCCTTTTGGATAAAAGAAAAGTCGGTGGCGACTCTTTCTAACCGCAACATTTACGATCAAACGCAAAACACCCAAGTCAGTTCTCCCACCGCATCACACAAGTGTATCATATTTCCACAAGGTGATCCCAGGGGAAAATGGACTCTTACATATGAAGGACCATTTGTAATCAAAAGCATATTCTCTGGTGGAGCAATGATCTTAACCACTATGGATGGCGACGACCTTCTGCATCCTGTAAACGCGGACATAGTCAAAAGATACTATGCATGAATAAAGACCCTCTAGGTCAACTGGCCTTGGCAAAAACTAGGGCATCCCAGCGAACCGAAAAGGTTCAGGCAAAAATTAGGGATAAAACAAAAAAAACTGTACACCCGGCAAGCTGAAAACCCAAAAGGGCGACTTGGGCAAAAAAGAGTATCCCGATGGACTGAAAACTCGAAAGAGCAGTCCAGGCAAAAGTTAGGGAATTAAAGCGTATGAATATGTCCCGTTAAATTACCTTGTAGACAACCTCCAGTATCGACTGACAAACTCACACGGTTCTAATCAATCCAATCAGCTTTGGACAAAGCAGCAAGTGGATGAGACGCTCAGAGACATGAAGGCTATAGCAGAATGGGAACCCCATGGGATTATTTCACATAGCTATCTTTTCTTTGTATCAATTTTCATTTTCTACGATGATACTTCCTTACTAGGATGTTCGTCTCGTTGTAGAAAAAATACTTATTCAAGTTAATACAAAGATATTCCTTTCAAAGGTCAAAACTATTTGTTTTTATTTTATTTCCGTGTTTTGTTTGCAAAAATGTCCAATGATTATTTTTGAACATATGCATTTGAACGTGATTATTATTTACAAAAAAAAAGGGGGAAAAGAAAATAGAAAGACAATCACTAATGGCTTTAAGAAATAGGATAATATCTATAGACCATTCCACAAAATCCCTCGTAGGTACTTTTTCCAGCAAGAGCGGAAACCGGGACATCCCACTACAGGATCGCTAACATATCTCCAGTATGCAGCCTAATGATATCAATCGTTCTCACATCCCCGACGGAACAAAACTTCCAGTTACCGCTCCAAAGATTCCCCAGTGAAAGTCGCCTTGTTTCTCAGGATTCCCCAACAGGTTTTCACGAGGTCCACAAGCAATGCACGGTATTTCCCTTACACAACAGAGTTTATTTCTCTAACAAATGGAAACTCATCAACACTTCAACTTCAAAATATGAAGACTTACACTCCTCATACCCCGCGATACTCAGGGATTTATTTTCCTCGACTCCAGCAACACTGCGGCATAACGATTAACGTGTCCATACATTACATCCATACATCATAGCATTGACAACACAGATGCATACAACGCGATATCATTTATTTTGAGAAACAGCATTATACCATGCCTTTCATACATCATGGCATTGCATGTGTTGCACCCCAAAATTTTGCCTCTCATTTCTCAAGGAATCACTTTGGATCCTCAAGTTTTCTCTCATCCAATTCCAGGCCTTGAATTATCAATTTCTCCAAGCAGACCATTCACAAGGGCAAAATGGTCATTTGCACGCTGAGAAGTCCAACCTTGACTTTTGGATCAAAATCAAATCTCAAAAATCATATTTCATCAAGACATGTTGGAATATGAAGTTTGCTTAATCAAGAGTTTCAAAAGTCAAATTTTATTTTGAAAGAATCAAATTCTAAAGACTTAGAAATTTTTCTAAGTATTTAAGAAATATGACAAATTTCAGAACTTCCGGGTCAGTGTTCACACTCAGCAAATTCTGGATATTCTTAAGACAGAATTTGGTCAGAACTTCTGGGCCAGTGTTCACAAAGGTTCAGTCAGAGTTTGCAAAGGTTAAATCAAAGAAGGTAACAAAGCATGTTGTAAGTATACTGGAAGTTCTGAAGGATCCTTCAGAATACGCTGAAATCAGAAAATAAGAGGATCAGAAGATGAGATGCTACGCTGAAGCAGAACTTCTAATCCAGAGTCAAGCAAGGATTCAGAGTTTCACATGGGAACCCATTTAATGCTTACAACCACTTATGAAGTCTTTATCCAAGGGATTCACACCACGTGTACCCCTACTGTCTTGGGAAGACAAACTTCTATGCAAAAGTATGCTAGACCCACGCGTTGTTTCTACTTTTCCTTAATTCACGCTGCCAAATCTAGCTAAGGCGTTGTTAACCACCCAACTTGAATGCATTGAACCCCCACTTGTTTAAGCTTACTTCAAGAGTAAGTCAGAATCTAGCATATGATGTTGGTGCCGCTTGACCGCCCTAACTGCAAAACTTTGCCTATAAATAGAACACCATTTGCACACTGAAAAGAGGCTAGAAATTTTTTTTGAAAGAGATGAGAGAATTGAGGAAGAAGCCTTTGAACCACTGCAAAATTTCCAAGAACCCAGAAAACTATAAACACAAAATACCAAAATCTTAGCATTGATTCCTTATATTCGAGCTCCATTTTTCCTCAAGTGTTCTTGATTAAAGCCATCCCAAATTCTGTAATCAAACAGTAACACATTCTCCACCAATATCCATTTCAAAAGGATCAGAACTTCACCCCTTAATTGTCCCAGAAGTTGTAAACTTCTATCCTGCTGAGTACGTGAAGAAGCTACTCAAAACATCACCGGAATTCAAGAACAACCTCCAGTTCACAGAATCCTTTCCAGCAGCAAGGTAAGTTTTCTGCTGACTCTCATCATATTGATTAAGCATTGCCAGATTTTGCATATTTAGCATAATGTAGATATTCTGATCCTGATGAGGTGCATATTCTAAAAATTCATGCATCTGCCTGCCTAAGTAAGAAGGAATCCCAGTTCATAGTTTCATAAAGAAATTAGGGTTCATAATTAGAATTAGTAAATACATGTTGCTTCTAATTTGTTCTTCTGATATTTCATAAAATTTGTCATAACTGTTATGCATGCAACTTCTGTTCTGTAAATGACTAAGCTGCAGATGTTCTGACTGGCATGGAGAGAGGAAAAGTTCTGACAATTGCATCAGAACTTCTGAAAATTTCTGAATTCTCAGAAGATCCAAAACTTCTGAACTTCCATGTTTTTGCTAACATGTTTCTGTTTATGCAGCAAGTTAGAGTCAGAACTTCTGACCTCTTCTATTTTCAGCACTTTGCGCTGATTATGTTTTCTTTCTCTTTTTTTTAAATTATTTTTCCATCATATTTTATTTTATTTTTAATCAAAAAACACCAAAAATATTTTATATTTGCATGTTATATTTTCTTTTAACATATAAAGACAAAAAAATATTTTCTTAAACAAAAGTTATTTCCCTTTTTAAACAGACAAACATTTTACATTTCCTGTACATTCTTATCTATTTCAATATGGTTGTAATAGTAACCTAGAATTTTAGCTTGCAACTCCAATTCATAAATATGTACCTCCATCCCCTTAAATATTGTAATAGCGTAGGACTTTATATTTCTGCACTGTTATTGCTCTCAATATATGCTAGTAATTAGGGTGTGTATGACAAGATATGAAAATTGACAAATAGATCACCCTAATCAAGACAAATTATGCATGCAATCAAACACCCTTGGACACATGCACCCTTAGGGTAATTCCACTTGTTGCCTTACAAAATGGCCATGTTATGCATGTGGGGTGTCTTAGCACAAATGAATCGAAAATACAAGATCATATTCCCTCGATGACGCTATCAAAGTTGCCTTTTAAAATGATCTTAGTCCCTAAATAAAATGTGCTAAGTCATTTCACAACATTGATATCATGGTCATACGATGACCCAACGCTCGTCCCTTCACATCCAATGATTGGGCTTCTTACCAAAATAATGGTAAGGTAGCAACATCTAAAGAAGGAGGAAAAGCACATCTAAGACCTTTTTAGTAGGTAGATTACTTTTAGTTACTTGCTCAATTTCAAAACAAACATCCTTGCTATTTTCAAAAACAATCACATACACTTTCCAAACATCTTTCCAAACTTGAAACATTTTCAAAAGCTCAACACTTTGTATACGTTCTTACGAACGAGAACTATTACAAAGTTTTCCTAAACGATGGCACTTTTTCAAAATACTTTCAAAAACCACACAAAGCACAATTTTCAAACAAGAAGCAAGTGATCTAGCAATTAACTAAGAGCCCATGGAAAACCATGGATGGAAAGGGTGCTAATACCTTCCCTTTTCATAATCTACCCCCCGAACTCAAGAAAACATCTCTAAAGGTATTTCCTGTGCTTTTTCACCTTTCCTTTTTGGATAAAAGAAAAGTCGGTGACGACTCTTGCTAAACCGCAACATTTGCGAACACAAATGCAAAACACCTCAATTCAGTTCTCCCACCGTACCACAGAACTGGCGACTCTACTGAGGAGAATTAACTCTAAAGTAGGGTTACCTTAGGGTTAGATCACCTTTACTTGCTTACATTGTTTGATTTGTTTGCTTTACATTTTGGTTCCTTGTTTGGGTTTGTTTTAAATCCTTCACCCGGATTTGGGGATACCTTTTAGGTAAGTAGCAATAAACTGTGAGGGAATTGTGCAGGGTATATCGACACGGTTGAAGCAATAGCTACGTTGATGTGGTACTTTGGTTGGTATCGGTAACCCTTGAGTCAGTCAAGGAGAGTACAAGGCCGCCGCGTGGTGTCGTAAAGCATCAACTGACCTTAGAACCTTACTTGACCAACTTGGCCATTAGGACGTAATGAGATGACCGACTTTGGTGCAGTCCGAAGTTGGTTGATACTCGATGTTACTCTCATTGAGGTTTGACTCTTGAGTTTTGTTTGGTTGCGAGTCAATCGCTTATTTAATGAAACTTGGGGGAAAGATCAGTGATATTGAGATCCCTTAGAACCCGGTTACTTTTAACTAGGACAAAATGAGCCAAATAAACTTCAAGAGGGTACTTACCTGAAACCCCATGCAAGCCTAAACTGAGGACTTATTTGCTTTGTATATACACTTGTATATAACATCATAAACATCATAAGCATCATAAACATCACTAACCATTTCAAGAATTTTTGGATTTATCTTTGTTCTGTTTTGTAGGAAATGGCCTCTGCTCGTAGGAGCACTATCCAAGTCAGTCTTGTGAGGATACCTCCACAACTCAAGGATTTAGTATCAAGGGTCCCTGAAGATTCTCCGTTCACCAAAAGACATGGTCGACTCCTTAGTCTGGTTACCTCAAGTATTGAAGAAGATATGGTAAAGGTGATTGTCCAATTCTTTGACCCTTTGCATCATCGCTTCACTTTTCCCGATTACCAACTTGTCCCACTTTAGAAGAATTTTCTTAACTCATAGGGATCCCTATTCTTGATCAGTTACCTTTCAACGGTATTGAAAGAGACCCCAAACCTGAGGAAATTGCTCGAGCTCTACATTTGCAACCATCTGACATAGTAGCAAATTGGGTAACAAGGAGTGGTGTCAAAGGGTTCCTAGCAAAGTTTTTGTTGGAGAAGGCTCAAGAGTGTTGGAATACTTTGGATCTACAAGCCTTCGAGGAAATTTTGGCTCTTTTCATCTATGGGTTGGTACTATTTCCAAATCCTGACCAATTTATAGATGTAAATGCGATTAAGGTTTTCATATCTCATAATTCGGTGCCTACATTGCTGGGAGACATCTTGCATTATCTTCACTCTCGCACTTTGAAGAAAAGGGGGGCTTTGATGTGTTGCACTCCTCTGTTGGCTAGGTGGTTTATTTCGCACCTACCTCGATCTGTGGTGAAAAATGAACAAGGTATGAGGTGGTATAAAAGATTGATGTCACTTTCACATGCTGACATCCGTTGGTATTATCGCTCTTTGGAAGAGATTACCATCATTGATCGCTGTGGGGAATTCCCCAATGTCCCTCTACTTGGCATTAGGGGAGGCATTACTTACAACCCTTGGTTAGCTTTGAGACAATTTGGATACGCCGGGAGAGATGGCCCTCATGAGGTACTCATCCCAGGAATTGCATTTGACTACGAAAGCTATACCCAAGGTTATCGTCATAGATTTATACGAGCTTGGGGTATGGTTAACAAAGTTGATAGCAAGACATTAGGGCGTAAGAATCCCATTCCTTTGGAGCCTTATCTTAAATGGGTGAGGGATCACGCTCAAAGTCTCAAGATGCCTTATGAAGCCGTCTTACCTGTTATCATGGAGCCAATAGTCGAGGGAGACATTCCACATACTATCCTCTATCCTGATATGCCTACTTCCCTTGAAGATTTGCAAAAAGCTTAGATTCAGTTACGAGGAGAGCGAGACACCTTTGAAGCTAAGTTCTATGAGAGCGAGAAGAAGATATTAGAACTTACAAGGGAGCTTCATGAAGAAAGGAGTTTAAACACCTACATTGCACCAAAGCAGATGCGCACAACTTTTCTGTCTTAGGAGTTTACTTTATGCTTATTTCTGTTGTTGTAAGCCCAAGAGGCATGCTTGTATTCAAATCAGAACTCTTTAATGCAAGTTAACATTTGTTCACTCTTTGTCTATACAAATTTAAATTCTTTAAATCCTTGAAATCATTTGCATATTGCATATTCATGCATCATGACGTAATAGGTTTCCGCATAATAAGTTTCCTTATCTCTCCGCTGTTTATTTCAGCAAGATGGATCTAGAGAAAACTGTGACGGAACTCCAGGCCCAGAATTCTCAATTTCAGGAAGCTTTACTCGCCCTGGCCAAGGGGCAGCAGGATATGATGGCCTTGTTGGCCGCTAAGAAAAAGCCAAAGAAGAAAGCTCTACTCAACATGGGTAAAAGGTTCAAGGAGACAATCCGTCAAATTCCAATAGAGGAAGATTCATCCGAAGAGGACGAGAACCAAATTGGTGAGGTCAAGAGTACTCAGGCCGACTATATCAATTACCAAGAATATGATGATGATTATTTCAATGAGCAATATCCACCCGCAGACATCAAATACAAGTAGCTAGAAGACATGTTGAAAGCAGTTGAAATCCAAGCTATTCTCGGTTTAAATTTTGACGATTTGAGCTTAATCTCTGGGGTAGTCATTCCCCACAAATTCAAAATACCAACCTTTGCAAAATACGATGGGGTTTCTTGCCCAAAGCTCTATTTGAAGTCCTATGTGCGCAAGATACAACCGCATACTGCAGATAAAAAAATTTGGATTCACTTTTTCCAGGAGAGTCTGGCTGGAACACAAGTTGAATGGTTTTATCAGTTGGATGGCTCTCGCATCAATACTTGGGAGGGTCTAGCTACTTCCTTCTACCATCAATATCAGTACAACGCCGACTTGGCACCGACGAGGGTTCAATTGCAAGGTATGACTATGGGGAAGGATGAGGGATTTAAGGAGTATGCACAGAAGTGGAGAGACCTTGCTAGTAGGGTGCAACCTCCCTTGACTAATAGGGAACACATTGACATGTTCATGAGCACATTATTTGGTCCTTTCTTTAATCTGTTGGTTGGCTGCTCTTCTTCTGGTTTCACCGAATTGATCTTAACCGGTGAAAGAGTTAAAAGTGGCATTAAAAGTGGAAAGATCTATGTGGCATCTACTTTCACTCCCAATCCTGTCAAGAAACCTTTTGCCACAAAGAAAGAAGTTAATGTTGTGTATAGAGCAAAGGCCCATACCAAAATGAATAATCATCTGTCTGTCAATGTTGTCTGAATCTCCAATCCGACTGCTACTCAAAGACCATCTACCAATCATCAACGGGTTGAAGCTCCAAGAAGACAGTTTACAAGGTTAGGCATGTCATTATCTCAAGCCCTTCAACATCTGCTCAGGGCCAATTTAGTGACATTGCGAGATCCTCCCGCCAATTCTGACACCTCGTCACCGAGATATAATCCAAATGCAAAATGCGCTTACCATTCAAACAGCCCCGGGCATGAGACTGATCAGTGCTGGGCTTTGAAGAACAAAATCCAGGATTTAATTGACAACAAGACTATTGAATTTGATTCTCCTCCGACGCCAAATGTAATTACCGCTCCAATGCCGAAGCACGACAAAGGTGTTAATGTCGTCGAAGATACAACTTTCATTGCCTCTATTGAAGAGTTAACTACTCCATTGAATGTAATCAAGAGCAATCTGTTGAAAGCTGGGACTTTCCCTGGCTGTGAAAAAGACTGTGTGGGCTGTATGAGATAATCTGATGGGTGTGAAGAACTGAAGAAAGGTATACAGCGCCTAATGGATAACCGTGAAATTCTATTCAAAAAGGTTCCCGCCATCAAAAATTCAATCGAAAAAGATGAAGATTTGGCCATCATAACAATTTCAAACAAACCTCTTAGGATCTCATCCAAAGGTCCTATCAGGATTTCAAACGAACCAATCATCGCTCCTCTCATAATCACTGCTATCGGACCTGTTCCATACACCTCTGATAAAGCGGTACCATGGAATTATGGTGCCGAGGTTTATTACCATGGGGTAAAACAAGATTCTTGGATTGATGATAATGAAGCTGGTGTTACTAATATTATTGGTTCTAGTAAAGTTACAAGAACAGGAAGGGTCTTTTCCTCTGATATCTCACCACCAACCGCTACCACGGTTCCAATCCGCATAACCAATGGCAATGCTGGTGCCAGTACTAAAGGGAAAGGGAAAGAAAGTGAGCCTGCCAGGGAAGAGGTACCAGCTAAAAAGTTTGTCATGGAAGAACCATCCACTCAAGAGATGGAGGAGATTCTGAAGATCATCAAGAAAAGCGACTTCAAAATAGTAGAGCAGTTGGGGCAAACCCCTTCTAAAATATCAATGTTGTCCTTATTGCTATGTTCTGACGCCCATGCACAAGTTCTGATTAAATTCTTGAAAAAGGCTCATGTGCCTCAAGAAACCACAGCCGACCAATTTGAGAACTGTGTAGCAAGTCTGACAGCCGACAATGGTCTGGGGTTCTCTGACGCAGATTTAACTCCCATGGGAAAGAATCATAATAAAGCCTTGCATGTTTCTGTTGAATGTAAGGGGGCCACTTTGGCACATGTTTTGGTGGACACAGGCTCATCTTTAAATGTGTTACCTAAAGGCGCTTTAGATCGGCTAGACTGTGAAGGTTTGGTTTTGAAGCCAAGTGATATTGTTATGAGGGCATTTGATGGGTTGAAAAGGATGGTTCATGGAGAGGTGGATCTCCCAATCAAGGTTGGTTCGCAGATTTTCAACTCCACATTCTATATAATGGACATACGGCCTGCGTATTCTTGCTTGCTTGGGCGCCCATGGATCCATGGGGCAGGTGCGGTCACTTCTACTCTCCACCAGAAGTTAAAATACCCAGTTCAAGGGAAGGTTGTCACTTTTTGCGGTGAAGAATAATTTATGGTAAGCCATCTCAATTCTTTCAAGTACGTAGAAATGGATGGCGAATTCATAGAAACTCCTTGCTAGACGTTTGAAGTTGTAGCTACTACCAAAATCTCCTCCGACACTCCAAGAGCCGATAAAGTTATCCCCAAGATGGTTTCTCTTAAGGATGCCCGTGCTGTGGTAGAAGAAGGAAACAATGAGATATGGGGTCAACTCCTTGATATCCCGTTCAAGACAGACAAATTTGGGTTAGGTTTCACCTCCAAAGCTTAGAAAGAAATTAGAGGTGCTCGTACTGGAAAGCCACCTCTCCACCTGAAAAGTCATGAAGTGAATGTTATAGAGGACTCTGATGATGAGTGTGATTTTGAAGACTGGATCTACCCGACAACCAAAGGGAAGCTCAACAACTGGAAATCAAAGGATTTCACTCTATGTCTATAATATTATTTCCAAACAATGACTTTTAAGCCATATGCCTTGCTCGGGGCACTTGGGTCCTTTTGTCAAGGGTTTTATTTATGTTCATCAAATCATTCAGCATATTGGACTCTTTTGCATTCAAATATTTGTGTTCATTGTCTTTCTTTTCTTTCAAAAACATTTCCAAAAAAAATAGCCATGTATCTTACATGCACACACACACACTCTTGCAGGTCTACATCCACTCTGGATCCTATTGCCAACAACTCTATTATTGCCAACTATGACTTTGAATGCCCTATCAACCAAGTCAAAGACGAAAGCAAGGAAGATTGTGACATACCAGGAGAACTAGCCAAACTTCTGTTACAGGAGGAAAAAGCTATTCAACCACATGAAGAGTCACTTGAGGTTATCAACTTGGGTACTGAGTCAGATAAGAAAGAAATCAGGATCGGGGCTAATTTGGAAAGCAGTGTCAAGATTCGCTTAGTTCAGATGTTGCACGATTATATGGAAGTATTTGCTTGGTTGTATGAAGATATGCCTGGTGTGATACGGTGGGAGAACTGACTTGAGATTTTGCGTTTGTGTTCGCAAATGTTTCGGTTTAGCAAGAGTCGCCACCGACTTTTTATTTTATCCTAAGGAAAGGTCAAAAAGCACAAGAAAGACCTTTGAGATGTTTTCTTGAGTTCGGGGAGTAGATTATGAAAAGGGAAGGTGCAAGCACCCTTTTCATCCATGGTTATCCATGGGCTCTTAGTTACTTGTTTAGATCACTTGCTTTGCTTTTCAATTGTTTGAAATGGTGCTTTGTGTGTAGTCTTTGAAAATGCTTTGAAAAAGAGGCCTTGTCTAGGCAACCTTTGTAATGATTCTTGTTTGAATATATACAAAGGTGTGTGTCTTTTTGAAAAGATATTTCAATGTTTTGAAAGTGGTTTTGAAATTGTGTTATGATGTGTGTTTGAAAACGGCAAGGATGTTTTGCAAGTTTTTGATCAAGTAACTAAGAGTCGTCTACCCTATTTTACTCAAAGATCTTTCTTATGTTTTTAACCCTTTTGACAGTGTTATTTCACCATTGTATTTGGTGAACAACCTTGTGTTAGGATGTTAAACGGGACAGGCGCGGGTCATCGTATACAATCATTGAAAGCAACTTGTGATACGCTCTAGCAATTTTGTAAGGGACGAGATCGTTTTATCGAAGGCAACATCGAGGGTCATCGAGGGACTACTATTTTTGTTTATCGAAGGGGCATTTGCTAGAGTGTCTCATATTCGAGGGACATGATTGCATTTTCCGAGGCAACAAGCGAGGTTACCCTAGAGGTGCAAGTGTGCATCGTGTTTGTCAATTTCATGCATTTGTCTTGTATTAGGTTATCTAGCGATTGATTTTGAATCTTGCCATACAAACCCTAATTACTGTACAGTATATTGAAAGCAGTAAATTGCAGGAATTTAAAGTCTAAGTTATTACAAAAAAGTATCCGGGGATGGGGGTACAATTATTTACAAATGGGGATGAGTCTCATAAGAGTAATAATGTCCAAATATGTGTTACAACCAAATTGAACTGTCGCAATTCAGTGTAAAATTATAACAAATTATAAAAATAAAGAGAATCAAAAATATTATGAGATGTATGTATTTATTTACAAATAAAAATTTAACCTAATAAAGATTAATTATTATTATTATTTTGGTATTTTTTAGGAATTTTGTGTAAAGAAAAGTTTTAAAGAAAGATTAATTACCTGAATTAATGTTTAATATTATTTTTGTATTTTTATTAAAGGTAATAATTATTTAAAAAGAAACTATATCAAAACAACATTTTAATACATTAATTTTATTATTAACAAAAGGAATGAAAAGAATTTATTTAGAATGAAAACAAATAAAAAAAAGTATTTGGTTTAAAAATAAAATAAAAAATGGGCTTTATGGAAATGTTTTTTGGGTGGCCCAAAGGAGACCAAATCAGGATGGAAAGAAAATGAGGGGGGTGCGCTAGCCGGCATTTGTTAGTGGGCTTAAGTTATGTTGCGCAAGACAGGCCCAACGTTTGTATAATGTTTTAGGGGTTCACTCATTAGGGTTTGCAAGTTTGGCTTTACAGCAGCGCCGTTCTTCTTCTCTCATTCTTCTTCTTCATCTTTCTCAAGCAACGACACTCTGATGTTCCTTCCATGGGCCTAGCTACCGGAGCGCCGCCCTCTTCCACTCTCTATCTTCTTACAGTGGCCCCAAAATTTGTTTGAACGGTACATTTTCGTTTCATTCATGTTTTAGGGTTTTTACAGTTTCAACGTTTGTTTGATTTTTTTGCTTGCATGTTCATGTTTTGCTTTACAGTTAATCTCTTAACCTTGGATGTTTTATGCAGTAAGGGTTTGAGGGGAATTTACCTTGAGTTAGTTTTGGAGAAGAGAGATGGAGGATAAGCCGGTGGCGCTCCTTGGAGGCTAAGGGAGGAGGAAGAATGTGACGATGGTTGCTTTTCTGGTATCTCTGTATTTTCTTGATTTGTTTGATGATGATGACTTTCTGAAAACTGAACCTCTTCCTTTCTCCTTGTTTTGATGTTGATGATGATCTTGATTCTGAAAAACATGTTGATTCTTGACTCTGAAACAATGTTTTGCTTCTGATTGTGTTGATGATGAACGTGATTCTCTGAACCTCTTCCTTTCTCCTTGTTAATGATGAGTTTGATTTCTGAAACTACTATGTTTTTGTCATTTCTGAACCTCTCTTCTTTTCTTCTTGGAATGATGTTGATGATGAGTGATGAAATCACCTCTGAAACAGATTTTTTGTTGGCTTGTTTTGAGTTTGTTGATTTGTGATACTGCTACTGATTTTTTATATTCTATGTTTGAAAATTGGTTTGCAGCTTATAGTTATTGGTTTGAAGGTTTTGCAGCTTGGAACTGCAGGTATGAATGTGTTTGATTTGCAGTTTGGAAACTGTAGGTCTTTGGTTTGAGCAAGCTTTTGGTTCTGCTTTGGCTATGTTTGTTGTTTGAGGGTTTACTGTTTGAACTGCAAGCTTTGTTTGGTTGATGTTTGATTTGCAGTTTTGGACTGCAGGTTTTATTTGCAGTTTGGAGACTGCAGGTTTTATTTGTAGTTTGTTTGTTTTGCAGTTGAAACTGTAGGTTTCTGGAAGCTAACAGTTTGGAAGGGTTTGGCAGGTTTTGGCCATTTGATGAGCTTGTTGAGCTTGTTGTTTTTGGGCAAGCTTGCAGGCTTATGGTTCGAGCAGTTTTTTTGTGTTTTGATAGCAGTTTATGCACTTTTGTGTTTGGCCTGTGTGTTTAGCAGGTTTGGAAATTGTAGTTTGCAGTTTGTTGCTAGCAGGCTTGAGCTTGAAAACTGTTTGGTTGTTTTCTGAGTTTGTGTTTAGGCTCCTGCAGGCTCTAATGTTCTCTCCCCCCTCTGAACTGTTATGCAGTTTTCTTTTATATCTCTTTTTGTTTCTGTTAACTTATGCTAGCCTTAGCCAAACTGCAAAACTTCTCACTAAAGGTCCTCTCTTTCTCTCTCTCATAAGCACTTTTTTGCTTATTATATTGTAATTTCTGAAAAGTTTGCCTAGGAAAATGATGATGGCTTTGACAAGTCTCTTTGGCTTGTAATTTGGTTTATCTCTCTGCATTGTATTACCTACTGCATATTTTCTGCATTGTGTACCTTCTGTACTTGTATGCTTTATGTGCTTTTGCCTTGACAGTTTGCATCTAGTTGCTATGCTTCTTGACTTGTTTATATTTGCCTTGCAATTTGCTGCAATGTTTGCAATGTTTAGTTACTGCAACTTGGCATTCAGTTTTGAATTTGGCGCCTTGGTTTTCCTTGTATCTTCACTTTGTAATTCAATATGCTTGCATTTTTTTATCTTTTACTTTTCTCTTTGTGAACCAAGAAGAGTGATCTTCTTGTGATTTGCAAAGAGAATAATAAAAACATGATGAACAAACAGCATTCTGATTCCGGCCGGCAAACTTTAATGATGATTTCTTTTCTTTCTTTTTCAATTGAAAATTCTTCTATATTAATCTCTTTTCTTCTGTCTTTTGCAGGTGAGTACCAATTGGATGATAGAGGAAACAGTAGAAGTCAAAGATCTTAGGAGATTAGGCTTAGATTTATTTTTTCATTTACTGTAAACAAATATTATCTTAAATACTATAAGTTGTAATCTTACAATATTTAAATAAATTTTGTAACAACATTTGAAGTAAATAAAGGTCTTTATCCAAAAGAAAATTTCTACTGTCAAATATCTTTTCAATTTTTTTATTTGCCTCTTCACTTTTATATTTAAGATTCCTGATTAAAAATAAACTGAAACGGCATTCCAGCATTTCCAATACAGATAACTTAAAATCCAAGTAATCTAAAAAAACTCTGCACTCTCATAGCTTGCGACATCATTCCAATCAACACACGCGTTGTGTATTCCAATAAGCAAGCAAGCCTTCCATTAACAAACAAAAATTTCGTTCTATTAACAAATAGATTCCTTAATATTCTAAGAGTCTCAGTTCTTATCCCAGATAATCAGGCCTTGAGAAACAACCAATAAACTTGAACAAGCGTGAAAACAATGTAACAGTTAACTGAATTTCTGAGGATTCAGTTTCTTCTGAGAAATACGAGCGAAAACCCTAATTCCGAATTTGTTGCCAAAGAAAGGTCTGCTTGATCAATTCCTGAGCCAATCTCAAAAATCAGAGAAAACCCTGGGGTTGTGATTTTCTTGTGAAAAAGGGAGGGCAAATTTTGGGGTACAACACCTGGGTTGGATACCAACATCGTGGTTCATCGTCTGCCAACTAAAGAAGATTGTCCTCCTGTTAAAGAAAAGGTTCGTCGCATGAGACTTGACATGTCTGAAAAGATCAAAGCCGAAGTAATGAAACAGTTTGATGCAGGATTCCTAGCTGTAACATCCTATCCTCAATGGGTGGCCAACATAGTGCCAGTGCCAAAGAAAGACGGAAAAGTTCGAATGTGCATAGACTATAGGGATCTGAATAGGGAAAGCCCCAAGGATGATTTCCCTCTACCACACATTGACGTCTTAGTCGATAACACTGCTCAGCATAAAGTCTTCTCATTCATGGATGGCTTCTCAGGCTATAATAAAGTAAAGATGGCTCCCGAAGATATGGAAAAAACTACTTTCGTCACACAATGGGGCACCTTCTGCTACAAGGTCATGTCGTTCGGGTTAAAGAATGCAGGGGCAACATATCAAAGGGCTATGGTTGCTTTATTTCATGACATGATTCATCATGAGATAGAAGTATATATGGATGATATGATCGCCAGATCACGAACGGAAGAAGAACATCTCGGTCACCTGCATAAACTATCCAAGAGACTGAAGAAATATAAACTGATGTTAAACCCTAACAAGTGCACATTCAGAGTACGCTCTGGAAATCTTATAGGTTTTGTTGTCAGCAATAAAGGCATTGAAGTTGATCCCGCCAAGATAAAGGCCATCCAAGAAATGCCATTCCCTCATTCTGAAAAAGAAATCAGAGGATTCTTGGGCCATCTCAATTACATTTCCTGTTTCATATCACACTTAACTGCTACCTGTGAGCCACTCTTCAAACTCTTGAAGAAAGATCAGGTAGTCAGATGGAACGATGAATGCCAGATTGCTTTTGATAAAATCAAGGAATACGTACAAGAACCTCCTATTCTCATGCCTCCAGTTGAAGGAAGACCCTTGATCATGTACTTGACAGTACTAGAGAATTTTATGGGGTGTGTTTTGGGCCAACATGACGAGTCTGGCCGAAAAGAGCATGCAATTTACTACCTAAGCAAAAAGTTTACCGACTGTGAAACCAGATATTCACTGCTCGAGAAAACTTGTTGTGCTTTAGCGTGGGCTACTCGCCGGCTAAGGCAGTACATGTTGACTCATATCACTTTGTTGATTTCTAAGATGGATCCTATTAAGTACATCTTTGAGAAACATTCCCTTTCCGGACGAATAGCCAGGTGGCAAATGATTTTGACTGAGTACGACATTCAATACACAAATAAAAAAGCCATCAAAGGAAGTGTACTAGCAGATCTTTTGGCCCATCAAGCTGTGGATGATTATCAGTCAATGAACTTCGACTTCCCTAACAAAAATATTATGCTGGTAACCGACTGTGCGAAACCTAGACCGTATGACAAACCTGAACAAGGGTCCCGATGGACTATTGTATTCAATGGGGCTTCTAACGCCTTAGGTAATGGAATTGGTGTTGTGATCATCTCTCCTGAAGGTTGCCACACTCCTTTCACTGCCAGACTATGCTTCGATTGCACAAATAATATGGCTGAGTATGAAGCATGCATCTTAGGTCTGAAAGCTGCCATTGACTTAAGGATCAAGCATTTGGATGTGTTTGGAGATTCCGCCTTGGTGATCAGCCAAGTAAAAGGAGATTGGGACACTAAAAACCCTAATCTTATCCCTTACAAGGAGTTTGTGTTATCCCTAATTCCTTACTTCGAAGAAGTCACGTTCGAGCACTTCCCTAGAGAAGAAAACCAGTTAGCTGACGCTTTGGCAACCATGTCTTCAATGTTCAAAGTCAGATGGGATAACGAAGCCCCTATGATAGCAATCGAAAGATTCGATGAACCTGCACATTGTTATAAGCTTGACACCGATGCGGAAACGCCATGGTACCATGAGGTAATGAGATACCTTGAAGCACAAGAGTATCCAGAGGGAGCATCTATCAATGACAGAAAGTTCTTACGAAGATTTGCAGCCAAATTCTTCCTAAGTAACGGGATATTATACAAACGTAATCATGATTCAACTCTACTCCAATGCGTGGATAAGAGGGAGGCAGAGGAAATCATGGAAGACATGCACGATGGCCTTTTTGGTACTCACTCAAGTGGACATACGATGGCTAAGAAAATCTTAAGAGCTGGTTACTATTGGTCAACGATGGAGACCAATTGTCATCAACATTCTAGAACTTGTCACAAATGCCAAATCTACGTTGACAAGGTCCATGTACCTCCAATCCCTCTGAATGTCATGACCGCTCCATGGCCATTTGCAATGTGGGGTATTGATATGATCGGAGAGATCAAGCCCACGGCTTCCAACGGACATCGTTTCATTCTTTTTGTTATCGACTATTTCACCAAATGGGTCGAAGCCGCCTCATTTTCCTCAATCACCAAGAATGTGGTAGCTAGATTCATCAGACACAACCTCATCTGTCGTTATGGTATCCCCGAAAGGATCATCACAGATAATGGGACTAACCTCAACAATGCCATGATCAGGGAATTGTGCACTCAATTTAAGATCAAGCATCACAATTCTTCTCCGTATAGACCAAAAATGAATGGCGCAGTCGAAGCGGCCAACAAAAATATTAAGAAGATTATGCAGAAAATGGTGGTGACCTATAAAGATTGGCACGAGATGTTACCATTTGCTCTACATGGCTATTGTACTTCAGGTAGAACATCAACTGGGGCAACCCCCTTTTCTCTAGTCTATGGCATGGAAGTTGTTTGGCCAGTAGAAGTTCAAATTCCCTCGCTGAGGATTATGATTGAGGCAGGTCTAGGCGAAGACGAGTGGATTCAAACGAGATTAAATCAGCTGAACTTGATCGATGAAAAACGATTAGCTGCTATTTGCCATGGTCAGACGTATCAAAAACGGATGATCAAGGCTTTCAACAAAAAGTTCAAGCCTCGAGTATATCAAGTTGGTGACCTGGTGATAAAACGCATCATTTTACCACAAGGTGACCCCAGAGGAAAATGAACTCCCACCTATGAAGGGCCATTTGTTGTCAAGAGAGTTTTCTCTGGCGTTGCCATAATGCTGACTACTATGGATGGCGAAGATTTCCCGCATCCGGTAAACGCGGACATAGTTAAAAAATACTACGCATAAGAGACCCGTTAGGTTGACACACCTAAGCAAAAAAGGGGCATCCCGGCAAACCAAAAGGTTTGGGAAAAAATTAGGGATATATGCAAAATATTGTACACCCGGCAAGTTGAAAACCCGAAAGGGCGACTTGGGGAAAAAAAAGGGGTATCCTGGTGAACTGAAAACCCGAAAGGGAGGTTCAGGCAAAAATTATGGATTAAAAGCGTACGACTATGTCCCGTAAAATCAACACTGTCAATTCTATCACCAAGGTCCAAGTTCAAATGGTCCAGGATCAATCCAATTGATTTCGATCAACAACAAAGGATATTCGAAGACATTGGGGCAAAAGTAGAGTTGGAAGGCAATGGGATCATTTCACATGGCTATTTGTTTTCATCTCTCAATTTTTCTTTTCCTTTTGGCGATTTCCTCTTACTAGGATTTCCGTCTCTATGTACAAAAACGCCTATTCATGGGCAAAATATCAATACAAATACACTTTGAAGTGCAAAATTTTCTGTTTTTGTTTTGAATGCAAATTTGTCCAATGACTAAAATTGAATAAACATATGCATATGAACATAATTAAAACTATTTGGCACATGTGTCCTGCTAAGAAGCAGCATCAAAAACAGAACATCAGTGCACAACAGCACTAAGCATCTCTTTTAAATGTATGTGAAATAGCCCCACAGAGTTATCTCATCATCATTATCCCCACCAGGGCGGTGATAATAAACCTTTCCCCAATGGAGTTGCCCACAAAATCTCCTTACACGAGATGATCCCCGGCCAGAGTCTCAACCTCTTGACAGCTTTCTCCCCAGCTAAAGCCTATGAGACCTCTCCCTAAAGGGAATTCACCTCCTCAACAGGGTTTATTTCCCCAACAGAGTTGATTCCCCAGCTGAGTATACACTCCCCAGCTGAGCCCATGTCCCCAACAGAGTATACTCCCCAGCGAGCCCATCTTCCCCAGCTTAGTATATCTTCCCCAAACCAAGGTTTTTATCCCCAGCGGAGTATATCTTCCAACCAAGATTGTATTCCCCAAGCTGAGTCCATCTTCCTCAGCTGAATATATCTTCTCCAGCTGAACCCAAATTCCCCAGTTGAGTCCAAATTGCCCAGCTGAGTACATCTTCTCTGACCAAGGCTATTTTCTCCAAACAGAATTTATCCTCCCCAGATGAGCCCTTCATCCCCGGCTGAGCCCGTCCTCCTCAGTTGGGTGTATCCTCCCCAAACAGAGTCTGCCTTACCCGATTGAGTCTATACTCTCCAGTTTGAATTCCCCTTTCAAAAGACTACTAATCACAGGGCCACAATCCCTGATCCCCAGTAAATCCTTCAACAAAGCCTTTATTATTACCAAGAAATTCTATGAAGCCTGGATCCGACCAGATATTAGCATAATTTTCAATTTATTACTGAAGCCTGGACCCGACCAGATAACAGTTTGACTTCTTCAATTACTGAAGCCTGGACCCAACCAGATAACAGTTTGACTTCTTGAGTTACTGAAGCCTGGACTCGACCAGATACCAGTTGATCTCATTTTTCAAAATGCTATGAAACTTGGACCCGACAAGATAATAGCCTAACTCTTCACAGAAATAGAAGAACCTGAACTCAAATCTGACCAAGGTTTAACTTCTTTTCCCCAGTAGAGTTGTCTCTATATCCCCAACAAAGGACTGAGAAACCTGGATCCGACCAGATATCATTCCTTATTTCCATCCTTTCAAGAAAGCCATTGTGAAGCCTGGATCCGACCAGATAACAATCATCCTCAGAGATTCATTGTGAAGCCTGGATTCGACCAGATAGCAATCATCCTCAGAGATTGTTGTGAAGCCTGGATCCGACCAGATAGCAATCACCCTCAGAGATTCGTTGTGAAATCTGGAAATCGACCAGATAACAACTAAATCCCCAAGCAGTTTATTGTGAAGCCTGGACCCGACTAGATAACAATTGACTTCATCAAAGAAATCTGCAAAGCCTGGACCCGACCAGATAACAGTTTTCAACTAGTTTATTGTGAAGCTTGGACCCGGCCAGATAACAATTGACTTCATCAAAGAAATTTGCAAAGCCTGGACCCGACCAGATAACAGTTTTCAACCAGTTTATTGTGAAGCCTGGACCCGACCAGATAACAGTTTTCAACCAGTTTATTGTGAAGCCTGGACCCGACCAGATAACAATTGACTTCATCAAAGAAATATGCAAAGCCTGGACCCGACCAGATAACAGTTTTCAACCAGTTTATTGTGAAGCCTGGACCCGACCAGATAACAATTGACTTCATCAAAGAAATCTACAAAGCCTGGACCCAACCAGATAACAGTTTTCAACCAGTTTATTGTGAAGCCTGGATCCGACCAGATAACAATTGACCTCATCAACCTCAGAAATCTACGAAGCCTGGACCCGACCAGATAACAAGTTTTCAAACAGTATATTGTGAAACATGGGCCCGACCAGATAACAATTAACCATGATTCCCGGAAAGACACTATGAAGCCTGGATTCGACCAGATAATAGTACAACTTTCCAAAAGACCATAAAGCCTGGACTCGACCAGATAATAATTTTCAAAGAGTTTTTTGTGAAGCCTAGATCCGACCAGATAACAGTTAATTCATCCTTTCCTCCGGTAAGTTACTGTGAAGCCTGGATCCGACCAGATAACAGTTAACCTCTGCATCCCCAGCAAGTCATTATGAAACCTGGACCCGACCAGATGACTATTCAATTTCAAGGAATTTTCTGCATCCGACCAGATAACAGTTAATTCATCTCTTCCCCTAGTAAGTTTCCATGAAGCCTGGATCCGACCAGATAGCAACCGAATACTTCATCCTCAGTAATTGTGAAGCCTGGATTCGACCAGATAACAACTGATATTTGAGTGATGTTCCCCAGCAAAAGCATCCCTTCAATAAAAATTTGAAGATATACATATTCTTCATTTCCAACAGGCAATCAGGGATTCAACCTCCAAAGATTTCCACAGCAACAGTCAGGGATTTATTTTCCCGGACGAAAACACATATTTCACATTCATACATCATAGCATGTACATACCAATGCATTTAGCATGATACCATATCTGGTGAACATCATGCAAGCATATGCATTTTTACTAACCCCTTTTCTCCCAGGTAAAACGTCAAGTTTAGTATGAATCAATAAGAGATTTGTGTTAATACTTCTTCCAGCATTTACCAACATTCCTCCCAAATGGCATCTATAAGCCCATTCACCATCCATCTTCGAGTGCAAATTTCTGGGCACTCTAGTGTTCAATCATCTTTCACCTTCAAGTCACGAATGGCGGCTCTGCCAATCTAACTCTTCAGGTTCAAGAAGTTTGAACAGGGGCAGCTGTTGCACCCCAAAATTTTCCCTCATTTCTCAAGGAATCACTCTAGATCCTCAAGTTTTCTCTCATCCAATTCCAGGCCTTGAATTATCAATTTCTCCAAGCAGACCATTCACAAAGGCAAAATGGTCATTTGCATGCTGAGAAGTCCAACCTTGACTTTTGGATCAAAATCAAATCTCAAAAATCATATTTTATCAAGACAAGTTGGAATATGAAGTTTGCTTCATCAAGAGTTTCAAAAGTCAAATTTTATTTTGAAAGAATCAAATTCTAAAGACTTAGAAAATTTTCTAAGTATTTAAGAAATATGATAATTTCATAACTTCCGGGTCAGTGTTCACACTCAACAAATTCTGGATATTCTTAAGACAGAATTTGGTCAGAACTTCTGGGCCAGTGTTCACAAAGGTTCAGTCAGAGTTTGCAAAGGTTAAATCAAAGAAGGTAACAAAGCGTGCTATAAGCATACTGGAAGTTCTGAAGGATCCTTCAGAATAAGCTGAAATCAGAAGATAAGAGGATAAGAAGATGAGATGCTACGCTGAAGCAGAACTTCTAATCCAGAGTCAAGCAAGGATCCAGAGTTTCACATCGGAGCCCATTTAATGCTTACAACCACTTATGAAGTCTTTATCCAAGGGATTCACACCACGTGTACCCCTACTGTCTTGGGAAGACAAACTTCTATGCAAAAGTATGCTAGACCCACGTGTTGTTTCTACTTTTCCTTAATTCACGCTGCCAAATCCAGGTGAGGTGCTGTTAACCACCCAACTTGAATGCATTGAACCCCCATTTGTTTAAGCTTACTTCAAGAGTAAGTCAGCATCTAGCATATGATGTTGGTGTTGCTTGACCGCCCCAAATGCAAAACTTTGCCTATAAATAGAACACCATTTGCACACTGAAAAGAGGCAAGAAAAAATTTGTGAAAGAGACGAGAGAATTGAGGAAGAAGGCTTTGAACCACTGCAAAATTTCCAAGAACCCAGGAAACTATAAACAAAAAATACCAAAATCTTAGCATTAAATCCTTATATTCAAGCTTCATTTTTCCTCAAGTGTTCTTGATTAAAGCCATCCCAAATTCTATAATCAAACAGTAACACATTCTCCACCAATATCAATTTAAAAGGATCAGAACTTCACCCCTTAGTTGTCCCAGAAGTTGTAAACTTCCATCCTGCTGAGTACGTGAAGAAGCTACTCAAAACATCACCAGAATTCAAGAACAACCTTCAGTTCACATAATCCTTTCCAGCAGCAAGGTAAGTTTTCTGCTGACTCACATCATATTGATTAAGCATTGTCATATTTTGCATATTTATCACAATGTAGATATTCTGATCCTGATGAGGTGCATATTCTAAAAATTTGTGCATCTGCCCGCCTAAGTAAGAAGGAATCCCAGTTCAGAGTTTCATAAAGAAATTAGGGTTCAGAATTAGAATTAGTAAATACATGTTGCTTCTAATTTGTGCTTTTGATATTTCATAAAATTTGTCATAATTGTTATGCATGCAACTTCTGTTATGTAAATGACTAAGCTGCAGATGTTCTGACTGGCATGGAGAGAGGAAAAGTTCTGACAATTGCATCAGAACTTCTGAAAATTTCTGAATTCTCAGAAGATCCAGAACTTCTGAACTTCCATGTTTTTGCTAACATGTTTCTGTTTGTGCAGCAAGTTAGAGTCAGAACTTCTGACCTCTTCTATTTTTAGCACTTTGCGATGATTATGTTTTCTTTCTCTTTTTTTTATTATTTTGCCATCATACTTTATTTTATTTTTAATCAAAAAACACCAAAAATATTTTATATTTGCATGTTATATTTTCTTTTAACATAAAAAGACAAAAAAATATTTTCTTAAACAAAAGTTATTTCCCTTTTTAAACAGACAAACATTTTACATTTCCTGTACATTCTTATCTATTTCAATATGGTTGTAATAGTAACCTAGAATTTTAGCTTGCAACCCCCATTCATAAATATGTACCCCATCCCCTTAAATATTGTAATAGCGTAGGACTTTACATTTCTGCACTGTTATTACTTTCAATATATGCTAGTAATTAGGGTGTGTATGACAAGATATGAAAATTGATAAATTGATCACCCTAATCAAGACAAATTATGCATGCAATCAAACACCCTTGCACACATGCACCCTTAGGGTAATTTCACTTGTTGCCTTACAAAATGGCTATGTTATGCATGTGGGGTGTCTTAGCACAAAGGAATCGAAAATACAAGATCATAGTCCCTCGATGACGCTATCAAAGTTGACTTTAAAATGATCTTAGTCCCTAAAGAAAATGTGCTAAGTCATTTCACAACATTTCTATCATGGTCATACGATGACCCAACGCTCGTCCCTTCACATCCAATGATGGGGCTTCTTACCAAAACAATGGTAAGGTAGCAACATCTAACGGAGGAGGAAAAGAACATCTAAGACCTTTTGAGTAGGTAGATTACTGTTGTACCCCAATTTTTGACCTAAGATCCCATTTTTATTTTTGCATTTTTACAAAGGTCAAGGTCACTAAATATAGTTGGTTTTAACCTCTCACCTTTGAGCATTGATTATGCAGAAATTGTCAAGCGTTTTGAACATTCTTAGCCTATGTATCACTAACTTCTAATCAAGCACAAAATGTGTGTTGTTTGTTTTGAACATTCAGCCTGCTTCGACTGCACAAGTTTGCTGCCTGCATGCCTCTTTCGAATCTGGACAAGTTTACTGCCTGCAAACATGCTTCGATTGGGCAACATTGCTTCCTTCGAACACGGGCTTTCGATTGGGCGATATATTTGTTTCGATCCACATGCTTCTATTCAACAACATTGCTTCCTTCGAACACGGGCTTTCGATTGGGCAATATGTTTGTTTCGATCCACATGCTTCTATTCAGCAACATTGCTTCCTTCGAACACGGGCTTTCGATGGGCAATACAGTCTCCCTTCAGTCACAAGCTTCGATTTGGAAGTAGTCTCCTTCAGTCACAAGCTTCGATTAGGCAATACAATCTCCCTTCAGTCACAAGCTTCGAGCTGGACATGTGATTTCCTTCAAGGTGGCCTCCTTCGATTCACAAGTTAGACCACTAAACCCTTCGAAGCAACATACATAGAGCACATAAGTGGCCTCCCATATACTGCCAAACTCAAGCCAGCTGTGCTGCTATGCAGCAGTCCTGCACCAACCTGTCGCTAAGCTTCAAATGATTGAAAAGCCTGCGTTGACAGTCCTGTACTTGTACAAAAAAGGAGTGCACAAGAACTGCATTGAAGAAAACAAGGGGGCAATATACCCAAATAATTCAATCATTATTTTGTTTTCCCTCCAAAACCATATCAAAGCTTCAGCCACCTCGCCTATAAATACAAGGCTTCACAACATGTTCAGAGGAGGATTTTTGGGACCAAAGGAACAAACCTCCCAGATTTTCTCAAACACAACAAATCTCTCAAGTCCCTTCAATACTTGTGAGAACAAACAGAATCCCACACACTTCAGTCTCCTTCGATTCTGAAGAACACCCCAAACATAGTTGTTTTGTTCAAACTTAGAAAGACAACCTTCTGTGACAACCATTCGAATCCAGCAGGAAAAACCTCACGCTTGTTATCCTCTTTCGAATCCAGCATCAAAGGCCAAACCCCTGGTCCCTCCCTTCGAATCCAGAAGCGCTCCAGGCAACCACCTTACTGCCCAGTACACGTCCCAGCCTCAAGCAAGGTAAGTCATACTTAGCCTTGAACTTTTCTTTTCATGCCATAACATGTAAATAATACTTTTTTCGTTTCATACATGTACATACCACTGTTCCTTTGATTCCACCCTTTTAACATATTTTTTAGAACTGAGCTCTTTCGTTGCCTTCTGTTTACATGAACTAGCTTTGATTATTAAACTATTTGAAAGACAAATATTAGCATGGCCTCAGGCTATGTTGTCATTTAACGTTTGAAATGAAAGAAACAGGAAACAGGAAATAGGAAACGAAGCTGCTGGCTTCTACCCCCTTTCTCCAGGTCGAACGAAAGATACAACCAGGAGGCAAACCATGTCCAATCGAAAGACATTCCCTCACTGTTTTCAACCCCCAATTGAAGAAGGCAACAAGGCAGAATCAAAAGACTTCGCCATACACTGACTGCCAGGCCAATCGAAGGACAAAACCTCACTGGTGCAAACTTCCAGTCGAAGGATACAACTTACTGCTGCCTTTGCCCAATCGAAGGACAGAACCTCCCTGGTGCCAGCCTCCAATCGAAGGACAGAACCTCCCTGGTGCCAGCCTCCAATCGAAGTACAGGACCTTGCCCCTGCCAAAGCCCAATCGAAAGACGTGACTTTGCTGTTGCCAGCCCAATCGAAGGAGACCAACAGAAGGCCAGTCGAAAGATGCTACTGCCTGGGTCGAAAGACACCCATTTTTCTTACTTTTTTCTTTTCCTTCATATTTTTTTATGCTTTTTGATATGTTTGTAATAGCGTAGGTTTTTATCTTTCTGCATTTTTATTTACTTTGTACAAAGCTAGTAATTAGGCAAGATAAAATCAATAAATAAACAAACCAAAAAAATCAAAAACACTCTTTAATCATTACTTGAACATACTTTAAAACATGCAAAAACACTCAACAAATCAAAACTTCCCCCAAGGGCATGTTAACTTCGTTCTACCGCGATACTGGCCGTGCCTATTGCTAGAATGCGTGCGTTAATGTCACCCACTAAAAAACACAAACAAATCAACCTTTTTCTAGAGGAACTACGGTGTTTTGATTCCTTCATTGGATACGTAGGCAAAGGGTCACGAAACCCTCACGAACGCAATAATAAAAACTCATTTTTCCCCTTAAACCAACATAGTTGTAGATAAATACACCCTTGTATATAACAAACAATTTTAACCAAGAAACAGATATTTCAAAAGGTTCCTGCGGAGTACCGCAGATGCATTGGGTGCTAATACCTTCCCATTGCATAACCAACCCCCGAACTCTTGATCTCTTTCCAAAATGCATTGTAAGTATTATTTTACATTGCATGTTTTAGGGTTTTATTTCGCTCTTTTCCCTTTTCCCTTGGAAATAATAAAGCGCGGTGGCGACTCTTGCTTTTGTGAGTCAAGTTAATTAATAGCTTGATCTCTGATTTTCACCGCTACAGAATTGGCGACTCTGATGGGGACAGATTGACCTCTTGCTGGTCCATCCCTAAGTGGGTTAAGCCTAATTTGCAATATCTGTTTTTTTTATTACTTGTTTGTTTGATTATATGTGTATATATTGTGATTATTTGGGTGTTGATAATATTTACAAAGGATAAGTCCTATACCCGGACTAAGTTACACTTAGGAATAGGACGGGCGGTATAGTCGTGTTAACTTTGAGGGAGTAATCCCGAAGAAGGGGGCATGAGATCCCCCACTCAGTGGAAGGCCCTTTTGAACGTAATATTTGTTTACCGAGTAATCGGGAAGACATTATTATTTTCAACCTGGGAGCCAGAGAAGCTGAGAACCGTAGAACCCTAACACATCTTGGCCTTTTAGGTGTAGTGCGGAGATTATAACGGGAGTAATCTGGAAATTGTTACGCGATGCTACGCTCGGATGAGTTTCTCTTGAGAATATTGCTAATTATTGAGTAATCAAGACGTTGGTAATATCCGAAGGAGGAATGTAGACTCCGAGAACTCTTAGAACCTTGTATTGCAGGTGTGATTAAACCTTTAGTACATACCTTGGGGATGTTCTTTACCTTTGACTCCATGCTCGTGACGTTGAACCTTTCAACTTTATTTGTGACCTTGACTTGTGGTTGTTGCATAGCCATGCATTCATGCATCCATGAAACCCTTTTCACTTGATTTTCAAGGAATTTGGAGGTCTTTCTTTGTAAACATCACAAGTTTCGTCAAGCTCAATGGATCTTGGGTGTTGATAGGGTGAAAACCCTAATCCACCAAAATGGATGATTGATCTTGATGATAACTTGATCAACGCTTTGATCCCATTTAAAATTCATCTTCTATCTTCATACTTTGATGTTTACAACTTAATATCTTGAGTTCCTTGAAAGTCAAATAAAAACTCTCTTTTGCATATCATGCATCATTCTACATTTTTGGTTTCCAAGGTCTTTTTCCAAATCTTATTTTTCCTTTGGTCTCACCAGTACAACACTCGCACTAAGGGAACAATGGAGAATATCAAGCAAGATATTTTTGAACTCCGTAGAGAGATGACTATTTTGAAAGCTAGTGTGGAGCACTTAATTGGTTTGGTCTGAATTTTGGTTGCCGCCCAAGTCAACCCCTTTGCTAAAGCATAAGTGACTCTCTATTGATTTTGGTCTTGAAGTTCAGGAGAGGTTTCCTTCAGCACAAATCCAGATGGAAAGCCTTCCCAGATTATTAACTTATTCATGCTTTTTGCAATTTTTCTTGATTATCAAAACATTGTTTGCATGAAAGAACTTGTTTGCATCTGAATGATTATCTTAATACAATTAGTATGTTTGTCTTGAAGAAATTCATTTGTTTCACTCATATTTGTTTTCAAATTTTAAATTTCTTTTTGCATTAAGATACCAACTTGTTGCCCATTCTCTTGCCTAGGCAGAGATTGGAGGGAGGATGATGATCTAAAGAACACAAAGTCTCTGGTTGTATGCTTTTTGAATAAAATCTTGCCGACGATGTACAGGCATTGTTTCAAATCCATAAACACCGGAGATATAAGGAAGATAATCCTTTGCTAACCCCTTTTGAGCCTTGAAGTAGGAGTTTCTTTTCTATACGAAAAAACCCTTAAATTATAACTTGGGGCAGGGTAGTTTTCAGTTAATCTAATTGAGTGTTCAAAATTCATAAGAAAGATATTTCTGAAGAGAAACTACGAGGGTTATCCTTCATGCATAGTGAAGCCAGAAGATGTGGAACCACAATGTTATCCCTCATTCATCAAGAAACGAGGCAGTCACAATCTTTTCAACAAGTTAAGACACGCTAATGTCACCTGTTTTGTTCAAAAAATCAAAAATCAAGAAAAAAGGCCTGCTAAGTCGAAAACTTGAAAACGTGCGACTTAGGCAAAAATTAAGGCATCCCGCTGGACTATCAATTCAAAAGAATTAGTCCAGGCAAAAGTTAGGGAAAACAAAAATTGCAAAGAAAAGACTACAAAGAAAAGTCCTCAGCAAAGAACAAATGGGTGACTACAAACACGAAGACATAAGGGTGGTTTCTACTCTGAAAGCCTCGTCGTTTCCTTAACCATCACAAAATCCTTTTGAGAGATGAACGCTCATGTTGGATTAACTGAACATAGGGTTGGAGAACATCACGAAGAATGGGTGGGAACCAAATAATTTTGAGCCTTAAATCTTTTTTTTTATCTAAAACCATGAACCAGGCCACGTTACAACCTTCAAAAGTCCTAATTGAAGCAATGTTATTTTGAAAGCATACTTCAATGAGATAATGTTCCTGACTCCCATGAATGTTCTAAATGGTTATGTTGGTATCATATGTTTTTCCTACACAAAAAAAAAATGGTGCTCTAACTCGCAAAATTTGTGCGGTATCTTTTCAAAATCTTCAAGACTTACATAACTGTTGCATTAGAATTTTCATTCTCATTATAAACTTTTTCTAACTGCAAAACATTTGTTTGATATCAAGGAAGCTCACATATAAGCACCAGTGATGAGTTTATTCTTTTAAGGCCTGAAACTATGTTGAGTAATTGATGAATCATTTCAAGGAAAAATCATATCCAGGGGGCATGTCACATGAAGACCTTAAGCACAGACATGTTGCCTCTCCCAGTTAATGCTTTCCCAACTTGTTTACTCTTTTGGGGCAAAATTTGAAGACTTTGTTGCGCCAACTACAGTCAATCCGGGGCAACCACGTCGAGATTTGATGAATCTCTCTAAGAGTTTGAAGACACCAGAGCACGGTGAATGCCAGGTCTTTTGTAAAATCCTCTTGAGACGATTTCTCCTCATCAACCATATAGCTTGGGGCATTTTAGAAGTGAAGTTATTCGCGAGAATTGTCGTGCAACATGCAGCTTATCAGCAGTAAACTTGTGGCATCCAAAATTAGTCCCAGGGGCAATCCAGATTTGTTACGATATGTGATATGTTTTGCACACATTATCAGAGGATGGTGTTCCCAGTATTTCCAGCTAAGCATGACTTTTTCCAGCTGAAGCATTGTTTGTGTTGTTATCCTTTCAATGGATTGTTGATGATAGAAGACTGGACTTTGGGTTTTCTACCTGAAAATATCTTCCTCTCCAAAGATATTTAAGCCTTGTAAAAGGACTTTGCTCCAATGATGGCTTTTGTTCTATCTCCAATAATGTTCCCATCTTGTTGAGATTAGCGGAATGTCGGGTTGTGCTGTGATGTCTTATCATCTTCTGTCTATCTCTTCTATTTGTTTTGTCAACATATACATGACATTCATTTATTCATTCACACTTGCATCATGCATACGCATTCGTATTTATTGATATCATTGAGTTCGTATACTTTGGTTATGTCTATTCAAATAGCGTATTTGATCTTTCCAAATAGAGTGTCAACTTAAGCAGAAAGTGCGCCTCCTTTCTAATTCCCCACTGAGTTAACTCTCGTGGAAGAATCTTGCTTTAGCTTTCCTTTTCCATCTCTGGATAGGATAAATCCCCATTTGAGTTATTTCCTCATTGGGTGGAGTCTTGTTTGACTATTTTCTCTCCAGTTTATTCCTGGATTGACCTTTGTCCCTTGTGAACGATACCCTGTGGATATCTCTAGGCTGTGAAACCTAGATGGAGAGTGCATTTATTTTGCAATGTAAATACTTGGTCTCCTCAGGAAGGATTTATTCATGGTTCCCCATTGAAGATGAACTTTATTCCCTAGTAGTGTTATCATAACCTTCTTCTGGAATGTCGACGTGACAACAAGCGACTGACTCTTTATTTGAGCAGTTTGATTATATCTGAATTTCTTTATGTTATGACAAATGGCGGTCTCTTCATGAGCAGTTTGTCCATCCCAGATGAAATTATTGACTCTCACCTCTAGCAATATCTTCATGATATTTTATGGATATCTTTGAAAGCAACAAGTGGCAGACTCTTCATGAGCAGCTTGTGTGCTTTAATATTCTTTGAAGACAGCAAGTGGCGGTCTCTTTATGAGCAGCTTGTGGGTTATTGGCAACAAGTGGCGGACTCTTCATGAGCAGCTTGTGTGCTTTAATATTCTTTGAAGACAACAAGTGGCGGTCTCTTTATGAGCAGCTTGTGGGTTATAAGCAACAAGTGGCGGACTCTTCATGAGCAGCTTGTGTGCTTTAATATTCTTTGAAGACAGCAAGTGGCGGTCTCTTTATGAGCAGCTTGTGGGTTATTGGCAACAAGTGGCGGACTCTTCATGAGCAGCATGTGTGCTTTAATATTCTTTGAAGACAGCAAGTGGCAGACTCTTTATGAGCAGCTTGTGGGTTATTGGCAACAAGTGGCGGACTCTTCATGAGCAGCTTGTGTGCTTTAATATTCTTTGAAGACAGCAAGTGGTGGTCTCTTTATGAGCACCTTGTGGGTTATTGGCAACAAGTGGCGGACTCTTCATGAGCAGCTTGTGTGCTTTAATATTCTTTGAAGACATCAAGGGGCGGTCTCTTTATGAGCAGCTTGTGGGTTATTGATATCTTTAAAAGCAACAAGTGGCGGACTCTTCATGAGCAGCTTGTGTGCTTTAATATTCTTTGAAGACAGCAAGTGGCAGCTTCTTTATTTGAGCAGCTTGTATGTCATAGTATTTTTGGAAGACAACAAGTGGCGGCCTCTTTATTTGAGCAGCTTGTGTATCCCCAACAATAATGTCTACTCAGCAAATGGCATCACTTCGGAAAAGTCCCATGGGGAAGTTTGTATTTTATCCTTTTCAAGCGATATCTTGGTTAAAAAAGGATTGTGTTACCATTCTTGGCAAAATTCAGAGGTCAGAGATGTTTATTTCCAGTCACAGTACTGATGTCAATCATTTCCTTTTCCAGTCACAGTGCTGATGTCAATCATTTCCTTTTCCAGTCACAGTGCTGATGTAAATCATTTTGTTTTCCAGTCACAGTGCTGATGTCAATCATTTTGTTTTCCAGTCACAGTGCTGATGTCAATCATTTCCTTTTCCAGTCACAGTACTGATGTAAATCATTTCTTTTTCCAGTCTCCGTACTGATGTAAATCATTTTTTCTCCAGTCTCCGTACTGATGTCAATCATTTCTTTTTCAGTCTCAATACTAATGTAAATCATTCAAGAGTCTCTCATTTGAAGTCTATGACTCTGTTTCCCCAGTGGAATTATAATTTGTTCCCCTGTGGGATTACTGTATAATGTGTTTGGTTTCTCCAGCATAGTTTGTCTCATATGGCGTCATTCCCCATAAAATTCAGAGCATTGTATTCATATCATATCATAAACATAATTGTGGTATCTTAAGGCCAAAAATTGTGTATTCTATATTTAAGTCCCTTCAATCTCGTCAAAATGAAGATCCCAATCTTCATATCTCCAGACAGAAGAAACTTAAATAGGGGCAGCTGTTGTACCCTAATTTTTGACCTAAGATCCCATTTTTATTTTTTCATTTTTACAAAGGTCAAGGTCACTAAATATAGTTGGTTTTAACCTCTCACCTTTGAGCATTGATTATACATAAATTGTCAAGTGTTTTGAACATTCTTAGCCTATGTATCACTAACTTCTAATCAAGCACGAAATGTGTGTTGTTTGTTTCTTTGATTTCATGTGCTGACAGGTCTCCTTCGATTCAGCCTGCTTCGACTGCACAAGTTTGCTGCCTGCATGCCTCTTTCGAATCTGGACAAGTTTACTGCCTGCAAACATGCTTCGATTGGGCAACATTGCTTCCTTCGAACACGGGCTTTCGATTGGGCAATATGTTTGTTTCGATCCACATGCTTCTATTCAGCAACATTGCTTCCTTCGAACACGGGCTTTCGATTGGGAAATATGTTTATTTCGATCCACATGCTTCTATTCAGCAACATTGCTTCCTTTGAACACGGGCTTTCGATGGGCAATACAGTCTCCCTTCAGTCACAAGCTTCGATTTGGAAGTACAGTCTCCTTCAGTCACAAGCTTCGATTAGGCAATACAATCTCCCTTCAGTCACAAGCTTCGAGCTGGACATGTGATTTCCTTCAAGGTGGCCTCCTTCGATTCACAAGTTGGACAACTAAACCCTTCGAAGCAACATACTTAGAGCACATAAGTGGCCTCCCATATACTGCCAAACTCAAGCCAGCTGTGCTGCTATGCAGCAGTCCTGCACCAACCTGCCACTAAGCTCCGAAAGACTGAAAAGCCTGCGTTGACAGTCCTGTACTTGTACAAAAAAGGAGTTCACAAGAACTGCATTGAAGAAAACAAGGGGGCAATATACCCAAATAATTCAAACATTATTTTGTTTTCCCTCCAAAACCATATCAAAGCTTCAGCCACCTCGCCTATAAATACAAGGCTTCACAACATGTTCAGAGGAGGATTTTTGGGACCAAAGGAACAAACCTCCCAGATTTTCTCAAACACAACAAATCTCTCAAGTCCCTTCAATACTTGTGAGAACAAACAGAATCCCACACACTTCAGTCTCCTTCGATTCTGAAGAACACCCCACACATAGTTGTTTTGTTCAAACTCAGAAAGACAACCTTCTGTGACAACCATTCGAATCTAGCAGGAAAAACCTCACGCTTGTTATCCTCTTTCGAATCCAGCATCAAAGGCCAAACCCCTGGTCCCTCCCTTCGAATCCAGAAGCGCTACAGGCAACCACCTTACTGCCCAGTACACGTCCCAGCCTTAAGCAAGGTAAGTCATACTTAGCCTTGAACTTTTCGTTTCATGCCATAACATGTAAATAATACTTTTTTCGTTTCAAACATGTACATACCACTGTTCCTTTGATTCCACCCTTTTAACATATTTTTTAGAACTGAGCTCTTTCGTTGCTTTATGTTTACATGAACTAGCTTTGATTATTAAACTATTTGAAAGACAAATATTAGCATGGCCTCAGGCCATGTTGTCATTTAATGTTTGAAATGAAAGAAACAGGAAACAGGAAATAGGAAACGAAGTTGCTGGCTTCTACCCCCTATCTCCAGGTCGAACGAAAGAGACAACCAGGAGGCAAACCATGTCCAATCGAAAGACATTCCCTCACTGTTTTCAACCCCCAGTCGAAGAAGGCAACAAGGCAGAATCAAAAGACTTCGCCATACACTGACTGTCAGGCCAATCGAAGGACAGAACCTCACTGGTGCAAACTTCCAGTCGAAGGATACAACTTGCTGCTGCCTTTACCCAATCGAAGGACAGAACCTCCCTGATGCCAGCCTCCAATCGAAGTACAGGATCTCGCCCCTGCCAAAGCCCAATCGAAAGACGTGACTTTGTTGTTGCCAGCCCAATCGAAGGAGACCAACAGATGGCCAGTCGAAAGATGCTACTGCCTGGGTCGAAAGACACCCATTTTTCTTACTTTTTTCTTTTCCTTCATATTTTTTTATGCTTTTTGATATGTTTGTAATAGCGTAGGTTTTTATCTTTCTGCATTTTTATTTACTTTGTACAAATGCTAGTAATTAGGCAAGATAAAATCAACAAATAAACAAACCAAAAAAATCAAAAACACTCTTTAATCGTTACTTGAACATACTTTAAAACATGCAAAAACACTCAACAAATCAAAACTTCCCCCAAGGGCATGTTAACTTTGTTCTACCGCGATACCGGCCGTGCCTATTGCTAGAATGCGTGCGTTAATGTCACCTACTAAAAAACACAAACAAATCAACCTTTTTCTAGAGGAACTACGGTGTTTTGATTCCTTCATTGGATACGTAGGCAAAGGGTCGCGAAACCCTCACGAACGCAATAATAAAAACTCATTTTTTCCCTTAAACCAACATAGTGGTAGATAAATACACCCTTGTATATAACAAACAATTTTAACCAAAAAACACATATTTCAAAAGGTTCCTGCGGAGTACCACAGATGCATTGGATGCTAATACCTTCCCATTGCATAACCAACCCCCGAACTCTTGATCTCTTTCCAAAATGCATTGTATTTAAGTATTATTTTACATTGTATGTTTTAGGGTTTTATTTCGCTCTTTTCCCTTTTCCCTTGGAAATAATAAAGCGCGGTGGCGACTCTTGCTTTTGTGAGTCAAGTTAATTAATAGCTTGATCTCCGATTTTCACCGCTACAATTACTTTTAGTTACTTCCTCAATTTCAAAACAAACATCCTTGTTATTTTAAAAAACAATCACATACACTTTCCAAACATCTTTCCAAACTTGAAACATTTTCAAAATCTCAACACTTTGTATACATTCTTACGAACGATAACTATTACAAAGTTTGCCTAAACGATGGCACCTTTTCAAAATACTTTCAAAAACCACACAAAGCATAATTTTCAAACAAGAAGCAAGTGATCTAGCAAGTAACTAAGAGCCCATGGAAAACCATGGATGGAAAGTGTGCTAATACCTTCCCTTTTCATAATCTACCCCCCGAACTCAAGAAAACATCTCTAAAGGTCTTTCATGTGCTTTTTCACCTTTCCTTTTTGGATAAAAGAAAATTCGATGGTGACTCTTGCTAAACCGCAACATTTGCGAACACAAACGCAAAACACCTCAAGTCAGTTCTCCCACAGTACCACAGCATGCAACTAACCTTTCACCTTTTCAGGAAAGATCAATCAGCGAAAAATTATCATCAAATTTTTATCAAGTCAATTATAGATCAATTCCAGAGAAAGGACTGCTCGACCATCTACATAATAGATATTTCCTTCAGACCCCTGCCGGTTCAGTTTAGATCTCTCAAATGGTTTATTATGATTCTTTCATGCAGACGTTTTCTCTAGTTCAGATAAATCTCTCAATGATTTGTTCTGATTCTTCTCCAGATCCATGTCGGTTCAGTTTAGATCTCTCAACGGTTTATTCTGATTCTTTCCCGCTGACGTTTTCTCTGGTTCAGGTAAACCTCTCAACTATTTATTCTGATTCTTCTCCCGATCCCTATCGGTTCAGTTTAGATCTCTCAACGGTTTATTCTGATTCTTTCCCGCTGACGTTTTCTCTGGTTCAGGTAAACCTCTCAACTATTTATTCTGATTCTTCTCCAGATCCCTATCGGTTCAGTTTAGATCTCTCAACGGTTTATTCTGATTCTTTCCCGTAGATGTCTTATCTGATTCATATAAATCTCTCAACGATTTATTCTGATTCTTTCCCATAGAGGTTTTCTCTGGTTCAGATCAATCTCTCAACGATTTATTCTGATTCCTCTCCAGATCCCTGTCGGTTCAGTTCAGATCTCTCAATGGTTTATTCTGATTCTTTCCCGCAGACGTCTTCTCTGATTCAGATAAATCTCTCAACAATTATTCTGATTCTTCTCCAAATCCCTGCTGGTTCAGATAAATCTCTCAACTATTTATTTTTATTCTTTCCTAGTAGGCACTTTCTCTGGTTTAGATAAATTGCTCAAAGATCTACTCTGATTCTCTCCAGTTAAAGAATTTTCAAGATCTCTTTTGGTTCAGTTTAAACCTCTCAACGGTTTATCCTGGTACTTTCCAAATGAACACTTCTATTTCAGATAAATCGCTCCAAGATTTATTCTGATTCTTCCCGGTCAAACAACATACAAGACTTCTGCTAGTTTCAGATAAATCGCTCCAAAGATTTATTCTGATTCTTTTCCAGTTGAAATCAAGTTCAGACTTAGTCCATTTTCTGTCAACAGTCACCTTTGGATGGCATCTACAAGCCCATCTCCGGAAAATCTCCCCCATTCCTCCAAATGGCATCTATAAGCCCATTCACAATTAATCTTTGAGTGCAAATTTCTGGGCACTCTAGTGTTCAATCATCTTCCACCTTCAAGTCACGAATGGAGGATCCACCAATCTAACTCTTCAGGTTTAAGAAGATTGAACAGGGGAAGCTGTTGTACCCCAAAATTTTCCCACTCATTTTTCAATTTTTTTCTCACAAGATCTCCTTTGGTTTAAGACTAAACTAGGGTTGATTAGCTCAAGACACCTCCTTAAGCATTGATGACTGAAATTAGAGTTTGAGATTGCACAAGGATAATTGAACTTTTAATTCATCATATGACTTTCATGAATCATTATGGACCATAAATATTTCTCATGTCAATTTTCAAGTCTTGGATCACATTTTGGCTCAGCTAATTGATCAGTTGACCTAAAAATCAGCTGTATTGGGGAAAAGTCAACTATGGCCAATTTTCAGTCAAACTTCATAATTTTTTATCCATATCAACATTGTGAACTCCTATATGTCATTTTATCAAGTTTGTACCACAATTCCTCAAGAAATTTGATCAGATAATCAAAAGGGCAAAATGGTCAAAATTAGGGTTTTGATTGAGAAAGGGCAATTTCTGATTTTTTTTTACCTAGCAAATGGTTAATTGGTTTGAGACATGATCTAAAGGTTTAAAATGCATCATTTTAACCTAATGTTATGACTCAAAACTTCCCTCAAGATCAACTGATTGATAGTTGATTTTCAGTCAACTGATCAAAAGTCAATTGTACACTAAAAAGTCAAACTTTGACTTTTTGGTCAAAATCAAGTGTCAAAGATCACAATTCATTAAAACATGTCAAAATATGAAACTTGTTCATCAAGAAATCAAAAAGTCAAGATTTCATTTTGAAAAGTCAAAGTTTTCAAACTTAGAATTTTTTCTAAGTGTTGAAAACTTCATATTTTTTCACAACTTTGAGCCAATTTTTTACCATGATGCAAGCTGATTCAAAGGAAAATTTCAACATGAAAGTTGTATATCTAAATGAGATCTAAAACATTTCTGAACACAACTCCTCCTAGAAATGCTTGGATTTCAAGTTATTAATCTATGAAATCATGGTCATGAAACTAAAACACTATGAAATTTTGAGCATTTTGGTCAGGATTTTGACTTAACTTATGGACCAAGTTTCATATAGTTCCAATTGGATTTTGCAAAAGTGATTCAAAGAGGGGTTTTAGATCATATTACAAGCTTTCCAAAATGTCAAAGAAATCCTTAAGATCATTCTTGAGCAAGGAGAATCGAAGGCAAGAAGTTAGGGTTTCAAGTTGTTTTACAAGGCAAAATTTTGTGATGAACATGAACCAAATCCATAGCCATGTTGCATAATCCCACTTTTCAGGCCCTCTAACTTGTGTGTCTATCCTTAATCAGAATATTACACAAACTTTATGGCTATTATCCATTAAATCCAAGCTTTGTCTAAGTTAACTTTCCATTTTTGGAAGAAAGGCAAGACTTCCATTTTGGAAAAGTATGCTTTTGCAAATATCAACCCTTCTTGAGCCTCTCAATGGATATTTCTACACACACAACATCTACAAGTAAAAAATAAGCTTGTTTAAAGTTCAACCACTCTACACTAGCATGGTACAAGCTTTGGGAAGATGTTTGTCATGTTTGCTTCAAAAACAAGTAAAGGTTTTACAACATGTAAATTCAAATTCTGACTTATTGTAGAATACAAAATCTCTTGCCTATAAATACATATACTATTTTCAAGCTAACCCATGCATGTACAAGCCCTTAAACTCACTCAAACCCTCACAAACTCATATTGCACACAAAACTCCATTTTTGTGCAGAAACTGACCTTACACTCCCATCTCTCAAATTACTCATGTGTTTCCTCTCCAAATCATTCCAAAAATTCCTAAACATCATCCACAACTCACCCCAATACCTGTTACAGTTTTGTAACTAGATTTCCATCATTATCCAAACTCAAAAATAGGGCACTGCAAGTGGACTTCTCCAGAACTCCTTAGCCACTTTCAGCTCAAGCCAAGCATCACATTAGCTTCTTGGGAACTTGAGGAAGCTAACCCAATCAATAAAACTCATTGAAAGCTGCTCCAACTCAAAACACGATACCCTCTTGCAAGGTGAGTTTTCTGATTTTTGAACTCCTCATATAGGCATTGTTAAGCTTTCATTTTCAAAGATAAAATGTAGACCTCATTACCACGAAGTTGTACATATCCATAGTTTGCATTTATATGGCCTGAGCGTAGAGAATTTTGGAGTTGAAGTTTCTGAAATTTTTAGGTTTTTAATTAGGGCCAGAAAAATTCTCACTCATCTTGGATTTATAGCTTTAGTTATTTTTATGGTTGGATTCGTGGGAAGAAATTCCACAACTTTCATGTTTATACTTTCCATTTTTGTTGAGAGATAAAGAAGTTACAGGTACTCTGGCTGGCTGAAGGTTGAAGACAAAGTACAGGCCTTGAAAGCATTATATGTTATGTATTTGTCATTTCATATAAGTAAACTGATGTATAGCCACCCCAGTGGTAAGGCAGCGCGCTGATAACCAAGAGGGTGTGGGTTTAACACCTAGCGCATTGCCTTTTGATCATTTTTTCACATTTTTACTTTTTTTGGTTTTTGTTTGCAGCGCCTGGGCCCCAAACCTTGGGCCTTCATTTTGTTGCTAACTTTCCCCCCTTATTATGTTTCATACCCCCCTGTCCCATTTTATTTCTTTATTTCATTTTCATTTATTTTTATTTTACTTTCATATTTTCTTATTATTAATTTTATTACTAATATTAGTTTTTTTATTATTAATAAAAAATCCAAAAATATTTATTTTATCATTTTTGCACTCATATTTTATTTTTCTTTATAAAAATTAAAAAGAACACAAACAATTTTCTTAACAATTCAATTTCTTTCTTTTATTAATATTTAGATAATTGGGTTTAATTATTATATTATATTATTTTCTTGTAAATTAAAATTAATTTAGAATTTAGGTTTATTTTAGTTAATTAATTTTTATGTATTTTTATATTATTCTTAAAACCTTTTCATAAAAAACTCTAAAAAAATCCTAATTAGTTAATGTTGTACCCCAATTTTTGCCCCTAAGATCCCTTCATCATACCATGTTGATTCACTCACAACAAGATAACACTAGGATTCTTGGTTCCCCTCCCTACTTTGAGCTTTGCTCCTTTTGAGGAATTACCAAGCATCTTGACTTATGTTCCTTTTGTGATCATTAATATTGTTTTGTTTTCTTCACTTAACTAATAAAATACAATGTTAGCTTGTCTTGCTTGTTGTCCATGTAGGTAAGGGCAATGAGATTTAACAATTCACTCCATGGGTTCATGAGTTTATTTCCATGCCCTAGCCAATAAAAGCTTGAGGGGATCAATCCTCACCATTGGAGTGGTTTTGGAAGAAATGGCATGGCAAAGTTTGTTAGGGTTCATCACATTTCAAGGTTATTAGATTTGACTCAAAAGTACAAGGGGTTGATTGGAGAAGTTGTTATGTTTGGACAAGGCCTTGTTCATATTGGCCACCAGGGGCATAGTACTCTCAATTTTCAAGATATGGAAGTGGTTGTGGTGGCTATGAGTCCTCATTATCATCCTCAACAACTTCTATTCACAAAGCAAGAATATTGGTACAAGAAGTTTGTTCAAACTTGTCAAAGTTCTCCAAGGCATTCTCTTGATCTAGAAGCTAGGGTTTTGAACTTCAAAGGAGTATATCTTTCTCACCTTTTGGTATTTTTGAGTGATTCTAAAGACATCATTCTCTTAAAAGGGTTATCAACAAATCACTTCAAAGGCTCCGAAGAGTTTTCATGTGGAATAAACATGGTGAAGAAGAAAGATTACAAGTCATCTAAATGAATCCATAATTTTTCATAAGTAACTTCAATTGATCATAACTTGGTCAATTTTCATCACCTTGGGTCCATTCTTTTTCCATAATGATCTTGAAGATATGAACTTTATTCTTTCTTTTATGTGCAAAATGGGAAAATGGGTGGAGGTTGCCTTAAATATGCAAAATATTATAGGTCATTTCATGATTTTTGGCCAACTTCAACAAGTCATAACTTGTCCAATTTTTGGATATTTTGAATGGTTCAAGTCTCAAAATGTCATTCAAGAGATCTACTTCATTCCATCTTTTTTGGTCAATAGAAAATTTCAAGTGGAAGGCCATGTTTGGATGCAAAAGATTATAGGTTATTTTTAAAGAAGAATTTGAAATATTTCTAAGTATGGAAAGTCAACCCTTTATCTTCAACTTTGACTCAATGCAACTTTCAGCTCAAGCATCCATTTGATTCCATTATTTTTCCATTGCAAAGCTTGTAACCTCATCTTCCTAAAGCATCAATAATCATGCCCTAAGACCCCTTGAGTTGGAAATGCCATGGATTTGAATTTGGTAACTTGAAACTGAATTTTTCACAAAGTCAGAATTTTGAAATCTATAATGTGACTTCTAAACACAAGATTTATGCGCGTTTTTGGTTTAAACTTGATTAGAAAACTTTCCACAAGTGATTAGCACCCCAAAACGCAAGATTTGGTTGAGTTTTGATGGAAATGAAGTCACACTTCACTCGTGCTCGACCTTCGTTCAATTTCCCTCCAAACTTCCTTGTTTCTTCCAATTTTCATTCCCATTCACTTCCCTATAAATAGAGGGTCATCCCCTGTTCATTTCTTCAAGCTTTGAGAGCCAAAAACACCCTGCCAAAACCTCACACGAACCCATCTTTTTTTAATTCAGTTTCTGAGATTTAAGCTCCCTTTTCCAAAATTCTTTGCGCACTCATCATCCTTAAGCATCATACAAACTCTCCAGCACTTAAACCAATCAAAAAAAGCCATAATTCAAGCTACAAAAGTCCAGTTTCATAGCTTCTTCCTTGAACTTCGAAAAGGTAGAATTCTCCACCATTTGGATCCAAATTAAGCACTAATCTATTCTACTCCTTCTCCTGATTCTAATGATGCTTACAATTTTTAAATCCATTGAGAATTGAGAGAGAAATCTCAAATTGAAGGTGCTCGTTATTTTCTGGGTTTTTTATTCATATCTCTCTCTATACCTTATATAAATTTGGCGCGATGGTGATGTTAGAATCGTCTTGAAGAGACGAGTTCAACGATACTAGCCTGGGATTCTAATTTTTCCATTTGAAGGATCTCACAAAATCCCCATTGCAGGGTGTCTGGAGATTGAATATGATGACATGTCTCGTCTCAACCAATGATAGCGTGCCAAACGTTTTAATTTCATTGGTTGCCCTTTTTCTGATCCTATGTGTATCTCACTAAGGTCCATATCAAGCACGGCGTGTCTGGTCCACTGGATCATCTTACTAACGCGTTTTGACTATGATCTGATGGTCCAAATCTTTTTGGTTTTATTTTATTTTCTGATTTTTTTATTTTATATTTATTAAATTTTCAAAAATCCATAACTCTTTTATTTTTTATCCAAAAATTATGAAAAAATTCACAAAAATACTTTGAGTTATTTCTGATCTCATGACCATTTTTTCATATTTTTATTTTGATATTTGATATTTTTTGCATTTTTTGAATCATTTGCTTTCTTTTAATTACTTAAAAAAATACTTTCTGACATTTTTTAATTCTGAAAAAAATTCATAAATATTATTTTGCATATTTTTGTCTTTCTGAAAATTTTATGGAAATTTATATTTAGGTTTACTATTTTTGACCTATTTTCTATTTGTTTTAGAAATTTTAAATAGTTTAAAAATAGTTTCTGACTTTTAAAAATTACCAAAAATTTTATACAAATATTTGGATCCATTTCTGATTTTTCTATGGTCTTACTTTTTATTTTTTGATTAATTTGAACATAGTTGGTATTTTTTTCTCTTTATTTTCTATTTTTAAACATTATTTTTTAACCCTTTTGTATATATTAAAATGTCATATTATTTTGTGACTATTTTCTGGTTGATCTTGGGTTAGATTTTGGATTATGAACTTTATTAATATCATTGGATCCATGGTATTGAGTTTAACTCCACAAAAATAGATGAATGATTTTAATAATAGTTTGATTAAAATTTAATTCAAATGTGGTTTGTATATTTTTTCCCTATTCCTCTTCATCTCATCCCCTTCTTATTGCACTAGGTGTTATTGGAGCATGATCTCTATATCATGTCTCAAAACAAATGGTGCATAAATTGCTATTGATCGGCCTCAAAATAGGTGAGACTTCTATATAAGTCCACTTACGATTGCTTAACATAGCGCTAAATTTTTTCCCGATTCAAATAAATGATCATTCGTGGCCCAAACTTATGATTGCAACGCGAATCACTTAAACACCGTTGATCATTAAATGGTACTTATGAGAATTCCAAATGGATGATATACTTGACAAAAAACAAATGCAACTTGTTGTGTGGAGGCTTTGGTTCTACTAATCCTCTAATGAGTTCCAAATGCAAGTTTCAATATGTTCATCCAACTAACCACTAATTATTGACTTGTTTTACCTTATGCTTTTATTCTTTTTTATGCTTTATGTACTATTTACTTTTAGCATTTATATTTCATGCCATTTTCATCTTTTGCTCATTTGAGCATTTATTTTCTTGCCATTTTGTACTTTACTCACTTGAGCTTTTCTTTTCCTTTTTTTAAGATACTTAATAATCAATATAAACCCTAAAAAATCTTTAATGGTACTTGGACTATTTGGTTACTATCCTTGGCATTATGGAGCATGGGACTTTTCTTAGACTTAGGATTAGAAACCTTGGCCTATCTTGGAGACTTTGTGACTTTATCTAATTATTTTTTCTAGAGTTCTTGAGGTTTACCTCAAGATATTGGGTTGCTTGTTTGTTTTCGTGTGCAGGTTTTGTGATTACACCCTTTGTTTATAATCTGGAATTCACCCGTATACAGCCATTACTCTGCCCAATTTTTATGAAGACTTAATACACTTGAAGTTTGGTTCTCTCAAGGGGTCTAGTATTTTTGCTTGATTGGTTTTAATCTAAGGAATGGGAATTCTATCTTGGCTCATAATGTCAAGTATTGGCTTCTTGTTGGTTAGATGGTTCTTATCCATAGCTTTTACCTTATGCTTTAGGATAGTCCCTTCTTCTCCTCCCATCTTCTTTAATTTCAAAAATCTTCTTCCTCCTTTTGAAAACTCTTCTTGTTTTTAAACTTGAACCACTTTCATAATAAACTTGGACTTATGTCCATGCATTTTTAAAAATATTTTCATAAATAAACTCCAATCAACTTAATAATACCTTGACATTTTTTGTGAGAAGACTAAAAGCCAATCAATCTCATTTCAAACCATTTTGCCACTTTGGCTTTTATCTTTAAACTTTTCTCAAAAGATTGAGCTCTTGTAAATCTTTGTAGTGATGCAAACAACTATACTTCTACAATATATAGTGAAGAGATATATTTTCCACTTGGGTGTTGAGTGAGGCATTGTTGATTTTAAAATCCAAGTCATATCCTCCACTTTGAGATGATGCAAATTCTCCTTTCTCATGATTGTGGGTAGTAGGTTTGTTTTCCACACGGACAATGACGATGATGTTTTATCTTATAAAATTAACCAACACATTTGGGTTTTAAATTTTTGAAAGAGGAACTACGTGTACCCTGATCCCCTATTGCACGAAAGGTGGTACGTAGGCACTAAAGGTTCGCAACCACGGCGGGTGCAAAAATCATTAAAAAAAAAAATATATATATATATATATATATATATATATATATATATATATATATATATATATATATATATATATATATATATATATATATATATATATATATATATATATATATATATATATATATATATATATATATATATATATATATATATATATATATATATATATATATATATATATATATATATATATATATATATATATATATCTTTTCTCACCTCCACCATCCATTTTATATAACAGTTTTTATAGCCAAAATATACATATTTTTACAAAGAGGCTCCTGCGGAGTACCGTAGATGTTTAGAGTGCTAATACCTTCCCTTTACATAACCAACCCCCTTACCTTGAATCTTTCCCCCCTCTTTTTGGGTTATTCTCTCTTTTCCCATTCCTTTGGAAACAATAAAGCGCGGTGGCGATTTTTATTTTTATTTATATAAAGTCTAGTCAATCCAATGGCTTAGTCTTAAAGATTTCTACCGCTACAGAAAAATGGCGACTTCACTAGGAACAGATTGACCTCTTGCTGGTCCGTCCCTAAGTGGGTTAAGCCTATCTTTGTTTATATCTGTATATGTGTTATTATTGTTTTTTGTATTATATGTATGTTTGTCTGGATTTTCCTGGTTTTTAGGGTACTTGGAGTATTTGGGCTTCATCATTAAAATTCAAGAGTTTACAAGAAGCTTACATTACCAATATCATTACAATGCCATTATAAGGTTAACCGTGCTACATTTATATCACAACATCGAATGAAAACGCTTTGAATACTTGAAAAAATTATAAGTGAATCTACAAAGCATTACAAAGGATTACACAAAAAAATCTTCATGATTACCGTTACATTTTTTGGACTTTTGACAAAAGAAAGAGACTTTACAAATTAATTCTATGCCTAAGTTGTTAAGTTCCTAAGCTACATGAACAAGCTTCAATATTTGCCGACTTTATGCAACCATGAACATGCTCCATTGTGACTTTATATTTATTTAATTTTCTCTTCTTGATTCGAGCACTTGACACCAACAACTTGTTGTACCAAGCACAAACCTGCATGAATAACACTAAGCACACAAAACCATCCAAGACAGCCCTGCACACAAAACCATCCAAGACAGCCCTGCAAAAACAATCCAAACCAATTCAAAACCGGCACAGCACTAAGTTCAAGGAAGGAAATCAAGGGAAATACAAGATAGTAAAACCAGCCAAAAACAGTTCATAAATAAAACCAGAAATCCAGTTCATTCGATAACAGGAAAAAAAACAGAATTTCTAGCCTTCTAGTTAACTCTCTCTAACCCCTAACCAACTAACAGTTAGCTTATCTAACTGTCAAAACAGAAACCTTGTTTCACAAAATTAACTACTAACAACCTATAACTAACAGATCCCAAAACCTGTAACCAATTGACAAAACCTCTCTAACTAACCATAACAGAATTCACTAACTGACACCCTTTAACTGCCTCTCTAATAGAATTCCTATCCTCTCTAAACAGTCCAACAAACCTCAACTAACTTCCTAACCGCATCTCAACAGAATTTAACAAACAAGCTGTAACAGATATCAGAACAGAGGTGGAGGAGAGAATTCAGTTACAGAAGACTACAGAAAATATCAAAAGAAGGGAGAGAGATTCACGATTCACTCAACAAACTCAGATTCAGATAACAAAAAAAGCTCATTAACAAGAAATTTGGATTCTCTCTCTGAACTCCTCATCACCATCTTCACCTCCTTCAACCGATTTACTTCAACCTCCATCAATATTCTGCAACCTTAAACCACAGCACCATCCTTCTCTATCATCAACCTTCAAGAATCATCATCTTCATCAAATCTCTGCAAACTATGTTAATCTTCAATCTGCATCAAGCATAACTTCAATCATCATCTTCTATTCTACAGCACTGCAAGAAAGTGGAAATCGCAAGAGCATCAATGCAACATCGTTTGCTTTCAACCACGACAACTTCTGCGCGCTGCAAGAACAACAACACATCAATTTAATCACGCAGAAAAGAGGCAAATAAGAAGAAGAATAGGATTTTGGATGCTTACCTAATTGCTTTAAAGACCGGGTTCCGGATTTCTTCCCATCAATGTTGAAGAATCATTGAAATTCGCTCCGGTAAAACATTGCTGAAAGCTTCAGCTGGAGCACCTCCACGGACCTAACAGTGATTCAAGGTGAAGGTTTGAAGAGATAAGGTTAAGACGTGGCGTTTTGTAGTAGCAATTGATGTTTTCTGGAGACGATAATGGTGGTTACGTTGGAGATTCGTTAAAAGAAGAAGAAGAAGAAGAGGATTGACTCAGAGAGAGAAGACGAAGTGCAGAAAACAAAAACACGAAAGAGTGCATACCTGAGCTTCTACAGACGTCCTTTGATTTTCTCATCATTAGCGTAGCTGTTGAAGAAGCACCAGACTTCTCTCAGGTAGGTAAGCCTTGCACTCATTCGATCTCTGATCCCCTATATCTCTTTCACATCTTTGAGTGGCTTGAAGCATGTAGAATTGTAGCATGCATTGTCGATGTAGTTCATTTTCCTTAAACTTGGGTTTAGATATAAGTTTGGTTAGATGAAGAAGAGACAAGGTGAAATAGATACGAAGGAGGTAAAAGTTTGAAGGACTGAGGCGGAGGCGGTTTTTATGGTGGCAATCAGTGTTGTTGGCCAAACGACATTGTTTCTCTTTCTTTTAAATATATATTTTTTTAAATAAACTAAAATCTGAGTGAATTGGATTTGTGGATTGTTTATGGACCTAGCGCATGTCACCATTGGGACTTGCCACACTCACACCTACCTAAGCTTGTTGCCACACTTTTTTTTGGAAGCCTGAAGTATTGGAAGAAAAAAAACGTTGGTGGACTCAAAATGAGTAGGCTTACCACATATATCTTTTGATCACACACCCAGCTAAGATTTTGTGATAGAATGATTGATGTAATTTTCACAATATGGAATGCTTGGGGGTTAATTTTTGATCACTCATGTGGAGCAGCTTCTGTAGAGTTTTCTTATCGCTTGCGTGGTTTTGAAGAGGCAACATACTTTCTCCTTTCGGTATCATCGTGACCTTTATTTTATCCCTCATTTCCGCTTTTTATTGTATTTCTTTACCGTTTTTCTAGATATCATGAGAAGTAGGAAATAAAGAGTGTGCGCTCGAAGTTGTTGTTTAAAGACCCGTAGCAGGAATTCTGCACTTTATTTGCTATATGCATTGTGCTTCTGTTTGTTTCTTTGGTTGTTTATTGATGAGTCACTTAATTTAGGAATTAAGATCATGACTTCTGTGATACGATGGAGGAACCGACTGTTTTTGAAATGCTGGTTTGCGTTTTGCGTTTTTTATTCGCAAAATGTCACGGTAAGCAAGAGTCGCCACCGACTTTTATTTCATCCAACCGGAAAGGAAAAAAGTACATAAAAAATCATTTTTCGAGATTTTGAGTACGGGAGGTAGATTATAGAAAGGGAAGGTGTTAGCACCCTTTCCATCCATGGTTTTCCATGGGCTCTTAGGTACTTTCTCATCTTTTTAAAATTGCTTGTGTACGTGCTTTGTTTTGAAAAGAGTTTTAACTTCGTGATAACCCTTGTATCAGTCCTCAAGGGTGTGACAAAGTTGTTTTGAAAATTGTTTTGAAATGTGTAAGTATAAAAAGTTTTGATTTGAGCAAGTACCTACTAGCACCTACCTACTCGAAAAAAGATCGTTTCTATTCTCGTTTCCTTTAGACAATGCTATCCTACTATTGAGAAGTAGTTAGCATCGTCGTAGGAGTTGTAAGGGTCAATTTGTAAGGGGCATACGATCACTAAAGCATTGTTAGGACGTCTTAGTAATAACCCTAAAGTCTTAAGATAATATTCGAGGCGACATTTCTGAGGTAAAATTTTCGAGGCAACATTTCCGAATGGGACATTTGATCTTTGTTAGACAGGAGGACAACCACTAAGACACCCTATGCTTAGTGATCGTTTACCGAAGGCAACCGAAGTGAAAGTATACCCTAAGACTGATATGTGCGAGTGATTAGTTTCAGTTATTTATCTTTGCACATTAGGGTTTTTCTAACTGTATTAAATTTCATGCAATCTTGTCATACAATCCTATTAACATACATCTAGACAATTAAATATTTGCAAGAATTAAAATACGAGAAAGTAAACCTATGTTATTACAAGGCTTCGGGGAGGGGATTAATTACATAGCCAAAAACCCGCAAAAGACGATAAATAAAAGAAAGTCATAGATTAAACTATTACATACCGTGGACAGTTACATCAATATTGCAAAAATAATAAACACGCGCGATGAATCGAAAACAAGATAATTAGGGTTTTGACCCTAACTTAAGCCTAATTGCGATTAGTTCAAAAAAGGGTTTTCGTTTTGTTTATTTAAGAAAATAGAGAAATTTTTGCATTTTTAAAATAAATAAAAAAAGAAGAAAAGCCTAATTCTAATTAATTTTAATTTTAAGAAAAAATTGAATTGATTTATTCTAAAACCTATTTTTTTGTATTTTTATTTACTTGAGAAAAATAGAAAATAAAAAAAGAAAATAACCTAATTCTCTAATTTAATTTTAATTGTGAAAATAAATTAAGGTTTCCCTAGGTTAAACTAAATTATATCAAACAAACTAAAAATAAAAAATGTCTAATTCTAATTTTTTTTTATTATTGATTTTATGATTTTTTGTGAAGAAAAAGAATTAATTTGAGAATTAAAATAAATAATGAAAATAATAAAAGAATTAAAATAAATAAGCAAAGAAAGATTGAGATGGGCCTGCATCAGCAAATGGTGGGGGTGTGGTTGGAGATTCTGAGCCCAACTAAACCAGGCCCATTTGACTTTATTGGATTTGCTGCACACATTGACTTAGGACACAGGATGGTCCTTCAGTGAAAGGCGTTAGATCTTGGCTAGCTGATGAATCTGACGGTTGGATCTTGATGCCTCATGGTGGACTCCATAGAGCGTGACGTACCTGGAACCTATAGAGAAATTCAGGAAAATGCAAAAGTACCACGCCTGGGGTCGAACCCAGGACATGTACCTTATAGCCTCTCCCTCTTGCCAACTGTGCTGGAATCTTTAGTCATAATATTAGTGAAATAAATAAAACAAAAGGCAAATAAGGTGCTAGATCCAGATCAGCAAATAAATTGCACGCGTCAGCAAGTACGGGCCAATCAGATGGGGTGAGAGAAATTCCGTGTTTGGTCCAACCAATGGAATTATAAGAAACAGCCATGCAGGCTGGTTGACCAAAGACCGGTCAGTCCAACCACCGGAGCCGGTGGTTTCCACCGTCTTCTTCGGTGGGTCACCTACAAATATCAGCCAAACCAAAAAAACAAACAATGCCAAATGTCTTAAAAATATCCCCTGATCACGATTTTGGCCTCTAAATTGACTAACTCCCTATGCATCATCAGATTCGAACTTGGAACCCTAATCACGGTCAACAATGGCATAACGTGATTGTGGGTGTTAGCTTCGCATGTGATACGTCCAAACACACATAAACATCAGCAGAAACACATGTATATGATCAATATGAATTTACATCAATATTGCGTGAGTTTGAAGTCAAAGAAATTTTACCAATGGTAAGTCACGGACTTGATGATTTGAGGATGCTACAAGCCTTGCCAATGGTCTGGTTTTACTCCTGGGAACCTCAGCAAGATGAGGGAGCGATTAGAATCGAGGAAAAGAGGCTAATCAAGGTGTTTGAAGATTGCACACTTCTTTGAATTTTTTGGAATTTTTATTTTCTCTCCTAGGCCGGCTGCGTGTGTCCTCCCCTTCCTTTAGGGTTTGAAACCTCTTTTTATATGTGAGGCCAACCATAGGTTAACATTCTTGGAGAAAATCCAAAGACATATGGAATTTTCAAATTTGCTGCAAAGATCTTTAATTTCAAATATTTCTTTCCCTTTCATAGCATGGCACGATTTCCTTGTTTATTTCAGCATATTTGATCCATCATTCAATGCAAAAAATCAAATCAAATTAAACCCAAATTATTTATCTAATTTTATTTGATTTTTCTCATGACAAAAACCAAAATAAATCAAATAAATAAGATAATAATGCATGGATGGTTTTATGGGTCGTGGACCATGTTAAGAATGAGATACAAGCATAAAAAGTTGGGCCCATTTAGCAAAAAATGCAATTTTGGACACATTTGACTTTTGGCAATTTTGCAAAAAGGGTCAACTTGGCCAATGCATAACTCTCTCAATTTTGACCCTAGAGAGGTGTTCTTGGACTTTTTAGAAAGCTTGGGATGTCCTCTAAGCAACCCTTTTGGTCTCATCTCAATTGAGTCTTCCATGTTCATGTATGAAGCTTTGACCCAAAAGGTGTTTTTGTTGACTTTTTAAAATGACCTATAATGTCCAAATTCATATCTTCCTTTGAGTGAATATTTTGAACTTGGGAGCTGAAAATGAATTGTAGGTAATTGCATCCTTGTCCAAATTAGATTCAGATGGTTCATTTTTGATAAATTATTAGAAAGTTATGCTTGGTCAAAGTTGAGTTGACTTTTCCTATAAAACACTAATTTAGCAACTTTTGGGCTTTGATGAATTGTGAGAAATCCTTGATGAATCATGATCAATCCTTGATCAAATGATGAATGATACTTCAAAATGAGGATGTTGACCAAAAATCTTGAAGTTTGACTGTATGTGGGCCACAGTTGACTTTTGACCTAGCACAGTCGACTTCTAGGTATTTGAGCAATTGACTGAGCAAACTTCCTCTGCAAGGCTTGAAATTTGACATGGATGATCTTGAGAACATATTAGGACAATGGTGAGAATTTGGGATCCTTTGGAATCAAGCATCTTGAAGCAAAATGAAACCCTAATTTGAAGTAGACTGCCTTATGAGAGAGTTTCCCTGGTTAACTCTTGAACTTCCTTGAGCAATTTGAGGACCTCACTTACCATGTGTTGAGAGATATGGGAGGGAAAATTTTGGGGTACAATAACTTCTCTCTCAGTGCATGCACCCTATAGGATTTTATTTCTTTCCTTTATTTCTGGTTGATCGATGAGTCACTCAATTTAGAAATTGAGATCACGACTTCGCTCTCATTGCATGTTCCCTATAGGATAGTTTTGTTAGACTTTCTTTGGCATGCTAACCTAGATAGGATCTCTCTAGGTGTGCTCTCTTGAGTTTATTAGATTGTTTGCTTTATCCGTGTACATACCATGTTCCCTTAGGATATGCTTGCTCCTTTCGGGCGCAAGTTAGACCTTAGGTTGCAAACCATGCATGCTAACATTAGGTAGACGTTTCCCTTTTGTTAATCCAAACCTTAGGACTACCATTGTATGATAATATTAGGTTAGAAATAGGATAGTCTCCCTTAGACTCTTTTCTTCCCCTTTTTGCATCCTTGCATCTAAAACTAAAACTCTTTTTCTTAGCAAATCATAAAACATGCTAATCTCACTTAACCCTTTTTCAAGGTAACAAAAACACAAACCAATTCAAACCTTTTTGTGCGTATAAGCACATTTTCTCAGAAAACCCTTTTCAGGTAAGGACATGATTAATTTACTTCTGTGTCAACGCATAAGTCTCCAAAGGTCGAGCTGCGGCAGAAGGCGGAATTAGCATCGTCCATAAAAAAACACAAAACAAACAAAAATATGTGATCCGAACTACGGTAGCTCTGATTCCTCAAAAAGGATACATAGGCATTAGGGTAGGGCCTAAGCGAGTATAATTTTATTTTTCCTACATTCTTTTCTCCTTTCTTTTGTATGCATTGCCCCTTTAGTAGCAGTAAATAGTAATCATAGATTAACACACCCATAAGATAGATAATAAGAGTGGATACCGTAGAATACTACGGGCGTGTGGGGTGCTAATACCTTCCCCTCGCGTAACATATTCCCTTACCCAATATCTCGATCGCAAGACCGTGAGTTCTCTCTTCTTAGGTTTTCTCGATGTTTACCTTTCCCTTCATGTGGGATAAAAGACGTTCGATGGAGACTTCATTGTTTGATGATTTTCAGCCGGTTGTTTCAGCTGGCGACTTCATTGGGGATAGGTCGACCAAATGCTGGTCCATCCAGGAGTCGCTCCTTGCTCTTGTCTTCTTCTCTTTGGGTGTTTATTTGATTTATGGCTTATTTATTTTATATATACCTGAGCATATGTATGCACTGCATTTTATTATTTTCCATATACTACTGTTGTACTGGATCTGCTTCTTGATTGGGTTGGGATGTTACTGTTGAGGTAAAAGGCCCAGTACCCAGGCCAGAGTGACTAGGACACTAGGAACAGAGTGGGGACATGACGGCTATAGGACGTGGTCCGAATAGTGCAGTCATGTCATATACCACGCTCGGATGAGGTTCAATTGGAGGTATTTTCATCATACACATCTATGTTGCGATGATTTAACTTTCATGCGAAACCGTGATTTTCGAGTTACCCTTGCCTTACCCTGACCTAATCTTCACCCGTGAGTGGGGAGGGAATTACTATCACAGGTACATATGGTGACTATGCTCAGATGGTTACTCATGTTCATATGGTGATTATTTGTTCTAATGGTTATGTTCTGGATTTCTGTTGGTGACTTATTCATATGCTATATTATGTTGGTGACTATGGGGTTCTCGGATTTATTTTGAGTTCTTGACTTGATAATTTAGAGGTTCATATGGGCCTTCGATCATGGTATTCCCAACATGTTCAGAAAAGACTCATCGATATCCGATGTTCCATAAGCCTTGATCTCGTATAATTGATAATCTACAGGGTACTTGGTTCTTGTATGCGCAGAAGTTATGCCATACCTTTGATCAGGTGATATCCATATGGTTCAGAATAATGCAGCAATCATATTCAGAAATGATTGAACTTTGATCCCATTTGACCCCATGTCTTTGCATACATAACATGCTTGACCACATGCTTAACATACATGTTCTGTTATTTCGAGGGAATCATATTTATAAGTCTTGTGCTAGACTTTTCCATCCATTACTTGCATAAAATCAAAATCAAAGCGTGTAAATTCCTTGGAAATGACAAAACATGACATGGTATCCATTCATACACCCCATGCATATTCATGTATTCACAACAGATATTCGAAGATTGGGGATTCTTATTCACGCTTGGTATTCTCCTCAGAGGTTCAACTTGATTTTTATTGTTACATGCTCATGGATCAGTTATGGAATAATTATGTGTGTTATACATGCAAGCTTTGGCCTGTGGTCGGAAATTCATCGAAAAGGAAGAGAATCAATAGAAGACTCAGATGAACCAGGTCATGGAAGCTCTGATGATGATGTCAACAATCTTGCACTTACTGCCACAGTAAGTTCTCTCTTCTCCTCGTCTTTTGGGGATTGCTTTCAATCTGGGAGCGCTACAAAACCTTGAGTTCTTGGAACATCTTATCAGTAGATGGTTCCCATTTACTATGGGATCTTATATCAGTGCTTTATTCTTGTTGACTAACATCACATGTGGTTACCATACTGGGGCATCAGAATTTTCAATCAGGGGCATTCTCCACAGTTTTGCGTTCCCTGATTTGTTCGACAGTAGCCAGTCTTTATTCCCCAAGTGAATTCATGGGGTGATGTTTTAAGCAAATACAAAAGAAGCTTGATGATCATGTTGATGTGATCCAAGTGCATTACATCCAGTTATTCCCTCGCCTAATGGAAGTTCAATTGGTAAATCTCTGATCTTTGGGGACCTCTTCCCACAAACATCTCTTCTGATTGTGATACACATGCTAGATGTATCCCATATTCTAAGGAACCCGGTTTGATATTGAGAACTGTAAAGTGGTTGAAGTATCAAGCCTAGCACCTGTCTGGCGTCTCTTCCAAAAGTCGAATTCCTATTTGGCCAAAAGTTGGACTATTTCTCACCAGGTGGATATCTCTATTATTCTGATAGAAGACGAATTATATTGTTTCTTTGTGGCGTGATATGCTTGGTGATGCAGTTTATACTGACTCGCTTGGTAAAGCATTCATTTGTTCTCTTGAAAGAATCTTCTATGCATATTATTCAGGGGAACTTGATCATTAGATTGAAGATGGTATGTCATCCAGAGACCAGGTCCAAGACATGCTCAATTCATAGATTGTTCTGTTCACATCAGGTCATAAGGGGAATTCTCTCGCCCATTTAGGCTCAAGGCTACAGAAAGTCGTCAGAATTAAGAAATCCATACAGAGTCAAGTCTCCTCAACGATGGAAATCATTGGTTTCTTTACCGTATTTTCATTTGCATTCTTACTTGTTTGTTTAAACATTGCTTGCATGTAGAAACCTGTCTATTTTTGAATGAAAATCTTAATGCGGTAAGTATGCTTGTCGTGAAGTGCTCCTTTTGTTTTTATTCAATCATTTGTTATCACTCTTTAAATTTTTTACTTGCATATTGATTCCAAGTTTACAAGTATTATGCTTAGGAAAAGATTGGAGGGAGGATGACGATAATCTAAAAATGCAAAAAAATCTCTGGTTGGTATGCTTTTGAGAAAGACACTACTGATGATGTACATGCCTTATTTTTATTCCTAAACACTTGAGATATAAAGGAGATAGACCCTCGTTAACCCCTCTGAGCCTTCGAAGTAGGAGTTTCTTTTCTGTTTAGAAAAAACCCTCATTTTAACCCTGGGGTGGGTAGTGTTCAGTTAATTTGATCAAGCGTTCAAGACTCATCAAGAGTGTGCATCCAAGGATACAACAATGGTTATCCATCAAAAGATTGAGGAAAGTCAAAACCACAATGGTTAACCCTCATCTATCAGCAACGTGCATCAACTAACAATATCCCAGTGGGTGTCTCTCGCACATCATGAGGTCAACAGATGACGATACAACAATGGTTATCCCTCATCTATCAAAGACTCAGACAGACACGGTCACTTCCAAAAAATCAAAGACAACGCAAAGATCAACAACTTGTTCAAAATGGAAATTATGAATAAGAAAGAAACAAAAAGTCTTGCTAAGTCGAAACTTGAAAACAAGTAGCTTAGGCAAAAGTTGGGGCATCCCGCTGGACTTCCAAATCAAAATTCAAAAGAATTTATCCAGGAAAAATCCAGGGAAAGTGAGAAAGATTTTGAAAAGCCTAAAAGGAGATAAAATGATCCTTATCGAACGAACAAAATCATGGGATCAGACACCAAAATCAGAAGTTTGTGACTGTCGTTTCCAAAAGACATCAGTGGTTCCTCAACCATCGCAAACTCTTCTTGAGAGATGAATGCTTGTATTAGGTCAACTGAACATAGGAATGGAGAACATCATGGAGAATGGGTGGGCACCAAATAATTTGAGCCTTAAATCCTTTTTTAAAAAACTGTGAACCAGGCCAAGTTACAACCCATAAAAGTCCTAACTGAAGCATGGGTCAATTCAGTGTGCTACAACGAGATAGAGTTTAACTGACTCCTAAGAGATATGTTTAAATAGCCGTGTTGGCATCATATGCTTGCGTTATCTTTCATAAAAAAAGAATTTGAAAATGTTGATCTCTAGCTAGTGACTCTCGTTCACAACAGAGTTTTGATATCATTTCATTCAAAGTTTTTTAAACTTCAAGATTTACATATGTGTTGCATTAGAATTATCATTCTCATAATAAATATTCTTCTGCATACAAAACAATTGATTGACATCAAGTAAGTTTACACAATGAACAATTGGTGAAGAGCTCAATCTTGTTAGAGAAGAGAGGCTTGAATACTCTGTTAAAGAAAGAGTCGATTGTCACAAGATAAATGACTTATCCAGGGGCATGTTAACCAGAGATTCTGTCAAGAAAAATCATCTTGGTGCTTCACTGTCTGAGTACCCTTCAGGGATAAAGTTAGTAGATTTCGCCAATCTGGGGCAATCAAGTCGAGAGTCGATCTCTCCGAGGTCAACCAAATCTGAGGCATTTCCTCAAAACTATCAATCAGAGGCTATCACGTCGACAAATCTCTTTAAGCTATCAATCAGGGGTTATCACATCGATAAATATATTCAAAATCCATTCAACCTAGGGCAGTTACATCGAGATTCGACAAATATCTCCAAGAAAGTTGTAATTAAAAGTAGTTTATTTTGTGACTCAAGACATTGGGGCAGGCCACCTGATATCGTATTGTGGAACGAATATTCTGACCTTCTATTTAGCACAGATTCTTTCAGAAATCCCACAGACAGGGGCATTCCTCATCCGTACTTACAAAGCTGCTCAAGCCAATTATGTTACACGAGACGACTACAATCAAGCTAAAAGCGGCATAGCGGTCACCCTGACCTGGTCAATTCTTGAAGTCGCCTTCATCTGCTGCAGACAACTTCAAACCTGATTCCCCAAGCGAATTCAGAAAGTTAGGAGTCGTCGTTTGCCTTGGCACGCGCAAGTGAATCCCTAGTGGAGTTAATCAAGTGCATCCCTAGTGGAGTTAATCAGGTGCATCCCTAGTGGAGTTAATCAAGTGCATCCCTAGTGGAGTTAATCAAGTGCATCCTCAGCAGAGCTAAATCGGGGTATTCGCAGATCTAAACTGGGGCATTCGCAGGTGTCCATGCCCATCTTTTATTTCCAAGCAATTCAAGAGGTAATTTCCCAGTGCGGCATAAACTTGGGGCATGTATTCAAATAAATCCACATGGTGTTCAATACCCATTCTTCGGCATATTCAGTCTTACCATCCTCTCAACTGTTCAGGGTGTAGGGAAGTCGGGCCAGATTATTTCTTCCCCAAAAACACAATTCAGAATTCAGCAGCGTACCTAAAGACTCGATTCGTCAGCAATTCAATCTTCATCAGAATCATCAATAATCTTCGATATCATGAGCTCCCCAATGCAAATTCTTATCAGTATCCCCAGCAATCTTTGGTACTGCGGGTTTCCAGCGCCAGTATGTGTGATCGGTGGATCTGGAACTGACTGTTTAACGCTGGTTCGCGAAATGTCGCGGTAAGCAAGAGTCGCCACCGTCTTTTATTTTCTCCAAATGGAAAGGACAAAAGCACAGAAAAATTCCTTAAAGAGATTGCTCTCGGTTCGGGAGGTAGATTATAGAAAGGGAAGGTATTAGCACCCTTTCTATCCATGGTTATCCATGGGCTCTTAGGTACTTGCTCATTTGTGTTTTCAAAAATGGTTTGTTTGCTTTTCAACTATGGGTTTTAAAAAAGTTTCTTTGAAAATTCCAGTTCGACTCTTGTATCGGTCCTCAAGAGTGTTTGAAAAATTGCTTTTGAAAGCTTTTGAAAAGGTGTCGGTGTGAAAAGTATTTTTGATTTGTTTTGAAATTAGAGCAAGTATCTAGAGTCGTCTACCTACCCTAAGGAATTCGTCTGTGTAAATGTCCTTTAAAGTAGTGCCATCCCACCATTGAGAGGTAGGTAGCACCACCGTTGGAGGTGTTCGGGTCAATTCGAGGTTCGGGACATGGTGATCACCAGAGCAATAGGAAGACACCTTAGAAGCTACCCTCATGCCAGGTTCCCGGATCATGAGGACTTACTAAGACATCCTCTACTCGACGATCACCTTTCGAGGCAAGGCAACAGTGAGGCGTACCCTAGGGGTGGTGTGTGATTTGTGTGTCGTTTTTAGATATTTTGTCTTTTGTCATGTCATTGGTGATCTAGCGTTTGTTTTTATTTTTGTTCATACATTCTTTCATGCCTTGATTTAACAGTTAAAAAGTGCGAGAAAAGTAAAAGTTCTAAACTATTACAAAGGCGCGGGTCCACATCGCCAAAATTTCCAGGACCCGATTTGACAGAAAGATAAAGAAAGTAAAGAAAATAAAGAATTAAAAGTACGGGAAATTAATTACAAGGCCTTGGGAGAGATACACAAATATTAAAAGAAATAAACAATAAACGCGCGAATTAAATAAGCATTAAACGAGGGCGTTGGACCCTTTTTTGCAAAATTAAATTAAATGGTTAAATTAATTAATTAAGAGAGAAAAGAAATTGTTTTTGGTATTTTTTGGTATATTGTGATTTTAATGAAAAAAGAATTAATTTAATTAAATGCTAACCCTAATTCTAATTGTTTTTTTAATTTATTAAGAAAAGAAGATTAAAGTTTTACCCTAAAATTAACCCTAATTTTTATATACAATTTAATTATAAAAATAAATATCTAATATTTAATTATTATGGAAAAAATAAAAAAAGGAATAAAAATTATCACGAACCCTAATTCTACCATTTTTTAGATTTTATTATGAAAATATTATAATTAACCCTAATTTAATAACTAAATGAATTAATACAATTTATTTATGAAAATACTAAAAATAAAAATATTTATTATTTTTCTTGTCTTTTCTGATTTTTATGGTGTTTTTTTTATATTTATGAAAAAGTGAAATTAATTAATAAAACAATAATTAAAAAGAAAATAGAGATAATAATAAAAAAAATAAAGAAAGGAAAAATTGCAAACCTAGGGGGTCTGCCCCTTAATATGGAGGTGAAGCCCAGGAATTTGAGCCCAAATAAGCCTGGCCTCGTTGGACTTTTCAGGACGCGTGTACACGCGTTGACTAGGGCCTACCATATTCCACAAATCCTGGCCCTTGAATTGATGAGAGTAAACGCGTGGCAAACTGGATGGTGGGTCACATGATGGACTTCCTGTATTGACATTGCACAAGAACACGTTTAATGGAAAAATATAATGAAAGGAGTGTGGACCTGGGGCTCGAACCCAGGTCATGATCGTTGCCAACACATACGCCTTGCCACTGAAGCACTTTGTCTATCTGTAAATTAATATAACAAATAAACATTATAAAACAAAACGCGTTAATGTTTGGTTTTCCGCGCGAAAATTTAAACAGGCCAATCATTGGTAGCCACCTAGCCTTCTTCTTCCTCGTTCCTGAAACATAAACACATAGGCCACGGTTTTCATAGTGTTCCCTTAGGCATGCTTTTGGAAAATAGCGAATAGCCCAAGAACGCTCATAAATTGAGCGCGAGGGTGAATTCCTCTTCGTCCAGGTGTGCTGATCATGGCCATGGCATCGTGGTAGTCTAATTTTACACCCTCTGAAAACGCCCAATTCACAGTTCTGCAAACCCTAGAATTTGATAATGGTAGATTCTTGTATGATGCACGAAAATCAAATCAAACTACATGGTTAGTTTCAGCAAGGTCTTATTAGTATAAATCACTCAAAAAAATGCAAGCATGATGCGTATAAATTGATGCACGAACATAAGAAATATGATGAACAGGGTTGCCTCGTATTACCAATTCTTGAGGCTAGAAGATATGGTTTTGATCCAGAAACCTTTCTTGATGTCTCAGGGAGATAATAGAATGGTTACTTTGGCCTGAATCCACCTAAAACCTGGTTTTCAGTTTTGAGTTTTTGGCAAAAAATTTCAAGTTTGGTAATGGAGTTGCTGCGCAGTTTCTTGGTTCCTGAGGCATTAGGTCTTGCTTGTGCTTATGTATGAAACCAATTAGGGTTGAAAAACTTGATTAGAATCCATGAATTAAAGAATGCAATATTTGATTTTTTCACCATGATTTTCAAATCTTTTTTCATGCTATTTTTGTACAAATCATATCCAATCAATTCCAATTCTTCCATATCTGATCATGCACGAATTATTGAGTATATTTCATGCACAAAAAGATTTTATTTCATTGGTTTTATATTTTTCATGTATTTTATTTGATTAAATGAATTATTAATAATAAAAAATTCAAATAAATAAATAAAAATGGAGAAAAACTTCCCTTTGGGCCAAATGGTCGTGTGCATGCCTTGGATGATGAATTGTGGAAGAAAAATAGGCCCATTAGCAATTTTAGGTCATTTGAATCAATGTTGACTTTTCAAAATATCCAAACATTTCCCAACTTCCACAAGGCATAACTTGCTCAATTTTTAAGCTTTGCTCATGTTCTTGGACATTTTGGAAAGGTCTTTGAGTCCTCTAACCAATGTCTTTAGTCCCATGTCATTTTGATTTACCAATCTGAAGTTATGGCCTTTGACCTAAAGTCCATTTTTGTTGACTTTTGAAAGTGACCTATAATGTTGAAATTGATTAATTTTTGTGAGAGCATTTCTTGGACTTTAAGTGTGAATATGAGTTGTAGGAAATTTCTTTCTATTCAAAATGAGCTTTGGATGGAATTTTTCTGATAATCCATGTGAAAGTTATGCCCTGGTCAATTTACAGTTGACTTTTTCAGCTGTCCAAATAAGGAAACTTTTGCATTTTGATGATTTTTGAGCCAAGCTTTGAGAATCATGATCAAGCATTTATCAAATGATGTTTGTGGCTTCAAAATGAGATGTTGACCAAAAATTTGAACTTTTGACTGCCAAATGACCATTTTGCCCCTGCAGTTGACTGTAGTGCAATTAGGGTTTTTGACTGTGCAATTTTGTGCTGAAAGTCTTGAAACTTGATATGAGGATGCTTGACCATATTTGTAGGCATGTGAGACTTGATTGGACCTTTGGAAACTTCATTTTCTTGATCAGAACCAAAACCCTAATCTTGACTGTTTAGGAGGTCTTTACACTGTGCAACCCTTGGGGAATTTTGAAGCTTGACTTGGCATTTTCTTGAAGAATATGGGAGGGCAAATTTTGGGGTACAACAGTTGCCCCTGTTCAATCTTCTTAGACCTGAGGATGCAGATTGGCTGACGTGCCTTTCGTAATCCGAGGGTGGAAGATGATTGAACACTAGAGTGCCCAGAAATTTGCGCTCACATAGTAGCAGTGTGATGATGAAATGGGCTTATAGATACCATTTAGGGGTTGATGAATATGATGATGGGCTTATAGATGCCATCTGGATGTTGATCGCGTAAGAGATTCCTTAGCGAGAACTTGCGTACCTGCAAAAGAAAAATGAGTACCTGACATGTTGCAGGAGCTGGTTTTCAGATGCTTTGTGGGAATTACCATCTCCGCAGTATCGGGAAGAGAACCAATAGGCAATTATAATCTCAACAGCGGACGTTTGAGAAAAACCTGGATTGGAATTATCGTCTCCGCAGCATTGGGGAGAGAACCATAGGAAATTATAATCTCAACAGCGGACGTTTGAGAAAAACCTTTGATAACTTCTACTGAGTCTTCATCAGAAAAACTGTTTGGGGTCGATTTAGAAGGCCTTGGACTGGATAAGAAATCTTCGGAGTTGATTTAACTGAACTGGTCCAGGTCTTGAAATGTCTTCAACAGATACACCCTGGCAAGATTCAGGCATCGGATCCTTGAACTCTTCAGACACACCCTGTCGAGATACATGAATCGAGTCTGGAATTAGAAAGGTTGGTGAATTGTCTCTACTGACAGGTTACCCTCATGGGCGAGTGGTCTTTAACGACGAGTGTCTATAACGACGGGTGTCTATAACGACGGGTGTCTATAACGACGAGTGTCTATAACGACGAGTGTCTATAACAACGAGTGTCTATCACGACGAGTGTCTATAACGACGAGTGTCTATAACGACGAGTGTCTATCACGACGAGTGTCTATCACGACGAGTGTCTATAACGACGAGTGTCTATCACGACGAGTGTCTATAACGACGAGTGTCTATAACGACGAGTTTCTATCACGACGAGTGTCTATCACGACGAGTGTCTATAACGACGAGTGTCTATCACGACGAGTATTTATCACGACGAGTGTCTATAACGACGAGTGTCTATAACGACGAGTGTCTATCACGACGAGTGTCTATCACGACGAGTGTCTATAACGACGAGTGTCTATCACGACGAGTGTCTATCACGACGAGTGTCTATAACGACGAGTGTCTATCACGACGAGTGTCTATCACGACGAGTGTCTATCACGACGAGTGTCTATAACGACGAGTGTCTATCACGACGAGTGTCTATCACGACGAGTGTCTATAACGACGAGTGTCTATAACGACGAGTGTCTATAACGACGAATATCTATAACGACGAGTGTCTATAACGACGAGTGGAAGTAATTTAACTGGACATGTCTTCTTTGACTGGATGAGCATCAGAAAAACCTTTGGGATTTAACCGGGCTTGTCTTCTTTGACTGGATTTGTCTTCTTTGACTAGATTTGTCTTCTTTGACTGGATTGGTCTCTTTTGACTGTATTTGTCTACTCTGACATAGCTGATCATTTAACTGTATCCTTCCTGAAAGGTAACGGTCAATCATGTGCAGTGCATGATATGGATCAAGCAACGACATAAATGAGATTGTATGACATGACGCACATATGCATGTATCATGATGTATGAAAATGTGATGTTTATGAATGTATTTTTGTCTAGGAAAGTAAGTCCTTGACGGGTGCCGGGAAGTCATTCCTGGGCTGATGTTGGAGAATAGATTTTGCTTCCGCTGGGGATGATAATTGCAAGAATACCGGTAGGAGAAGATAACTCCGTTGGGGAATAAACTTGGCGAATGGAATAACTCTGCGGGGAGAAAAGTACTCTAGCGATCTTGCTGGGAAGCAATACTCTGTGGGGAGAGAGATACTTTGTTGAGTGTTGATAATACCTGGTTGGGGATACTCTTGTTGCGTTGGAAGTGTTGATAGACTTCGCTGGGGGTAAGAAGACTGTGTCGATGACGACCTTTCCGTGGCTTTTGGCTGAGGATAACCCAGTTATATCCTATTAAGGAAATAACTCTGTAAATAAAGCCGGGCGACGCGTTCACGCTCTGCGAGGGTAAGCTTCCAGAATCTACTGGGGATAATTACTGCTGGGGAGGTGATTCCAACTTTCCTGGGGAACTAGATTGGACTCTCCTGGGGAAATTTTGAACTGCGGGGGAAGTGATTCCTTTGAGTGTTGATATGCCGCCGGGGAACAATCTTTAGACCAAGACTGCCGGGGATGCTTGTTTAGAATATATATGCTGCCGGGGAATGTTGAGATCTTGCTGGAGGATACCCAACTTCCTTAAGATTTGATAACTTTGCTTGGAGAAGAGTGCACTGACTTGCTGGCTCACTCTCTGGGGAATTAAGATGTACTGGTTATGTTCTTCGGCTGAACCTACCTTGGTACCTTAGTGGATAGAACAATTAGATTGTTTAGACAACTCTTTATTGCCCCTGTTTTTGAGGTGGGAGAGGGAAACCTGTGAGGTGCTGATAGTTGTTGATGGACAAACCTTCTTCTGGTAGGCAGGTGATAAGATGACAGGACATAGTCGTACGCTTTGATCCCTAATTTTTGCCTGGACCGCCCTTTCGGGTTTTCAGTCCACCGGGATACCCATTTTTGCCCAAGCCGCCTTTTCAGGTTTTCGACTTGCCGGGTGTACAAATTTTTCATTTTCATCCCTTATTTTGCCCGAACCCTTTTGGTTTGCCGGGAAGCCCTAATTTTTGCCTAGGTATGTCAACCTAGCGGGTCTTTTATCGTGTGTAGTATTTTTTTCGACTATGTCCACGCTCTTAGAATGCAGGGAGGTGCCCCAGGCTGCTTGTGTTGCCATGTTACCAGAAGATGTCTGATCGTGCAAGATTTGTTGCTGGAATTCCTGTCCAATGTCCCAAGTGTCTCAGATGGAGAGTTGCCCCTAGCTGCTTGGCATCATTGAGAGATTCTCTGGATCTTGACTTAACTGCCCCAGATGGTAGACCGTGATCATGCCGTGCCCCTTGATTGGAGATACTCTTGTTCATTAGACTTTCGTCATGCGAATTTCTCTGCTGTTCAAACAACTAGTCATATGCAAGCAATGTTATATTAGAAATGCAAAGCTTATGTCTGTCTTGAAGTTTTTTGAAAATGCATTTTTTAGTAAAAACAAGTGAATTTTGTAAACTGCGATGTCAACTCGTTATTTTACCGCAAGCCTTAAGGAGTCAGGATACTTTTTGTAACAGTATGCTTTCGAACTAACCCATGCTTCAGCTAGGACTTTTTAAGGGTTATAACGTGGCCTGGTTCACGGTTTAAGAAACAAAGGATAAAGGCTCAAATTATTTGTACCCACCCGTTCTTCATGATGTTCTTCAAACCTAAGCTCAGTTGATCGTGCGTTAGACCTTGTTTGAGTCTTTGTCCTGATGTTCCAATGATGGTTCAGATATTGATGATTTATTCTGAATAGGCAGTCATTTTTTGTTTTTGTTGAGGGTTTGTATGACCTCTTTCTTTTTGATTTCGCTATCCCTAAATTTTGCCTGAATTGTTTCTTTTGTGATTACAGTCAGCGGGATGCCCCAGTTTTGTAAGTCTCCTTCATAGGTTTTGACTTATTGGGTTTTTATTTTTGAGATATAATGACTGCCTATCCTTATGATTATTCGGAATCATCATTGTCTTCTTTTTTTTTTTGTAAGGACCTCTTTGGTGCCATTTGTTATGCACTTGGATCAACTGAGAGAACTACCCTGCCCCAGGTTATGATAAAGGGTTTCAATTTTCGAAAAGAAAAACTCCTACTTCTTTGGCTCAGAGGGGTTGACGAGGGATTATCTTCCTTATAACTCCAGTGTTTAGGGATTGAAATAATGCCTGTACCTCATCAGCAGGGTCTGTTCAAAAGCATACTGTAAGGATCGTGGTATCGTTTTCGTCATCCTCCCTCAAGAGGATTAGAATTTCTTAATCAAGAGTTGATCATCAAAAAATATGAAATCAGTTTGAATATAGCGAATGCGAATATATTGCTTTAAAACAGACATATGCGATGCATTAATGAAATAACAACGTTTAACATGAATAAATGTTTGAACAATCAAAGAAGATTACAATCTGAACATTCAAATGAACAAAAGTTTCTAATCCTAGCCATGTTTGGGCAGGGGAGCAGTGGTCACATTGGGAGCCTCTGGAGAGTCGAGCTGGACTTCCTTTGCGTCGATCAGATCCTGAACCTTGTTTCTCAAAGTCCAACAATCATCTGTAGCATGCCCCGGGCTGTTAGAATGATAAGCGCAGCGAACGTTGGGGTTATACCTTGAAGGCGTCCTGTTGGGATTCTTTGGAGGGTCCACGAGAGTTACCAACTTGGTTTCCAGCAGTTGTGGCAATATCTGTGACAAGGTCATGCCGAGGGGAGTAAATTGCCTCTTAGGTCTTTCTTCCCTTTGTTGATGGTGATGCTGAGGAGCACCGGCCAGCTTTACAATAGCTACTGTGTTGACCGCACTAGATTCTCTCTTGGATGGTTTCTTCTCAATGTTCGAGGAATCACCATTATGTATTTTCCCTGACTTGATGCCAGCTTCTATTCTTTCCCCGGTCAAGACTAAATCTGTAAATCCAACAGCGGAATTCCCAATCAGGTGGTTGAAGAATGGACCGGACAGGGTCCCTAAGAACATGTCGACGAGCTCGCGGTCGGTTAGAGGTGGTTGTACCCTTCCAGCAAGGTCCCTCCACTTTTGAGCATATTCTTTGAAACCTTCACCTGCACCCATAGACATTCCTTGAAGTTGAGTGCGCGTGGGAGCAAGGTCGGCGTTGTACTGGTACTGCTTGTAGAAAGCAGTGGCCAAGTCTTCCCAGCTGCGGATGTTGGCTCCATTCAGTTGATAGAACCAGTCAAGCTGAGTCCCTGAAAGACTCTCCTGAAAAAAGTGGACCCATAAGTTCCTGTCGGTCGTGTAGGGCTGGATCCTCCTCATGTATGACCTGAGATGCAGCTTTGGACAGGATGCCCCGTCGTACTTTGCAAAGGCAGGTGCCTTGAATTTGTGCGGGATCACTACCCCAGAAGACAGACCTAGATCCTCGAAGTCCAGGCCAGGCACTTTTTGTATCTCCAAAGCACTTAGCCGGTCCTCTAACTGTTTATACCTGTCCTTAGCTGGAGGGTATTGTTCGTCGTTGAAATCTGTCTCATTGTCGGAGACCACTGGACTGAGAACCCTTTCCTCTTGATGACTGCCCTTCCCCACAGATGTAGTTGTCCTCTCAGCTTCATCCTGCAGTGTGTTCCCAGATCTGCGTCTAGGGCTGAACAAGACAGTCCTCTTCTTCTTCTTTTTCGAGAGCAGGGTCTTCAGATCTCGTTTCCCCTGGGTCAAATTCATGATCAGCTCTTGGAACTGGGCGTTTTGAGCCTGGAGGGCCTTGATAGTGTGCTCGGTTGAGGATTCAGGATTCATGACGAGACTGCTGAAATAAACAGCGAAGAAGGTAAGCAACCTGCAGAGAATGGGTACCTGTTATGCAATGATATGTATGATATGCATGCAATGTTTTCAAGGACCTCGCGGGGTAAACAAGAAATTTGTTAGAGCTGGGATCCGGTAGCTTGATTGAAGGAACTTCCTGTTGTAGAAAATCCTTCTTCAAGGGTCAAAGGCTCACCATATCAAGTGGGTCATAGCCCCTGACAACCTTGGCTAGAGGAAAATAAATCCTCTTTGCCCCTTGCTAGACAGTTTGATTCATCATGACCTGCATCACAAGCCCTTGAGATCCTTGAAATGGGTTAGGATGTATGCAATGGTATGATGTCATGCTATGCATGGGGTAATGTAGGTAAACCCTGTTACGAGTCCCAATTAAGGACTGCAAACCAAAACCTGTAAGAACTCAGTACACTCTGTTATGAGTCCCAATTAAGGACTATAAACAAAACCTGCAAGAAACTTAGTATACCCTGTTATGAGTCCCTATTAAGGACTATAAACAAAACCTGCAAGAAACTCGAGTGTCAGATAACAAGCATGCAAGTAGTCAAGTACAAAGGCACACAAGTCACACAAGAGAAACTCTTAGGGTTCAGGCCAGCATGGGGTCTGGGTATTACCCTCTTGAAGTTGGTGGGCTCAACCTGTCCTATTAGAAGTAACCGGGTTCTAAGGGTCCCAATATCACGGGATTGCTTTCATTGTTCATCGTTTCGATTTAGCCACTGAACTGGCGACCGAAATATTCCAGGAAAGCAACCCTCAATTGAGTGTAGTATCGAGTATCAACCAACCTCGGACTGCACCAAAGTCAGTTATCTCACTACCCTAAAGAGGCCAAGATAGTTCAATTAAGGTTCCTAAGGTCTGTTGATGCTTCACGACACCACGCGGAGGCCCCGTACTCTCCTTGACTGAACTCAAGGGTTACCGGTACACACCAAAGTGCCACATCAACGTAGCAGACTGTTTCAACCATGTCGGTATACCCCGCACAGTTCCCTCACAGCCTTGTTGCTACTTTCTAAGAAGGTATCCCCCAGATCCGGGTTAGGATCTATAGAGCTCCCAAGCAACCCACAATTTAAAGCACACAAGGAAAACAATTGAAAACACAGTTATGAACTAGCCCTAAGGTACACCTCACTTTAAGTTAAGTCCCCAGCAGAGTCGCCAGTTCTGTGATTGGTGGATCTGGAACTGACTGTTTAACGCTGGTTCGCGAAATGTCGCGGTAAGCAAGAGTCGCCACCGTCTTTTATTTTCTCCAAATGGAAAGGACAAAAGCACAGAAAAATTCCTTAAAGAGATTGCTCTCGGTTCGGGAGGTAGATTATAGAAAGGGAAGGTATTAGCACCCTTTCTATCCATGGTTATCCATGGGCTCTTAGGTACTTGCTCATTTGTGTTTTCAAAAATGGTTTGTTTGCTTTTCAACTATGGGTTTTAAAAAAGTTTCTTTGAAAATTCCAGTTCGACTCTTGTATCGGTCCTCAAGAGTGTTTGAAAAATTGCTTTTGAAAGCTTTTGAAAAGGTGTCGGTGTGAAAAGTATTTTTGATTTGTTTTGAAATTAGAGCAAGTATCTAGAGTCGTCTACCTACCCTAAGGAATTCGTCTGTGTAAATGTCCTTTAAAGTAGTGCCATCCCACCATTGAGAGGTAGGTAGCACCACCGTTGGAGGTGTTCGGGTCAATTCGAGGTTCGGGACATGGTGATCACCAGAGCAATAGGAAGACACCTTAGAAGCTACCCTCATGCCAGGTTCCCGGATCATGAGGACTTACTAAGACATCCTCTACTCGACGATCACCTTTCGAGGCAAGGCAACAGTGAGGCGTACCCTAGGGGTGGTGTGTGATTTGTGTGTCGTTTTCAGATATTTTGTCTTTTGTCATGTCATTGGTGATCTAGCGTTTGTTTTTATTTTTGTTCATACATTCTTTCATGCCTTGATTTAACAGTTAAAAAGTGCGAGAAAAGTAAAAGTTCTAAACTATTACAAAGGCGCGGGTCCACATCGCCAAAATTTCCAGGACCCGATTTGACAGAAAGATAAAGAAAGTAAAGAAAATAAAGAATTGAAAGTACGGGAAATTAATTACAAGGCCTTGGGAGAGATACACAAATATTAAAAGAAATAAACAATAAACGCGCGAATTAAATAAGCATTAAACGAGGGCGTTGGACCCTTTTTTGCAAAATTAAATTAAATGGTTAAATTAATTAATTAAGAGAGAAAAGAAATTGTTTTTGGTATTTTTTGGTATATTGTGATTTTAATGAAAAAAGAATTAATTTAATTAAATGCTAACCCTAATTCTAATTGTTTTTTTAATTTATTAAGAAAAGAAGATTAAAGTTTTACCCTAAAATTAACCCTAATTTTTATATACAATTTAATTATAAAAATAAATATCTAATATTTAATTATTATGGAAAAAATAAAAAAAGGAATAAAAATTATCACGAACCCTAATTCTACCATTTTTTAGATTTTATTATGAAAATATTATAATTAACCCTAATTTAATAACTAAATGAATTAATACAATTTATTTATGAAAATACTAAAAATAAAAATATTTATTATTTTTCTTGTCTTTTCTGATTTTTATGGTGTTTTTTTTATATTTATGAAAAAGTGAAATTAATTAATAAAACAATAATTAAAAAGAAAATAGAGATAATAATAAAAAAAATAAAGAAAGGAAAAATTGCAAACCTAGGGGGTCTGCCCCTTAATATGGAGGTGAAGCCCAGGAATTTGAGCCCAAATAAGCCTGGCCTCGTTGGACTTTTCAGGACGCGTGTACACGCGTTGACTAGGGCCTACCATATTCCACAAATCCTGGCCCTTGAATTGATGAGAGTAAACGCGTGGCAAACTGGATGGTGGGTCACATGATGGACTTCCTGTATTGACATTGCACAAGAACACGTTTAATGGAAAAATATAATGAAAGGAGTGTGGACCTGGGGCTCGAACCCAGGTCATGATCGTTGCCAACACATACGCCTTGCCACTGAAGCACTTTGTCTATCTGTAAATTAATATAACAAATAAACATTATAAAACAAAACGCGTTAATGTTTGGTTTTCCGCGCGAAAATTTAAACAGGCCAATCATTGGTAGCCACCTAGCCTTCTTCTTCCTCGTTCCTGAAACATAAACACATAGGCCACGGTTTTCATAGTGTTCCCTTAGGCATGCTTTTGGAAAATAGCGAATAGCCCAAGAACGCTCATAAATTGAGCGTGAGGGTGAATTCCTCTTCGTCCAGGTGTGCTGATCATGGCCATGGCATCGTGGTAGTCTAATTTTACACCCTCTGAAAACGCCCAATTCACAGTTCTGCAAACCCTAGAATTTGATAATGGTAGATTCTTGTATGATGCACGAAAATCAAATCAAACTACATGGTTAGTTTCAGCAAGGTCTTATTAGTATAAATCACTCAAAAAAATGCAAGCATGATGCGTATAAATTGATGCACGAACATAAGAAATATGATGAACAGGGTTGCCTCGTATTACCAATTCTTGAGGCTAGAAGATATGGTTTTGATCCAGAAACCTTTCTTGATGTCTCAGGGAGATAATAGAATGGTTACTTTGGCCTGAATCCACCTAAAACCTGGTTTTCAGTTTTGAGTTTTTGGCAAAAAATTTCAAGTTTGGTAATGGAGTTGCTGCGCAGTTTCTTGGTTCCTGAGGCATTAGGTCTTGCTTGTGCTTATGTATGAAACCAATTAGGGTTGAAAAACTTGATTAGAATCCATGAATTAAAGAATGCAATATTTGATTTTTTCACCATGATTTTCAAATCTTTTTTCATGCTATTTTTGTACAAATCATATCCAATCAATTCCAATTCTTCCATATCTGATCATGCACGAATTATTGAGTATATTTCATGCACAAAAAGATTTTATTTCATTGGTTTTATATTTTTCATGTATTTTATTTGATTAAATGAATTATTAATAATAAAAAATTCAAATAAATAAATAAAAATGGAGAAAAACTTCCCTTTGGGCCAAATGGTCGTGTGCATGCCTTGGATGATGAATTGTGGAAGAAAAATAGGCCCATTAGCAATTTTAGGTCATTTGAATCAATGTTGACTTTTCAAAATATCCAAACATTTCCCAACTTCCACAAGGCATAACTTGCTCAATTTTTAAGCTTTGCTCATGTTCTTGGACATTTTGGAAAGGTCTTTGAGTCCTCTAACCAATGTCTTTAGTCCCATGTCATTTTGATTTACCAATCTGAAGTTATGGCCTTTGACCTAAAGTCCCTTTTTGTTGACTTTTGAAAGTGACCTATAATGTTGAAATTGATTAATTTTTGTGAGAGCATTTCTTGGACTTTAAGTGTGAATATGAGTTGTAGGAAATTTCTTTCTATTCAAAATGAGCTTTGGATGGAATTTTTCTGATAATCCATGTGAAAGTTATGCCCTGGTCAATTTACAGTTGACTTTTTCAGCTGTCCAAATAAGGAAACTTTTGCATTTTGATGATTTTTGAGCCAAGCTTTGAGAATCATGATCAAGCATTTATCAAATGATGTTTGTGGCTTCAAAATGAGATGTTGACCAAAAATTTGAACTTTTGACTGCCAAATGACCATTTTGCCCCTGCAGTTGACTGTAGTGCAATTAGGGTTTTTGACTGTGCAATTTTGTGCTGAAAGTCTTGAAACTTGATATGAGGATGCTTGACCATATTTGTAGGCATGTGAGACTTGATTGGACCTTTGGAAACTTCATTTTCTTGATCAGAACCAAAACCCTAATCTTGACTGTTTAGGAGGTCTTTACACTGTGCAACCCTTGGGGAATTTTGAAGCTTGACTTGGCATTTTCTTGAAGAATATGGGAGGGCAAATTTTGGGGTACAACAGTATGTATTGGCATCCCCAGTGATGAGCAACAGTTCTCAACGAGCCTTTGCTTACCCCCATGAAGTCTATTTCTTTGCATTGCATATAGTTATCATTGCATAACATTGCATCCTCAAAAGCGCATAGCTGATTCATCAGAATGGATCTTTGCGGCAAAATAAATTCAAACATGCATATGAAGCATAAGCCAAATCAGGTACCTTACACGAAAGACCTGAATCATTCAAAGACGGTAACACATCCCCACAAGAGGGTATTACTTCCAAAAATCCCCAGTCGGTGACCTTCACCTTCACAATGCCCAGCAAAATCAATACACCTTGTCATTCTAAACCTAATTCTCGTCTGGTAGCTGGTTCCCATCGGACAAATAATTCGGTCTATAAACACTCGTCATGTCTTAACCCATGTTTTCATCATAGAACATGAGATCTCCCATAGGCTAGGTTCTTCCTCAGATCATCTTAGAACCTGAGATCGCCTGTTGGCTAGGTTCTTTCAATAGATCATTGTCAAACCTGAGATTGCCTCTTGGCTAGGTTCTTCCCATAGATCATCGTCGAACCTGAGATCGCCCATTGGATAGGTTCTTCCTCAGGTCATCTTAAAACCTGAGATCTCCCATTGGCTAGTGTTGTACCCCAAAATTTGCCCTCTCATATTTCTCAATATATTTCTAGTGAGGTCTTCAAATTGCTCAAGGAAGTCCAAGGGTTGACCAGACAAACTCTCTCCTAAGGCAGTCTACCTCAAATTAGGGTTTCATGTTGCATCAAGATACTTGAGTCTAAGGGATCCCAAATGCTCACCATTGTCATAATATGTTCTCAAGATCATCCATGTCAAGTTTCAATCCTCGCAAAGGAAGTTTGCTCAGTCAATTGCTCAAAGGCCTGAAAATCGACTGTGTTAGGGCAAAAGTCAACTGTGGCCTACATACAGTCAAACTTCAAGATTTTTGGTCAACATTCTCATTTTGAAGTATTATTAATAATTTGATCAAGGGTTGATCATTATTCATCAAGGGTTGCTCACAATTCATCAAAATCCAAAAGTTGCTAAATTAGGGTTTTGCAGGAAAAGTCAACTCAACTTTGACCAAGCATAACTTTCTCATATTTTATGAGAAATGACCCATCCAAAGCTCATTGTGAATATGATGCAATTACCTACAATTCATCTTCATCTCCCAAATTCAAAATATTCACTCACAAGAAGTTATGAATTTAGACATTATAGGTCATTTTGAAAAGTCAACAAAAACACTTTTTTTCTCAAAGCTTCATACATGAAAATGGAATACTAAATTGAGATAATACCAAAAGGGTTTCTTAGAGGACATCTCAAGATTTCTAAAAAGTCCAAGAACACCCTCAAAGAGTAAAAATTGAGGAAGTTATGCATTGGTGAAGTTGACCCTTTTTGCAAAATTGTCAAAAGTCAGTTATGCCTCAAATTGCAATTTTTGTTAAATGGGCCCAATCTTTTTGCACTTGTTTTGAGTTGATAGCATGGTCCACGAGCCCTAGCTCTTTCCACTTGTCTTTATCCTATTTTTATTATTTATTTCAATTAAATCAATTTAAATCAAAACAAATCATGAAAAAATCCAAATCATTGAAACCTCAAGATATTGTGCATGTTTCAGGTCCTATATCCAGCTGGCAAATGATTGAATTCGTGCAAGGCCTTTGTGTGCATAAAAAGATTGGTTTTAGCCTATTTTTGGAAGGATTTTCAAGTGAATCAAATCAAGATCAAAATCAATAATTGGAAAAGATTGAGATCATGTTTGCAACCCTAATCCAATCCTCAGTATATAGGGAACATTTGCAGACAAAAAATTAGAAAGGCTTGAGAGGCGCACAAGGCAGAACCAAACTTGAAATAAAACAAAGAAAAGTGGTAAATTGTTTTGCTATTTCCAGGCATTTTCAAGACCCTCTAGCCATATCATTCGCTTCCTGGGATCACAAGCAAGCTGTACCAATCAAGAACAAGGAGTTTCTAGCGCCAAAACCCACTGTAAGTCAGCCACGACTTTGGTTTGTTCTTGAAATCGAATTGTATGATTCTGGCACTTATAGCATGAAATATTCATATATTCTTGTTCCTTAACACATTTGCAAGCTATCTATATCATTTAATTATGTTTTTGTGGATTGTATCAGAGTTTACCATTGTTAGGGTTTTATGCTTCGTTTTAGGATCTTTGTATGCAGGCAAAATTAGCCCCCATGAAAGGCATCATGATGCTCAGAATGTTAAGGCGGTTCGATTCATGGCATTAGATGTCATTTATCATGCCCATGGAAGATCTTGAAACGAGCCAGGGTTGTAGCTACGGACCTATGTCTGTAGGTAAAAGTCTTTAACTTTTACCAACGGAGCAAGGAGGAAGATGACTAGCGTGGCAGCCCATGATTGCTCCGTTTAAAATATCGCGCGCAAGATTTAGCAAATTTGTTTTTTTTATATAATATTTGTTTATTCTTTTATGTACAAAGCGCGCATGTAGCTCAGCTGGCATTGATGCTATTGGAGAAGGCTTCAGGACCTGGGTTCGAATCCCAGGCCCCCCCATTACTTCACATTATTTTTCTTTAAGTGTTCAGGTGTGCACACAAAGCCAAAGGATCACCATGCATCCTCAAGATTCAACCTTTGGATCTCCAGAGGCCAAATCTAAGGGCCATCAGATGAAGGTCCACCAAAAGCTCAGTCAATGCATAGCACTGGAACGTGAAAGTCAACATGGGTCAGATTTGTTTGGGCCCAAAGCTTGCTATCTACACCTCCCAAATTGCTATTTCAGGCCCAGTTTTTATTTTCTTTTCTTTTACTAACATAAAAATTATTTCTTTTTTATCAAAAAATCACAAAAATAATATTTTTATCCAATTAGATTTAGGATATTTATTTTTTATACAAAAGTTAATTGAATTAGGTTATTTAATTTTAGATAACTTTAATTTCTTTTGTAAAATAAATTAAAACAAGTTAGAAATTAGGGTTTGTTTATTTTTAAATTCTATTTCTCTTTTTCTTTAAAAAAAATAAGAAAAATACAAAAAAATAGGCCTTGTAAATTATTTTCTTTAAATTAAGTTAATTACTAATTAATTTTGTATTTGATTTAAAAACCTCATTCTTTTTCTTAAATAATTAAAAACAACAAAAATAATCTTTTTCTTTCGATTAGGTTAGATTGGGTCAAAACCCTAGTTCTCTCTCGTTCTCGATTCATCGCGCTTTATTTTATTTTTACCATATTAATATAATTGCTCACAAGTTGTAATAGATTAATTAGGACATTTCTTTTCTGTTAATTTATCTTTTTTTTTACGGGTTGTTTTTGGCTATGTTAATTAATACCTGAAGCCTTGTAATAGCGTAGCTTTACTTTCCGCACTTTAAATTCCGCAAAATATTAAACTGTTAGATGTATGAATAATAGAGATGCATGACAAGAATGTATGATTAACTTTAAAACAGTTAGCAAACCCTAAATGTGCAAAGATAATAAACTTGAAATTGAAACACTCGCACATGCGCACTCCTAGGGTATACTCCCACTTCGGTTACCTTCGGTAAACGATCATTAAGTATAGGATATTTTAGTGGTCGCTCTTTTGTCTCAAAGATCAAAGTTGCCTCGGAAAGGTTGTCTCAAAATTGTTGCCTCGAATACAATCTTAAAACATTAGAGTTATTACTAAGACGTCCTAACATTGCTTTAGTGATCGTACGTCCCTTTCGAATTGACCCTCAAAATCCAACGATGGTGCTACCTACTCACTAATAGTGGGATAGCGCTGTCTAAAGGAAACGAATATAGAACAATTCTTTTTCGAGTAGGTAGATTGTCTCTTAAGTACTTGCTCAATCAAAACAAACTTTTCACACTTACACTCTTTTCAAACAAAGTTTTCAAAAACACTTTGTAACACTCTTGAAGACAGAAGCAAGAGTTAAGACAAAGTCAAATAAAAACTTTTCAAATCAAACAAACAGAGAAGCAATTTTGAAAATGATGAGCAAGTACCTAAGAGCCTGTGGAAAACCACAGATAGAAAGGGTGCTAACACCTTCCCTTTCTATAATCTACCCCCCGTACTCAGAAAATCTCGAAAAAGGAATTTTTCTGTGCTTTTTTCCTTTCCTTGTTGGATAAAATAAAAGTCGGTGGCGACTCTTGCTTACCGTGACATTTTGCAAACACAAACGCAAAATGCAAACCAGCATTTTCCTAAAACAGTCCGGTTCTGCCACCGTATCACAGAACTGGCGACTCTGCTGGGGAATAATAAGTGGGGTATACCTTAGGATTAGTTCATCATATTGTTTCTATTGTTTGATTTGATTGCTTTATCTTTGTGGTCTTTGTATCAGAGTTACTATAGATCCTAACCCGGATCTGGGGAACATATTTTAGGTAAGTAGCAATAAACTGTGAGGGAACTATACGGCATAGACCGATACGGTTGAAGCAGTAGCTACGTTGATGTGGCACATTAATTGGTACCGGTATCCCTTGTGGAGGAACAAGGAGAATACGGGGTTGCTATATGGGTTGTTAAGCATCAACTGACCTTATAACCTATAATTGACCAACTTGGCCATAGGACGTAGTGAGATAGCCGGCCTCGGTATAGAGCTGAGAACTGGTTGATACTCGATACTACATTCATTAAGACCATACTCTCGAGATAGTTCTGGCCGCAAGAAAAGATTGTGTGAGCTGAAACCATGACCGATGGAGGATGGTCAGTGATATTGAGAACCTCTAGAACCCGGTTACTATTATTAGGACAGGTTGAAACCAACTTAACTTCAAGAGGGTAGTACCTAGACTCCATGCAAGCCTAAAATTTAAGGGCTCTTGTGTGACTTGTTTGCCTTTACCATGTTTGTTACCTGCTATACATGTTGTGTGTTTTATCATGACATCATGCATCATGACATAGCATGCATACTTCATTACACTAACCATTTCGAAGACCGAGGGGATTTATCTTTGTTCTGTTTTGCAGATTATGGCTTCAGTATGCAGAAATACCATTCGAGTTAACTTCGTGCAGATACCTACTCAGCTCAGAGAGTTAGTCTCAAAAGTTCCTGATACTTCTTCATTTGTTAGAAGACATGGTCATCTCCTTAGCCTGGTCACTTCCAAGTTGGATGAGCAGATGATAAGCATCCTTTTCCAGTTCTTTGATCCAGTGCATCATTGTTTTACCTTCCCAGATTATCAGCTAGTTCCTACTTTGGAGGAGTTTTCTGACTTGCTTGGTATATCCATCCTCGAGCAAACACCCTTCACAGGTTTGGAGGAGATTCCTAGACCTGAGGACATTGCTTCAGCCTTACATCTAAAAAGGGCTGATGTAGTATCCAACTAGGAGACACGGAGCGGGGTTAAAGGTTTCTTGGCTAAATTTTTGATGGATCAAGCTCAACAGTTCTGGGATAACTTGGATTTTCAAGCATTTGAAGACATCTTGGCTCTCCTCATATATGGCTTGGTTCTTTTCCTGAATCCAGATTCCTTCATAGATGTGAATGCGGTCAAGATCTTCTTGTCTCGTAATCCAGTGCCTACTCTTCTAGGTGACATTCTACATGCTCTTTATACTCGTACCGTGCGAAGGAGAGAGACTCTCGTGTATTGCACGCCACTGCTGGCGAGGTGGTTTATTTCACACCTCCACAAGTCTGTATTGAAGAATGAAGAAGGGTTAGGTTGGGCCTACAGAATCATGTCCCTTGCCCATACAGACATTCTTTGGAGTTCTAAGGACATGGAAAGAGTAGCTGTCATTGATCGATGTAGGGAATACCCTAATGTCCCATTGCTTGGAATTAGAGGGGGAATAACCTACAGTCATTTCTTGGCTCTACGACAGTTTGGTCGTGCTCGGAGAGACGGTCCTCATGAGCTACTCCTTACAGATATTGTATTTGACTACAAGGGGGGGATGAGCATCGCCGGAGGTTTATACGAGCATGGGGCAGGGTGAACAGGTCTGACCCTCATGAGCTAGGACCGAAGACTTCTCTCCTAATGCAACCTTATCTCCAGTGGGTTCGAGCCCGTGCCCAAAAGTTGGGGATGCCCTATGAAGATGTTTTGCCAGTGGTTGTGGAGCATACTAATGAAGAAGGTGTTCCTTATACAGTCCTCTATCCCTATATGCCTACTGATCTTGGGGCATTGAAGAGATCTTGGATCCAGTTGAAGGAAGAAAGGGATACCTATCGGGAGAAGTATCATGAGCAGGAAAGGAAGATCTTAAAGCTCATGAGGCAGCTTGAGAATGAAAGGACAATCAATGATTGTGTAAACACGAAGTGAAAATGACCATGGTATTTCCGATGTCTTTTATTGTTTCTAGTTAGATTTGCTTTTCAGTTTACTTCTTTTGTAACGCCTTAAAGGCATTGTTAAACATTGTTGCAAGTTTAATCTAATAAAGTGTGTTTTATTTTGTTTTACAAATTTGAATCTCCCAAAGTCTTTGAAATCATTTCATACGCATTCCATTACCATGCACCTCATTACAGGTACCATTACAGGTTTCTCATCTTCTTCGTTGTTTATTTCAGCACAAAATGTCTTTTGAAACACCTACTGATCAAGCCATCAAAGCTCTTCAAGCACAGAATGCTCAATTCCAGGAGATGTTCTTGAACTTGGCTAAAGGACAATAGGATTTGAAGACTCTCATCTTGAAGGACAAGAAGAAGAAGAAGAAGAAGAAGAAGAAGAAGAAGAAGAAGAAGAAGAAGGTGGTTCTGCTAAATATGGGTCACAGATTTGGGAATAGGTTGCGACAGGAAGATGGTCTATCTCATTCATCTGGAGGAAGAGAGAATCAAGAGGAAAGAAAGGGTCATGGCCCTGTGGTCTCTGATAATGACACTGATTTTGATGACGAACAGTACCCTCCTGCTGAGGATAGGTACAAACAACTTGAAGACCGTCTGAGTGCTATGGAGATTCAGAAGGTTCCCGGCTTGGACTTCGGAGATTTGGGACTGGCATCGAGAGTGGTAATCCCTCACAAGTTTAAAGCTCCGGTCTTTTCTAAGTACGATGGAATGTCCTGTCCAAATCTCCATCTCCGCTCATACGTCAGAAAAATTCAACCCTACACTGCTGATAGAAATCTCTGGGTTCATTTCTTTCAAGATAGTCTGTCAGGGACTCAGCTTGAATGGTTTTATCAATTGGAGGGAGCTAATGTCCGCAACTGGGAGGACCTTGCTGCTGCTTTTTACAGGCAATACCAGTATAATGCCGACCTTGCTCCCACGCGTACTCAACTTCAGGGTATGTCTATGGGTACAAGCGAAGGTTTTAAGGACTATGCTCAGAAGTGGAGAGATCTGACTGGAAGAGTCCAACCCCCTCTGTCTGATAGGGAGTTGGTTGATATGTTTCTGGGGACCTTGTCTGGTCCATTTTTCAATCATTTGATTGGTAGTTCATCATCTGGGTTCACTGAATTGATTATGACTGGGGAGAGAGTAGAGGCTAGTATCCGAAGTGGTAAGATACAGAAAGGCGCTTCATCAAGTACAGAAAAGAAGCCTTTCAGGAAAGAAGCTAGTGCATTTTATGGCTCGAGGAGCCAAAGCAGACCTGAGTGTCGCCAAGCAGTGAATGCGGTGGTAATATCAAGACCTACAGTTGCCCCACAATGCAACAATCAGCAAAGAATGGAGAGGCCGTAGGGACAGTATACTCGGCTTAATATGACCTTGTCACAAATTCTACCACAATTGTTGAAGACTAACCTGGTAACTCTGAGGGAAGCCCCGAAGAATCCCAGCACCATATCTCTGCTGTATAATCCAAATGCCCGTTGTGCCTATCACTCTGATAGCCTGGGTCATGATACGAACAACTGTTGGGCTTTGAAGAATAAGGTGCAAGATTTGATTGAAGCTAAGGAGATTGAGTTTGACGCTCCAGAGAAACCCAACGTCATAACTGCTCCTATGCCAAAACATGACTCGGGAGTCAATGCAATTGGAGATAATGAAGTAGAGTCAGATATCGACAACTAGATCTACACGACTACCAACGGTGGCTTGGACAATTGGACGGAGAAGGACTTCGTGCCCATTTATTTTATTACACAATAATAGACTTTTGTTTTGAGATTTGTAACAGGCAATTTGAAACTTTATGGCCCGGTGCCTTGCCCGAGGCACTGTGGCCTTGTTTGTGAGGGCTTATCATTTGTCATTTTCATATATCATCAATAAAGTATTGGACGTTTTCTTGCATTACAAATTTTGCGCTCCTTGTTTTTCCTTTCTATCTTTCACTTTATCCAAATGGCTATTTGTCTTACACACACTCATATATCATAATACAGGTCCACATCCACTCTGGATCCCACTGATAACGACTTTGCTACTGCCGGTTATGACTTCGAAAATCCGATCAACCAAGCCGAGGATGAAGGTGAAGATGATTGTGAAGTGCCTGGGGAGCTTGCTAGACTGTTACTTCAGGAAGAGAGGGCCATACAGCCCCATGAAGAGTCGGTGGAATCAGTAAACTTGGGTACAGAGAAAGACAAGAAAGAGGTCAAGATAGGTGCAAATCTGGATCCTAGTGTCAAGCAATGGTTGATACATATGCTACACAACTATGTTGAGATCTTTGCCTGGTCTCATGAAGATATGCCTGGTTTAAACACTGACATTGTGGTACACCGCCTACTAGCTAAGGAAGACCTTTGATCCTATACTTGACAGTGCTGGATAATTCAATGGGGTGCACGTTGGGGCAGCATGACGAGTCTGGACGAAAAGAGCATGCTATTTACCACCTTAGCAAAAAGTTTACCGACTGTGAGACCCGATACTCACTGCTCGAGAAAACTTGTTGCGCTTTGGCATGGGCTGGTCGTCGGCTAAGACAGTATATTCCGACTCACACTACCCTATTGATATCAAAGATGGATCCAATCAAGTATATCTTCGAAAAGCCTGCCTTGGTCGGAAGAATATCAAAAAGATTGTGAAGAAGATGACGGTGACGTACAAAGACTGGCACGAGATGTTACCATTCGCTCTTCATGGGTACCGTACCTCAGCACGAACGTCAACAGGGGAAACACCCTATTCTTTGGTGTATGGCATAGAAGCGGTTTTACCCATTGAGGTCCAGATACCCTCTCTCCGGATTATGAAGGATGCAGGCTTGAGCGAGGACAATTAGATCCAGACCCGGCTTGATCAGCTGAACTTAATCGACGAAAAGAGACTTACTATTATTTGTCATGGTCAGACGTATCAAAAATGAATGATCAAGGCATTTAACAAGAAAGTCAGACGAAAAGAATATCAAGTTGGGGATTTGGTGATCAAGCGCATCATACTGCCGCAAGGTGATCCCAGGGGCAAATGGACCCCTACGTACGAAGGGCCATTTGTGGTTAAGAACATTTTTTCGGGAGGAGCTATAATTCTAACCACCATGGATGGTGACGACCTTTCTCACCCCGTCAATGCAGACATAGTGAAAAATACTACGCATAATCAAAGACCCACTAGGTTGATTGGCCTAGGCAAAAATAAGGGCTTCCCGACGAACCAAAAGGGTTCGGGAAAAAATAAGGGATGAAAATGAAAATTTGTACACCCGGCAAGTCGAAAACCTGAAAAGGCAGCTTGGGCAAAAAAGGGTATCACGGTGGACCAAAAACCCGAAAGGGCGGTCTAGGAAAAAATTAGGGATCAAAGCGTAACACTATGTCTCATTGGATCATCTTGCAATCAGACTTCGGTATCGACTATCAAGCTCGGACGGCGCCAATCAATCTGATCTACCTTTAACCAAGTAGCAAAGTGATGAGATGCTCGAAGACATAAGGGCAATAGCAGAGTTGGAACCCAGTGGGATTGTTCACATAGCTGTTTTTCTTTGTTTTTCACAAATTGTATAATTCATCTTTCGGCGGTGTTCTCTTACTAGGACGTCAGCCTCTTGTACAAAACGCCTATTACAGGCCAACTTCAAAATCAATATAATTCAATTTAACAAATCTCAAACTTGTGTTTTCTTTTTCTGTTTTGTTTTGCAAGAACATCCAATGATTCATTTTTGATATATGCATTTGACAATAATTGTTGCTCATAAATATTTACATGCGAAACAAAAGACGATTACTCGTAATTTCAGATCTTGGGGCAAACAAGAAATGTACAGACCTTACAGTTGCTCTATCCACCAGGTACAGGGATAGACCTAGCTGAAGAATATGACTACAAAAGCATACACTCCCCGCAAAGTAGGAAGTACCAGAATACAGTATTATCAACTCTCCCCAACTGAGGTTCGCAATCTCGAATGAGTCGGTAAGATTCTCCCCAAGCAGAGTTCATCTTTCACCAACAAGGGAAGACCATCCCCGGTGGAGTTTATTTCTTCCACAAACAGAAATTTCATCCCTGACAGAATTCATCATCGCCAGCAACGGTAATTCATCCACAACCGAGGTTATTTCTCCAAATCAGCGGACCTTCTGACAGAGTCTGTGGGGTTATCTCTTCCCCACAGAGTCATTCTTTCACCAGTTTATTCTCCAGCAGAATTATCCTCCTGCCAAGTTATTCTCGAATCATCTTCGGTCGTTATCCCCAGCGAACGAAACTCTTTATATCCTCCATCAGCAGTCCGGGATTTATTTTCCCCAACTAAAAAACATCATAAAAACATTACACATCCATACATCATGACATGCATATACGCATCATACAGCACAATCTCATTTATTTTGAGAACATCATTATTCAATACATGTCATACATCATAACATTACATACGACTAATTCTTTAAATTTCAGGAAAAGATACAATCAAATTCTCATAAAGTTCAAGCTATGAAGCCCGGATACGACCGGATAATATCTTGATTCCTCCACCATATTGTGAAGCCCGGAGAACGACCAGATAACAGTATCAGAATGCCGTGAAGCCTGGATTATGACCAGATAGTGGTATCTCTTAAAAGCAAGCTATGAAGCCCTGGTTCGACCGGATAATAGTTTAATCCCCAGAAAGTTACTGTGAAGCCTGGATTACGACCAGATAGCAATGCAAGACACCATGAAGCCTGGATTTGACCAAATAGTGGTATATCATAAACACAAGCCATGAAGCCCGGATTCAACCGGATAACAGCTCAACAAGTTATTGTGAAGCCTGGATTACGACCAGATAGCAATACAAATTTCTATGAAGCCTGGATTACGACCAGATAGCAGCCAAGAATACTATGAAGCCTAGATTTGACCAGATAGTGGTATATCTTTAATACAAGTTATGAAGCCAGGATTCGACCGAATAATATCTTGATTTCCCCGAACACCATGAAGCCTGGATTCGACCGAATAATGGTATATTACATCGTGAAGCCTGGATTACGACCAGATAGCGGTAAAGAACACTGAAGCCTGGAATTACGACCAGATAACAGTAAGGGACACTGTGAAGCTTGGATTTCGACCAAATAGCAGTTCACCCGGCCAATTACTATGAAGCCCGGAGTCGACCGGATATTAGTAGGCCTTTAAATCAAATGGAAGCCTGGATGCGACTGGATAACCACTTGATTTCTTCTGAAGCCTGGATTTCGACCAGATAAGAAGTGAGGTATTGTGAAGCCTGGATTCGACCAGATAGCAGTACAAGAAACCATGAAGCCTGGATTCGACCAGATAATGGTATGAAACATCGTGAAGCCTGGATTATGACCAGATAGTGGTACAAGACATTGCGAAGCTTGGATTTCGACCAAAAATCAATTTTACCTGGACAATTACTAAGAAGCCCAGAGTCGACCGGATATTAGTGTGCCCTAAATTCAAGTTAAAGCCCGGATGCGACCGGATAACAACTGAATTCCTTCTGAAGCCTGGATTACGACCAGATAAGAATTGAGAAATTGCGAAGCCTGGATTACGACCGGATAGCAAGTTTAATCTCATCTCCCCAGTAAGTCACTGTAAAGCCTGGAGCACGACCAGATAGCAGTCGATCTTATCACTATGAAGCCTGGATCACGACCGGATAGTAGTCCATTTTCACCTCTTCAACCAAGAAACGATTCCCCAGTAGAATAACGGACGACTGAAGCTCCTAAAATTTAACTTTTCTCAAGACAGAGAACAGCATTCCCCAGCGGAATCCTCCTCAACAACAGGTATACAAGCTCTCGCTAAGGAATCTCTTATGCGATCGACATTCCTTCTGATGGAATCTTTAAGCCCATCGTACCATCATCAATCTCCGAATGGAATCTATAATCCCATTCCCGACATCACAAGACAAGTACCACTTCATGCGAGTGCAAATTTCTGGGCACTCTAGTGTTCAATCATCTTCCACCTTCGGATCACGAAAGGCAGGCAAACCAATCTACATCCTCAAGTTTAAGAAGATTGAACAGGGGCAGCTGTTGTACACCAAAATTTTCTCTCTCATATTTCTCAATACATTTCAAGTGAGGTCTTCAAATTGCTCAAGGAAGTCCAAGGGTTGACCAGACAAACTCTCTTCTAAGGCAGTCAACCTCAAATTAGGGTTTCATGTTGCATAAAGATACTTGAGTCTAAGGGATCCCAAATGTTCACCATTGTCATAATATGTTCTCAAGATCATCCATGTCAAGTTTCAAGCCTTGCAGAGGAAGTTTGCTCAGTCAATTGCTCAAGGGCCTGAAAATCGATTGTGCTAGGGCAAAAGTCAACTATGGCCTACATACAGTCAAACTTCAAGATTTTTGGTCAACATTCTCATTTTGAAGTATTATTCATCATTTGATCAAGGGTTGATCATGATTCATCAAGGGTTGCTCACAATTCATCAAAATCCAAAAGTTGCTAAATTAGGGTTTTGCAGGAAAAGTCAACTCAACTTTGACCAAGCATAACTTTCTCATACTTTATGAGAAATGACCCATCCAAAGCTCATTGTGAAGAGGATGCAATGCCCTACAATTAATCTTCAGCTCCCAAATTCAAAATATGCACTCACAAGAAGTTATGAATTTAGACATTATAGGTCATTTTGAAAAGTCAACAAAAACACCTTTTTTGTCAAAGCTTCATACATGAACATGGAATACCAAATTGAGATGAGACCAAAATGGTTTATTATAGGACACCTCAAGCTTTCTAAAAAGTCCCATAAAACGCTAAAAGAGTCAAAATTGAGGAAGTTATGCATTGGTGAAGTTGACCCTTTTTGCAAAATTGTCAAAAGTCAACTATGCCTCAAATTGCAATTTTTGTTAAATGGGCCCAATCTTTTGCACTTGTTTTGAGTTGATAGCATGGTCCACGAGCCCTAGATCTTTCCACTTGTCTTTATCCTATTTTTATTATTTATTTTGATTTTTATTTCAATTAAATCAATTTATATCAAAACAAATCATGAAAAAATTCAAATCATTGAAACCTCAAGATATTGTGCATGTTTCAGGTCCTATATCCAGCTGGAAAATGATTGAATTTGTGCAAGGCCTTTGTGTGCATAAAAAGATTTGTTTTAGCCTATTTTTGGAAGGATTTTCAAGTGAATCAAATCAAGATCAAAATCAATAATTGGCAAAGATTGAGATCATGTTTGCAACCCTAATCTAATCCTCAGTATATAGGGAACATTTGCAGACAAAAAATTAGAAAGGCTTGAGAGGCGCACAAGGCAGAACCAAACTTGAAAAAAACAAAGAAAAGTGGTAATTCGTTTTGCTATTTCCAGGCATTTTCAAGACCCTCTAGCCATATCATTCGCTTCCTGGGATCACAAGCAAGTTGTACCAATCAAGAACAAGGAGTTTCCAGCGCCAAAACCCACTGTAAGTCAGCCACGACTTTGGTTTGTTCTTGTAATCGAATTGCATGATTCTCGCACTTATAGCATGAAATAATCATATATTCTTGTTCCTTAACACATTTGCAAGCTATCTATATCATTTAATTGTGTTTTTGTGGAATGTATCAGAGTTTACCATTGTTAGGGTTTTATGCTTCGTTTTAGGATCTTTGTATGTAGGAAAAATTGGCCCCCATGAAAGGCATCATGATGCTCAGAATGTCAAGGCGGTTCGATTCATGGCATTAGATGTCATTTATCATGCCCATGGAAGATTTTGAAACGAGCCAGGGCTGTAGCTACGGACATATGTCCGTAGGTAAAAGTCTTTAACTTTTACCAACAGAGCAAGGAGGAAGATGACTAGCGTGGCAGCCCATGATTGCTCCGTTTAAAATTTCGCGCGCAAGATTTAGCAAAGTTATTTTTTTATATAATATTTGTTTGTTCTTTTATGTACAAAGCGCGCACGTAGCTCAGCTGGCAATGATGCTATTGGAGAAGGCTTCAATACCTGGGTTCGAATCCCAGGTCCCCCCATTACTTCACATTATTTTTCTTTAAGTGTTCAGGTGTGCACACAAAGCCAAAGGATCACCATGCATCCTCAAGATTCAACCTTTGGATCTCCAGATGGCCAGATCTAAGGGTCATCAGATGAAGGTCCACTAAAAGCTCAGTCAATGCATAGCACTGGAACGTGAAAGTCAACATGGGTCAGATTTGTTTGGGCTCAAAGCTTGCTATCTACACCTCCCAAATTGCTATTTCAGGCCCAGTTTCTATTTTCTTTTCTTTTTATATTTCCCTTATTTAATTTATTTATTTATTTTACTAACATAAAAATTATTTCTTTTTTATCAAAAAATCACAAAAATAATATTTTCATCCAATTAGATTTAGGATATTTATTTTTTATACAAAAATTAATTGAATTAGGTTATTTAATTTTAGATAACTTTAATTTCTTTTGTAAAATAAATTAAAACAAGTTAGAAATTAGGGTTTGTTTATTTTTAAATTCTATTTCTCTTTTTCTTTTAAAAAAAATAACAAAAATACAAAAAATAGGCCTTGTAAATTATTTTCTTTAAATTAAGTTAATTACTAATTAATTTTGTATTTGATTTAAAACCCTCATTCTTTTTCTTAAATAATTAAAAACAACAAAAATAATCTTTTTCTTTCGATTAGGTTTTGATGGGGTAAAAACCCTAGTTCTCACTCGTTCTCGATTCATCGCGCTTTATTTTATTTTTACCATATTAATGTAATTGCTCACAAGTTGTAATAGATTAATTAGGACATTTCTTTTCCGTTCATTTATCATTTTTTTACGGGTTATTTTTGGCTATGTAATTAATACCCGAAGCCTTGTAATAGCGTAGCTTTACTTTACGCACTTTAAATTCCGCAAAATATTAAACTGTTAGATGTATGAATAATAGGGATACATGACAAGAATGTATGATTAACTTTAAAACAGTTAGCAAATGCTAAATGTGCAAAGATAATAAACTTGAAATTGAAACACTCGCACATGCACACTCCTAGGGTATACTCCCACTTCGGTTACCTTCGGTAAACGATCATTAAGTATAGGGTATTTTAGTGGTCGCTCTTTTGTCTCAAAGATCAAAGTTGACTCGGAAAGGTTGCCTCGGAATTGTTGCCTCGAATACGATCTTAAGACATTAGAGTTATTACTAAGACGTCCTAACATTGCTTTAATGATCGTACGTCCCTTTCGAATTGACCCTCAAACTCCAACGATGGTGCTACCTACTCACTAATAGTGGGATAGCGCTGTCTAAAGGAAATGAGTATAGAACAATTCTTTTTCGAGTAGGTAGATTAGCTCTTAAGTACTTGCTCAATCAAAACAAACTTTTCACACTTACACTCTTTTCAAACAAAGTTTTCAAAAACACTTTGTAACACTCTTGAAGACAGAAGCAAGAGTTAAGACAAAGTCAAACAAAAACTTTTCAAATCACACAAACACAGAAGCAATTTTGAAAATGATGAGCAAGTACCTAAGATCTCGTGGAAAACCACGGATAGAAAGGGTGCTAATACCTTCCCTTTCTATAATCTACCCCCCGTACTCAGAAAATCTCGAAAAGGGAATTTTTCTGTGCTTTTTTCCATTCCTTGTTGGATAAAATAAAAGTCGGTGGCGACTCTTGCTTACCGCGACATTTTGCAAACACAAACGCAAAACGCAAACCAACATTTTCCTAAAACAGTCGGGTTCTGCTACCGTATCACAACTAGGTTCTTCCTTAGATCATCTTAGAACCTGAGATCTCCTGTTGGCTAGGTTATTCCTATAGATCATCGTCGAACTTGAGATTGCCTTTAGGCAAGGTTCCTCCTCAGATCATCTTAGAACCTGAGATCGCCCGTAGGCTAGGTTCTTCCTCAGATTATCTTAGAACCTAAGATCGCTTGTTGGCTAGGTTCTTCATTAGATCTTCTTAGAATCTGAAATCGCATGTTGGCTAGGTTCTTCCTATAGATAATCATAGAAACTGAGATCGCCTGTAGGCTAGGTTCCTCCTCATATCATCTTAGAACCTGACATTGCCCGTAGGCTAGGTTCTTCCTTAGATCATCTTAGAACCTGAGATGGCCTGTTTGCTAGGTTCTTCATTAGATCTTCTTAGAACCTGAGGTTGCCCATTGGCTAGGTTCTTCCTCAGATCATCTTAGAACCTGAGATCACCTGTTGACTAGGTTTTTTCAATAGATCATTTTCGAACCTAAGATCTCCTCTTGGATACGTTATTCCCATAGATCACCATCGAACCTGAGATCGCCCATTGGCTAGGTTCTTCCTCAGATCATCTTAGAAACTGAGATCTCCCATTGGCTAGGTTCTTCCTCAGATCATCTTAGAACCTGAGATCGCCTGTTGGCTAGGTTCTTCCTATAGATCATCGTCGAACCTGAGATCTCCCATAGGCTAGGTTCCTCCTCAGATCATCTTAGAGCCTGAGATCGCCTGTAGGCTAGGTTCTTCCTTAGATCATCTCAGAACCTGAGATCGCCTCTTGTCTAGGTTATTCCCCAGATCATCTTAGAACCTGAGATTACCTCTTGGCTAGGTTCTTCCCTCAGATCATCTTAAAACCTGAGATCGCCTCTTGGCCAGATTCTTCCCTCAGATCATCGTAGAACCTGAGATCGCCCATTTGCTTGGTTCTTCCTCAAATCATCGTAGAACCTGAGATTGCTCGTAGGCCAGGTTCTTCCTATAGATCATCGTTGAACCTGAGATCTCCTGTTGGCTAAGTTCTTCCAATAGATCATTGTCTTAGAACCTGAGATCGCCCATAGGCTAGGTTCTTCCTCAAATCATCGTATAACTTGAGATCTCATGTAGGCTAGGTTCTTCTAATAGATCATCGTCGAACCTGAGATTGCCCATTGGCTAGGTTCTTCCTCATATCATCTTAGAACCTAAGATCTCCTCATGGCTAGGTTCTTCCCCCAGATCATCTTAGAACCTGAGATCGCCTCTTGGTTAGGATCTTCCCTCAGATCATCGTAGAACCTGAGATCGCCCATTGGATAGGTTCTTCCTCAGATCATCTTAGAACCTGATTTCACCTCTTGGCTAGGTTCTTCCCATAGATCATCGTCAAATCAGAGATCGCCCATTGGCTAGGTTCTTCCTCAGATCATCTTAGAACCTGAGATCGCTTGTTTGTTAGGTTCTTCATTAGATCTTCTTAGAACCTGAGGTTGCCCATTGGCTAGGTTCTTCCTCAGATCATCTTAGAACCTGAGATCACTTGTTGGCTAGGTTCTTTCAATAGATCATTGTCGAACCTGAGATCTCCTCTTGGCTAGGTTATTCCCATAGATCATCGTCGAACCTGAGATCGCCCATTGGCTAGGTTCTTCCTCGGATCATCTTAGAACTTGAGATCTCCCATTGGCTAGGTTCTTCCTCAGATCATCTTAGAACCTGAAATCGCCTATTGGCTAGGTTCTTCCTATGGATCATCGTCGAACCTGAGATCTCCCGTAGGCTAGGTTCCTCCTCAGATCATCTTAGAGCCTGAGATCGCCCGTAGGCTAGGTTCTTCCTCAGATCATCTTAGAACCTGAGATCGCCTCTTGGCTAGGTTATTCCTCAGATCATCTTAGAACCTGAGATTGCCTCTTGGCTAGGTTCTTCCCTCAGATCATCTTAGAACCTGAGATCTCTTCTTGGCTAGATTCTTCCCTCAGATCATCGTAGAACCTGAGATCGGCCATTGGCTAGGTTCTTCCTCAGATCATCATAGAACCTGAGATCCCCGTAGGCCAGGTTCTTCCTATAGATCATCGTCGAACCTGAGATCTCCTGTTGGCTAGGTTCTTCCAATAGACCATTGTCTTAGAACCTGAGATCGCCCATAGGCTAGGTTCTTCCTCAAATCATCGTAGAACCTGAGATCGCATGTAGGCTAGGTTCTTCTAATAGATCATCTTCGAACCTGAGATTGCCCATTGGCTAGGTTCTTCCTCATATCATCTTAGAACCTAAGATCTCCTCTTTGCTTGGTTCTTCCCTCAGATCATCTTAGAACCTGAGATTGCCTCTTGGCTAGGTTCTTCCCTCAGATCATCGTTGAACCTGAGATCGCCCATTGGCTAGGTTCTTCCTCAGATCATCTTAGAACGTGATTTCACCTCTTGGCTTGGTTCTTCCCATAGATCATCGTCGAATCTGAGATCGCCCATTGGCTAGGTTCTTCCTCAGATCATCTTAGAACCTGAGATCGCCTGTTTGCTAGGTTCTTCATTAGATCTTCTTAGAACCTGAGGTTTCCCATTGGCTAGGTTCTTCCACAGATCATCTTAGAACCTGAGATCGCCCGTTGGATAGGTTCTTTCAGTAGATCATCGTCGAACCTGAGATCTCCTCTTGGCTAGGTTATTCCCATAGATCATCGTCGAACCTGAGATTTCCCATTGGCTAGGTTCTTCCTCAGATCATCTTAGAACCTGAGATCTCCCATTGGCTAGGTTCTTCCTCAGATTATCTTAGAACCTGAGATTGCCTATTGGCTAGGTTCTTCCTATAGATCATCGTCGAACCTGATATCTCCGGTAGGCTAGGTTCCTCCTCAGATCAACTTAGAGCCTGAGATCGCCCGTAGGCTAGGTTCTTCCTCAAATCATCTTAGAACCTGAGATTGCCTCTTGGCTAGGTTATTCCTCAGATCATCTTAGAACCTGAGATTGCCTCTTGGCTAGGTTCTTCCATCCGATCATCTTAGAACCTGAGATCGCCTCTTGGCTAGATTCTTCCCTCAGATCATTGTAGAACCTGAGATCACCCATTGGCTAGGTTCTTCCTCAGATCATCGTAGAACCTGAGATAGCCCGTAGGCTAGGTTCTTCCTATAGATTATCGTCGAACCTGAGATCTCCTGTTGGCTAGGTTCTTCCAATAGATCATTGTCTTAGAACCTGAGATCGCCCATAGGCTAGGTTCTTCCTCAAATCATCGTAGAACCTGAGATCGCATGTAGGCTAGGTTCTTCTAATAGATCATCGTCGAACCTGAGATCACCCATTGGCTAGGTTCTTCCTCATATCATCTTAGAACCTAAGATCGCCTCTTGGCTAGGTTCTTCCCTTAGATAATCTTCGAACCTGAGATCGCCTCTTGGCTAGGTTCTTCCCTCAGATCATCGTAGAACCTGAGATCTCCCATTGGCTAGGTTCTTCCTCAGATCATCTTAGAACCTGAGTTCACCTCTTGGCTAGGTTCTTCCCATAGACCATCGTCGAACCTGAGATCGCTCATTGGCTAGGTTCTTCCTCAGATCATCTTAGAACCTGAGATCGCCTCTTGGCTAGGTTCTTTTCATAGATCATCACCGAACCTGAGATTTCCCACTGGCTAGGTTCCTCCTCGGATCATCTTAGAACCTGAGGTCACCTCTTGGCTAGGTTCTTCCCACAAATCTTATCTTAGAACCTGAGATTGCCCTTAGGCTAGGTTCTCCGACAAATCGCTCTCATGTTTCATCTTAGGATTGTAGGTCGCTCGTAGACCTTATCCTCTGTCTTTTCATACCAATCTTTGTCTTGTATTGGTATCACGCCATGTTTTAAGTCTAACATCCATCTTGTTTTAGCCTCTGTTGCTACGTTACGAATCCAATCCCTGTCTCTTCACTAGAAAACTAAAAAATTCTTCTCCCAGCAGATATCACAAAAACAAATAAACACTTACACTTTTTCTCAGAATAAATTTTTGGCATTGTTATTTAATCATCTTCTACATTGAAGTTTCGAAAGGCGCACGCCAATCGTGCTTTCAGGTTTAAGACGATTAAATAGGGGCAGCTGTAATACCCCAAATTTGTCCTACCCTTTTATCGAATCATTTGGCTTACGCATAGCATTCTCACTTCGTCTGCATACCCTCCATTAGGTCAATTAACACCTCATGCATCATTAACCAATAAATTTAGCACGGGATCAAGGATATTATGGAATTAGGGTTGTTGTATGGCTTTAAGGCTCTCATCTTCGCACAAGCTTGTTTCAATTGATTTCTATGAAGCTGGAGTTTGATTTCATGGATTTCTTTATCATCAAACTACAGGGGTATTCTTTCTACTCAACATCAAGTTGCAATCTTTCTTCAAGGCTTAAGAATTAGGGCTTTCGTCTGTTATGCTTCAACTGGGGGTCATTGGATTATGGATCTATCTTGTGGTTAGCTTGAGCCTCTCCTTCTCCAACATTGTGGACTTGTTTTTAATGATATAATTTTTGGTTCTCATCAAATACTTGCCACTTTAATTGCAAGTCATCCTAAGGCTATCTCCAAAGGCTACAAACTCAAGCAGTGAGGGCCATCGTTTTGTACCTATCATCTCCACATGAATGATGATTTATTTCCCTAATCATGTGGACTTCAAGAGGGGTTTCATGTGTATTTGTTCTTCAATAAATTTCAAAGGGGTTCTATCATTACTTGAAGTGCGAGTGGTTGAATATTTTGGTGTATCCATAGCCATTAGGGTCTTATTCAGGGATGCTTCACTATGTCATACAAAGAGGTTATCATATAATATAATCTTGTCCTTTACAAGTTAGGATTTCAAATGGTCCTTTCTTCATCAAATAAGGTTTAGATGTTACTTGAATCTCAAGGCATATGTTCACGAGCTCTAGGCAAGATAAGAAGATTCAACGAGGTACTCTTCACAAATTGGATTTTGTACACTTTATGATACAAAGCTCTTAATCGGGCCTATTGGCTCACTTGTGACACAATATACTTTGGGGACTTCATTTCAAATACATTAAAATCTAAATCTAAATCTTCTTCAATTGTGGTTTTGAAGTGAGGATTAAGAAAGATGCAAGGCTCGTTCATTCATTTGAAGAGATTTAGACATGTTTTCATTCAAAAGTAAAGAAACTCAACACTACAAGTTCATTCTTGAAAAGGGCTCTTATCAAATTCATGTCATAGCCATGGAGTTATATGTAACACAAAATTAAAAGATCTTGGAGATACAAAAGACAATTTGGAAGAGAAGACTACTTGGAGTATTTGGGCTTCATCATTAAAATTCAAGAGTTTACAAGAAGCTTACATTACCAATATCATTATAATGCCATTACAAGGTTAATCATGCTACATTGATATCACAACATCGAATGAAAACGCTTTGAATACTTGAAAAGATTATAAGTAAATCTATAAAGCATTACAAAGGATTACACAAAAAAATCTTCATAATTACTGTTATATTTTTTGGACTTTTGACAAAAGAAAGAGACTTTACAAATTAAGTCTATGCCTAAGTTATTAAGTTCCTAAGCTACATGAACAAGCTTCAATCTTCGCCGACTTTATGCAACCATGACCATGCTCCATTGTGACTTCATATTTCTTTAATTTTCTCTTCTTGATCCGAGCGTTTGACACCAACAACTTATTGTACCAAGCACATACCTGCATGAACAACACTATGCACACAAAACCATCCAAGATAGCCATGCACACAAAACCATCCAAGACATCCCTGCAAAAACAATCCAAACTGATTCAAAACCGGCACTGCACTAAGTTCAAGGAAGGAAATCAATGGAAATACAAGATAGTAAAACCATCCAAAAACAGTTCATAAATAAAACCAGAAATCCAGTTCATTCGATAACAGGAAAAAAACAGAATTTCTAGCCTTCTAGTTAACTCTCTCTAACCCCTAACCAACTAACTGTTATCTTATCTAACTGTCAAAACAGAAACCTTCTTTCACAAAATTAACTACTAACAACCTATAACTAACAGATCCCAAAACCTGTAACCCATTGACAAAACCTCTCTAACTAACCATAACATAATTCACTAACTCTCACCCCTTAACTGCCTCTTCAACGAAATTCCTATCCTCTCCAAACAGTCCAACAAACCTCAACTAACTTCCTAACCCCATCTCAACAGAATTCAACAAACAGGTTGTAACAGATATCAGAATAGAGGCGGAGGAGAGAATTCAGTTACAAAAGAATACAGAAAATATCAGAAGAAGGGAGAGAGATTCATGATTCACTCAACAAACTAAGATTCAGAAAACAAAAAAATCTCACCAACAAGAAATCTTGATTCTCTTTCTGAACTCCTCATCACCATCTTCACCTCCTTCAACCGATTTACTTCAACCTCCATCAATATTCTGCAACCTTCAACCACAGCACCATCCTTCTCTATCATCAACCTTCAAGAATCGACATCTTCATCAATTCTCTGCAAACTACTTTAATCTTCAATCCGCATCAAGCACAACTTCAATCATCATCTTCTATTCTACAGCACTACAAGAAAGTGGAAATCGCAAGAGCATCAGCGCAACATCGTTTGCTTTCAACCACAACAACTTCTGCGCGCTGCAAGAACAACAACACATCAATTTAATCACGCAGAAAAGAGGCGAATAAGAAGAAAATGATTTTGGATGCTTACATAATTGCTTTGAAGATCAGGTTCCTGATTTCTTCCCATCGACGTTGAAGAATCATCGGAATTTGCTCTGGCAAAGCGCTTTTGAAAGCTTCAATTGGAGCACCTCCACGGATCTAACAGTGATTCAAGGTGAAGGTTTGAAGAGATAAGGTTAAGACGCGGCATTTTGTAGTAGCAATTGATGTTTTCTGGCGATGATAACAGTGGTTACAATGGATATTCGTTGGAAGAAGAAGAAGAAGAAGATTGAATTGGAGAGAGAAGACGAAGTGCAAAAAACAGAAACACGAAAGAGTGCGTACCTGAGCTTCTACAGACGTCCGTTGATTTTCTCGTCATCGGCGTAGCTGTTGAAGAAGCACCAGACTTCTCTCAGGTAGGTAAGCCTTGCACTCATTCAATCTTTGATCTCTTCTATCTCTTTCACATCTTTGAGTGGCTTGAAGCGTGTAGAACTGTAGCATACAGTGTCTGATGTAGTTAATTTCCCTTAAACTTGGGTTTAGATAGAAGTTTGGTTAGATGAAGAAGAGACAAGGTGAAATAGATGGGAAGGAGGTAAAAGTTTGAAGGACTGAGGCTGAGACGGTTTTTGTGGTGGCAATCAGTGTTGTTGGCCAAACGACATTATTTCTCTTTCTTTTTAATATATATTTTTTTAAATAAAGCTAAAATCTGAGTGAATTGGATTTGTGGATTGTTGATGGACCTAGTGCATGTCACCATTGGGACTTTCCATACTCACACCTACCTAAGCTTGTTGCCACACTTTATTTTGGAAGCCTGAAGTATTGGAACAAAAAAAAATATTGGTGGACTCAAACTGAGTAGGCTTACCGCATATATCTTCTGATCACACACCCATCTAAGATTTTTTGATAGAATGATAAATGTAATTTTCACAATGTAGAATGCTCGGGGGTTAATTTTTGATAACTCGTGTGGAGCAGTTTCTGTAGAGTTTTCTTATCGCTTGCATGGTTTTGAAGAGGAAACGAACTTTCTCCGTTCGGTATCATCGTGACCTTTATTTTATCCCTCATTTATGCTCTTTATCGTATTTCTTTACCGCTTTTCTAGATATCATGAGAAGTAGGAAATAAAGAGTGTGCGCTTGAAGTCGCGGTTTAAAGACCTGTAGCAGGAATTTCGCACTTTATTTGCTATATGCATTGTGCTTGTGTTTGTTTCTTTAGTTGTTGATCGATGAGTCACTCAATTTAGGAATTGAGATCACGACTTCACTCTCAGTGCATACTCCCTATAGGATTTTATCGCTTTCCTTTACTTTTGGTTGATCGATGAGTCACTCAATTTAGAAATTAAGATCATGAATTCGCTCTCATTGCATGTTCCCTATAGGATAGTTTTGTTAGACTTTCTTTGGCATGCTAACCTAGATAGGAACTCTCTAGGTGTGCTCTCTTGAGTTTATTAGCTTGTTTGCTTTATCCTTGTACATACCATGTTCCCTTAGGATGTGCTTGCTCCTTTCGGACGCAAGTTAGACCTTAGGTTGCAAACCATGCAAACTAACATTAGGTAGACGTTTCCCTTTTGTTAATCCAAACCTTAGGACTACCATTGTATGATAATATTAGGTTAGAAATAGGCTAGTCCCCCTTAGACTCTTTTCTTCCCCTTTTTGTATCCTTGCATCTAAAACTAAAACTCTTTTTCTTAGCAAATCATAAAACATGCTAATCTCACTTAAACCCTTTTTCAAGGTAAAAAAAAACACAAACCAATTCAAACCTTTTTGTGCGTCTAAGCACCTTTTCTCAGAAAACCCTTTTCAGGTAAGGACATGATTGATTTACTTCTGTGTCAATGCATAAGTCTCCAAAGGTCGAGTTGCGATAGAAGGCGAAATTAGCATCGCTCATAAAAAAACACAAAAAAAATAAAAACATGTGAGCCGAACTACAGTAGCTCTGATTCCTCAAAAAAGATACGTAGGCATTGGGGTAGGACTCAAGCGAGTACAATTTTATTTTCCCTACATTCTTTTCTCCTTTCTTTTGCATGCATTCCCCCTTTAACAGTAGTAAACAGTAAGCACAGATTAACACATCCATAAGATAGATAACAAGAGTGGATACCGTAAAATACTACGGGCGTGTGGGGTGCTAATATATTCCCCTCGTGTAATAGACTCCTTTACCCGATCTCTCGGTCGCAAGACCGTGACTTCTCAATTCTCAGGATTTCTCGATGTTTACCTTTCCCTTCATGTGGAATAAAAGACGTTTGATGACGACTTCATTGTTTGATGATTTTCAGCCGGTTGTTTCACACACACACGACAATCCTAAGAGACAATGGTTAACACATAGAAACGCTTACACACGGTACCTGATAACTAGCGCGCACCTTTTATCCATCACTTGCAAATAAAGAGTCATCCAACGACGATAACAGCTCTGCAATTATACATTTTAAATTGTCATGCTAAAATGTATAGTAAAATAGGAAAAGGAATTAAGTCGAATGATACGAAGTGTTCGTATCATACATATTAACTACAGAAAGCCTAAAATTACAAATTTCATTACAAACACAATTTGTCTATGGCCTTTCTGCAAACACCTAGCAATGACAACTTCAACCATAAAAACCATTTCCCCCAAGTTCAATTAGAGATATATAAGTTCGCAATTGATAATCAATGATGATATTATAGAGCAAAAAGACAACACATGAAAAGAACAATGGTTAGAACAACTCATTGGGAAGCATGTTAATGTCTCTGTGAAAGACACAAACCCTGCATCGCAAACTACCCTTCTGCTACCAACTACCCAGAACCACGCCCTTTCCGCAACCAACTGTGAGAATCGCTTCAATCACATCCAAACTGCGGCCACAACCATCGTAGCCATATTCCCCTTTTTTATTTCATGTTCTTCTTCGATAAAGAATCTACCACTTTCAAACTGCCCATCACCGTGAAGAGGAAGAAGGAAGATGAGGAGGAAGAGAGAAGATGAGGAGGAAGAAGTTTGAAAGAAAAACAGTTCTTACAATATTGAAACGCTCCCTCAATGCCATGACTGGTAAAAAAATGTAACCGACATAGGGAGGTAGTGGAATGAGGAGAAGTGGAAACGAATGGTTGTGTAACCAACAATTTTAAGGTTCGATGAAATAAGGAATAGGGAGAAAGGGATTAATTTTAAAAGAAAATTTTGGTTGGAACAAAAATTTAATTTGCCTAACACACATAAAGCCCCATGTTGTGTTTTTAAAACAAAAAGATAAAACAAGATTTTTGGATAGATTGAATTTTCTTATATTATAGAAATCCATTTATGGTGTATATAAACACAAATTCAAGGAGACGAGAAGAACCCTCAAATACTATTTTAAAATGAGTACAAATGGGAACCGAATAAATTGGAGATATGTATGAAATTTTCAGCACTTGCAAGAAACAAAACGTTGAGAGACAGACAAGAAACTACAATGTGAATGCTTCCAACAAAACCACTACTAGCCAAAACCCTTTTCATTCTCTTATTATTTAGGACAATATAAACCATTTTGTCAAAGCCAGAAAAACCCCTCATTCTCTTATTATTTAATAAACCAAAGTTGTTCCAAGTATTTTATCTTGTATCAATTTCATTAACAACAAACTAACCACCAAGCTTACAAGTAACTTAAATATTGATTTTCATTGCCAATATGCCAATATGAAGAAAAAAATAAAGAATAAGCAGTGTTTCACCTTACTTAATCAATCATTTAATAACACATTCTATTTCAAGTCAAGCAATTGAAAACATTACCAACCTACTACTCATCATTATTATAACATATAGTACTATAATTATGCATTATAAAATGCATACCATTACCATTATCAGTCATGGTCAGCAACATCATGCTGCCTGCTGTTAACATTTTGTCTTCATTCAACGATATCAATCCCACTCCTAATCCTCATATTTAAACAAAAGATTCCTCAATAAAAAAACAAAAGCAAAATATACAAAAACTGAACACAAACATTGAAGAAAGTATATAGAAAAGTTTCACACATGAAAAAAGTAACAATAGTATCTGCTATCTATAATTGCAAAACGTAGTTATTCATTCATTCACCTATTTACATATATTTATACTATAACCTTTTTTTTTTTGGCTGGAGGGTATTACAAGTTACAAGATAGATAGATCCATGGTATGTATTAGGTGGCAAAGAAAAAAAAAACTACAATGATTATTTGTTTTGTTCTTTTTTTTTTTTTTGTATCTATTCATGGTTTCGCCACAGATGTAGCCTCATAACAACTCCAAAGAAAACTGATAAGAATCATATGTTCTTTGCACCAGAGCACACATCCTTGTTTGTCTACGGTTTGAAGCAAAACCACTTTTTCTGCACAAACAAAATAGAGTGTAAATAATAAATTTCACCTTCATAAATCATAACAGACACTATTTTTGTTATTTTAAAGAGAAAAACAATTGAATTAATATGTTACTTTGGCAGATTTATCATCTTCTTTGCGCGACTCAGATCTTCGTTGTGAATTAATTCGGGCCGATCCTCCTCCGCCAGTTTTTTTCTCATCTCTGGCTTTGTTGAATATAACAGTGAATCCTTCAGCTGATGCAGGATCATTTACATCCCAGTCCCCGAATTTGGGCAAAGGCTTTCCTTGTTGTTCATACTGCATATGCGTATATAAATTCAAAACATTGATTGAATATAAATGATGATCAAGATATCCTTTTGTACATAATAAAAGAAAGATGATTCATTTATGTTAAATTGTGAAAATTGCATAAAATCATTGGTATGGATTGGACAGAGGACTTACCGAAGTCATGGTGTTTGAAGGTTTGTGATGATTGGTGGTTTACCCAAATTTCTGAAGGGGAAAAGGAATATAGACAACAAAGAAGAGAAAAATTATAAAGGAAGAAGAAGAAGAGAATGAAATGAATTAAAAACAGATTGGAAATGTAAGATTTTATAACAAGGGTGAGGAATGTGAAACGATGCGGAATGCAAGCTGTTGTTACATTCCTTATTGGCCCACTCGTACAACACGCGGCTGATTTGGTTTTTCTGTTTTTGTTTTTCCTTTTATTTTTAGGAGAATATTCCTTTAAAGGGTAACAGAAAATGATGGGCCATTTTCCAAATATGGTTAACTCATCAATCTAAACAGGCAATAACAATTACAACATTAACCAACCCAACTGATCTAGTTTTTTTTTATTACAAATATCAGTTAACAATTTACGGTAAATGAATCGAACGACAAGGGTTTCGACGTAATTACAGCAGAAATCTATATAGATTTGAATTTGTTTTTTCTAAAAAATGGAGACTGTATGTGCAAACAGATCTCTTGGCTTGGATTGGCCTCTGTACCATAATTCTTGTATACATAACACCAAATCCGGACCGGGACGCGGATGGTTGAGGAGAAATAGGAGGTTGAACAATGTAGATGAGGCGATTTATCTATTGAGATTTTTTTTACCGGGAGTTATGGATTGACTCGATTCATTTTTGCTTCGATGTGTACTTCCATAAAAGCCCTCCTATCAGGTTGTTCACTGCATGAGAAGCCATGGGAACTGCGAGGCTAGAAGATAAAACGGTAGCGTATCCATAAGCAAGACCAACAAAGGTTGCCCTGATGGAAGAAAAAAAAGATTCTAATTAGATCATGATTAACAACACAACAATGAAAAGTTGATGTGATCTATGGCCTTTGAATCAGCAATCCAATTTTCAAAATTAGGGATCAAGAGATGAAAGTGGGAGGTGAGGGGAAGAATTTAGAAAGATATGCACCAGATGGCGAAGGAATACTTTCGACCGTTGCCAATGTGCAAAACACCAAAGATAAAAGCTGCTACACCAATACTCTGCCAGTTCATTCCTAAAAGTGGCAGAACTGCACCACGAAAAAGTAGTTCCTGGAATTCGGGATGATAAGATGTCATTTTGGGTTAAATAATGAAAATTAAATAGGAATGGTAAAATAAGCCGAAAAGAGTAGCTGTGTTTTAACCTCGCTAATTCCAGGCAAAAACGCAACGACAATATAATCCAAAGGTTGGAGTGAGCTAAGGACCTGATTGGGAAAACAAAATATTTTCAGAATTAAGAAACAGAAAAAATGACAAACAAAAAGTTATCACAGGCAGGACAGATTTATATTCTAAAGTCGGTAAATCAGATTTAAAAGTTAACTTAAAATTGTGTGTAGTAGACCAATCTTGATTCAGCAGTGCTTAATGTCTGGCTGCAGTGAGAGTATGATATTTTGATCATAGAGATTCTATTTCATTCAGTTACCTGGGTATTGGCGGCTTCACTGGACTCGGTAAAATCTGGCCAAGTCTTCAATAGCAAATAGCGGCTCGATGATATTAATACTACAAGTCCTGTAATCAACTCAAGATGCCACATTTCAAAACCAACTGCAAATAAGAGACAAATATCTTAAGATACTTCACACACAATAAGAAACATTTTCAACACATTTGTCAAGCATTTACCACAAGAAACAAGCTGATTACATGAACTCGACATAAATCATGCTTAGATCCATTAAAAGTCACTTCTAGTTAGTTTTAAAGTTCCACCACCAGAATATGAGATAGTTTAAGACTACATGCCAGTGTTTATGAAAAAATCACAATTTCACAATAAAAAGACCCGATCATGTCTAGCTTCATTCCAATTATTAAGAACAGTCCACAAACAAAGATGAAACAATGTACTTTCTTTCAAGCTTTATGGTTGAAAATTTGAAAATTATCCAACCTTCATGTTCAATAATTTTCCCCGGCATACTGTTAGTTGTATAATTCTTGTTCAGATATATTTGGACTTTTAGCATGTGTATTTGGGCCTGGGCACTTTATCTATATAAAGGGTCAGTATGTTTATAATCAAAGCAGTAATAATAATACTTTCAGTTAGAAAGTTAGTTACACTTAACTAATTCACAATTTCTCTCCCTTCTCTTCTTCTTTTTCTTGTTTTCTCAAAATCATTTTTCTTGAATCTTTTGTTCCAACAAATTGGTATCAAGAGTTTGTTTGCGATTCAGAGAGAATCTAATGACAAACAGATCAACAACATCAACACAATTTCCAACGAATCTACCGGTTTTCAAAGGTGAAAACTATTAACGGTGGGTTGCGCAAATGAAGGTTATTTTCAGATTTCAAGATGTCGTAGAAATCTTGAATGATGGAATATCAGAACTGGAAATAGATGCTACGGAAGTCCAGAAAGCTGCGCACAAAGATCAGAGGAAGAAAGATGGCAAGGCGTTGTTCTTGATTCACCAGTGTGTGACGTATTCGAGAAGATAATTGAAGAAGAAACAGCAAAAGGAACTTGGGAAAAGCTGAAATCCTTGTATGGTGGAGATGAGAAACTGAAGAAGGTGAAGTTACAGACATTGAGGAAGCAATACGAGATGCTTCAGATGAAAGAGGTTGAATCTATTTCTGCATATTTCTCAAGAATTGTGACGCTAACAAACCAAATGAAGGCATGTGGTGAAGCGTGTACGGATCTGCAAAAGATAGAAAATGTATTGAGATCTTTAATCGCAAATTTCGATTGCTTTGTGACAATTGAAGAGGCCAAGAATCTATCTGAGATGAAGTTGGAAGAACTTCAAGCTTTATTGGAGGCTCACGAAATGAGGCTGCAGCAGAGAAACTCAGAAAGAGAGAAGGCAGTTGAACAAGCATTGCAATCAAGATTCAGCAAGAAAGCTGGAAAAGATAAGTCGAAGCAGCGAAAGAATCTTGCCAGTGAGAAGTCAAGCAAGAATACTGACTCGAATGGTGTAGGCAACAAGTATTCTGGGAAGAAAGTTGACACGAAAGAGGTGCAATGTTACAATTGTCATGGTTTTGGCCACTATGCTAGAGACTGTCGAAGAAACAAAGTTGTGAGGTCGAAAGATAGTGATGAAGCTCAATATGCACGAGCTGGAGATAGTGATTCTGATGATGTGTTGTTGCTGGTGAACACTCAGTCGACTACTGAGAAAAACAACATGTGGTATCTGGATTCAGGATGTAGCAACCACATGACTGGAAATAAAAACTGGTTTACCAAATTAGATGAATCAATCGAAAAGATGATAAAGTTTGCAGATGGCAGGCATATCAAATCAGGTGGTAAAGGAGATATTTCGATTATCAGAAAGGATGGTCGAAAGGCTACTATCACTGAAGTTCTATATGTACCTTCGATGACAAGTAACTTGATAAGTGTAGGTCAATTACTTGCAAAAGGATTCAATATGAAGTTGGAGAATAATCATATGAAGGTATATAGGGCTGATGGGAGGCTAATAATGAAAGCACCATTGGCGGAGAACAAAACGTTCAAGATTGAACTCAACACATCAGATCACAAATGTCTTGCTTCGACTACAGAAGAAGACAAGAACTGGCTATGGCATCACAGGTATGGACATCTAAACTTCAAGAGTTTATGTATGCTCGATAAGAAAAGAATTGTGCTTGGGTTGCCGTATGTGAAATAACCAAAGCAGATATGTGAGGAATGCTGCAAAGTTAAACAGGCAAGGAAGGCGTTCAAAGGTGACTTGCCTATAAGATCAAGGCAAAAACTAGAGTTGGTTCATTCAGATGTGTATGGACCCTTTGAAGTTAAGTCGAATGGGGGTAACAGGTATTTCCTTACTTTCATTGATGAATTCACCAGACATATGTGGATTTACCTTATTGAAAAGAAAAGTGAGGTATTCACACAGTTCAAGAAGTTCAAGTTGCATGCTGAGAAACAAAGTGGCTGCAAATTGAAGAAGTTAAGAACTGATGGTGGTGGTGAATATACTTCTGTTGAATTTGCTAGATTTTGCAATGAGGAAGGTATAGAGCATGAGGTTATTGCACCCTATACGCCTCAGCATAATGGCATAGCTGAGAGAAAGAGTAGAAGTGTACTGAACATGACGAGATGCATGTTGAAAGCTAAGAACATGCCTAAGAGATTTTGGACTGAAGCAGCTTCGACAACAGTATACATTCTAAATAGATGCCCAACGAAGAAGATGGTCGAAAGACACCGCATGAGGCTTGGAAAGGGTCGAAGCCAAATGTAAGTCATCTTAGAGTTTTTGGATCAATATGTTTCAGGCATGTACCTGAACAATTGAGAAAAAAGTTGGATGATCGAAGTGAAGTCGTGATGCTCATAGGTTTTCATTCGACTGGTGCATACAAGTTGTATTCACCAATCGAAGATAAACTATTGATCAATAGATATGTTCTTGTAGACGAAAGCAAAGGGTGGGATTGGAGTCAAAGTTTAGTTCGACAAGAATCAGACACAGTCACAACTGTTTTCGAAGAAGATGAACAGAACGAAGCTTCGACAAGTTGAAATGAACAAGGTGATACCTCGACTGGTCGAAATGAAGAACCACCTATGCAGAATGAAAGAAGATCCACAAGGACAAGAACTGACTCGACTAGGCTGATTGGATATGAGAGGTTTCCAAATCAAGCAACCGATGCAGATGGTGACTTAATCGAAGAAGCCATGATGATGAATGAAGCAGAACCAATTGATTTGGACGAAGCCTTGAGCAATACAAATTGGTGTGAAGCCATGAAAGAAGAACTTAGAGCCATTGAGAAGAACAAGACTTGGGAGCTTGTCGAAAGAACCAACAAGAAACCAATCGATGTGAAATGGATCTACAAGGTGCAACGAAGGTCAAATGGTGAGATTGCAAAGTATAAGGCAAGACTGGTGGCCAGAGGTTTTCTACAACAACCTGGTATTGACTTTGATGAAGTATATGCGCCTGTTGCGGGGATCGAAACAATCAGGATAGTTGTTTCGATAGCTGCATGTAGAGGATGGAAAATGCATCAACTTGATGTAAAGTCAGCATTTTTGAATGGTCCATCGGAAGAAGAAGTCTTCGTTACTTAACCACCTGGTTTCGACGTCAAAGGGCAGGAGTCGAAAGTTTACAGATTAAGGAAGGCTCTCTATGGCTTGAAGCAAACTCCTAGAGCTTGGAATAAAAGGATAGATAGCTTCCTAATCGAAACAGATTTCACAAAGTGTGTCTCTGAACATGGAGTATATGTAAATGATGTCGAAAGTGTCAATCGAATCATTTTATGTCTCTATGTTGATGACTTACTCATTACAGGAGCAGACGAAGCTGAGATAATGAAGGTAAAGTCGAAGTTAATGCAGGAATTCGAAATGTCTGATTTAGGGAATCTCTCCTATTTCTTGAGAATGGAATTCAAAGACATCGAAGAAGGATTTTTCTTGCATCAAACGAAGTATGCTCAAAATATACTGAAGAGGTTCCATATGAGCAACTGTAAGGCAGCTGTTACTCCATTAGAGACTGGAGCAAAGCTGAAAAAGGAATCGAATGATGAATTTGTAAGTTCGACCCTTTACAAACAAATCATTGGATCCTTGAGGTATCTTTGCAATACTAGACCAGATATCTGCCAAAGTGTGGGATTGTTAAGCAGATTTATGGAGAAGCCTCAAGAATGTCATCTCATCGCAGTAAAGAGGGTGTTGAGATACATAAAGGGAACTATTGATCATGGTGTGCTGTTACCAAAGAAATCGAAGAACAACTCAGATGTCGAAGTTCATGGATACACTGACTCAGACTTCAGTGAAGATAAAGACGAAAAGAAGAGTACTGCAGGATACATTTTCATGATTGAAGGAGCTCCAATCTCCTGGAGTTCGAGGAAGCAAAGCATTGTGGCTTTGTCATCATGCGAAGCAGAATATGTGGTTGCATCATATGTTGCATGCCAAGCAGCATGGATCGAAATGCTACTTGAAGAACTCAGAATAATGAAATTAAAGATGAAGTTGTTTGTTGATAACAATTCAGCTATAAACCTTGTGAATCACCCAGTGTGTCATGGTCGAAGTAAACACATTGAAAGAAGGTATCATTTTCTGAGGGATCAAGTCAATAAAGGGAAACTCGAAATTAAACATTGCAAGACACAAGTGCAACTAGCTGACATATTCACCAAACCTCTGAAGAAAGTAAGGTTCGAAGAGTTAAAGAAAGACATTGGGATGAAAAGTCTCAAAAACATGAATTAGGGGGTGTGTTAGTTGTATAATTCTTGTTCAGATATATTTGGGCTTTTAGCATGTGTATTTAGGCTTGGGCATTTTGCCTATATAAAGGGTCAGTATATTTGTAATCAAAGCAGAAATAATAATACATTCCGTTAGAAAGTTAGTTACACTTAACTAACTTACAATTTCTCTCTCTTCTCTTCTTCTTCTTGTTTTCTCAAAATCATCTTTCTTGAATCCTTTGTTCCAACACATACCACACGAAAATCCAAAATTGCAAGGTGCATTTCAGTATGCCACCAACACCATTACTACTTTATATTTGAGAAGAACGCATCTTTTATGCAATTAGGAGCTCATAAATAGTTCTTGATTCAGATTATCTTGTTATGAATTCGGATTAAAGGGAATTCGCAGAAGTTTGAAAAAACAAAAATAGCATGATTAAATAAAAATTTAAAAAAAAAAGCGTCATACATGATACTTCTGTAGAGCAATCCAAGACCGACAATCCTTCTATGGACGCAACATGAGACACCTGCAAGTAGCATAAACTAATAACCTTGAATGATATTTGATAAATTTAAGAACTCAATAATATAACTTTCAACCCGAATCCAGCTTCTCCTTGATAATATGGTGAAGAAAGCTCGAATCAAACTAAAACAATTTCTATGATGGCTAAATGAAACATAGATTTCTTGTATAGGCATGTTTATATATATAAAATAGAGAATACAATAGAATTGAAAAAACGCGACAAATGGCGAAACTGATTCAACAATGTATAAAAGGAAGAGAACCTGGCGAATCAGTGTCCCAAAGGCAGCTATAAGAGCAGAAGTTAGTATGCAAGCCTGAAGCACAGCATTTCTGGAAGGAATAGGGTTACCATTCTGAGTAGGTGGTATAAAGGAAGTGTCATTTTGAACAAATTTCTCATCTAAAAGGTCACCACCATATGGCTCCGGTGGTCCTTCTCTTTTGGATTTCTTCAAAGATTTCTTGGCAAAACAACAAGTGCTATATCTACTTCCTATGAAAAAAGCAATATTGGAAACTCTTATATTTGGTGATAGGAAAATCAATTGTAAGTAGGAAAGAAATAAAAATGGAATAAATAAGTGTGAGAGTAACTAACTTGTGAAGATAGAAGCAGAATATGTGGTGTGAGCTCTACTACTTGTGCTACTGCTACCACAACAACTCCAGCACTTGAGACTGAGCGAAAGCATGAACATGTTTTTGGGTTCTTGTCCGATTTTGTGTTTTCAGACACACCCTTTCTTCTCTCAAACCGCTCTTTCATCTTTCTATTTAACACTTTTGTCAACAAATCTTTATGTTCTAGAGAATTTTTTTTATTTGGTTTTTATTTTTTATTTATTTATTCTTCTTATATTATCATCGATAAATTCTAAAAATAACCTATAATTTTTATCTTTTTTATCTGACTTTATTATTTTTCTTAATATATACTAGATGGAAGGAAAAGTAACAAAAGAGAACATAGGTTCTTTATAAAAAATTTATGATAAGGGAAGAAATGTCAATTGGAAGAAATGTCAATTGTATTCATTAACATTTAAGACAATTATATAGGAGATATTTCTTTCGATCATTATTATAAATAAAATTAATTTTTTTATTATTTCATTATATAATGAATTAAATATTTTTTATCGTTATAAATATCTCAAATCTCATTTTTTATTTTTATTAAAAAAATAATAAATTTTAATATTTTTTATTCATTTAGTTTTAGTTTTTGTTATTTTTTAATATTTTAAAAACTGTTTAATTATCTTTAAATTTTTAAATTTTTTAATAATATTTTTCATACGTGTTTAGAATATTATAAAATATTTCTTTATCAAATTTTAGAATTTTTAAAAAAAAAAGAATTAAATATGATTTTTTTAAATTTCAAAAAATATCAATAAAAATAATGAAAATCTCAACTTAGAAATCAAATTTTAAATTTCTTTTTTTCTAAGAAACTTTTATAATGTTCTAAATATGTCTACAAAATAATCATTCAAAATACACATTAGTTTAACAAGAGAGACTAAAACTATATACATAATAATTTTGTATGGACTAAAACTTATCATTATTTTAATAAAAACTAAAAATAAAATTTGAGATATTTATAGAGACCAAAAATATATTTAACCCTTATATAATTGATGAATTTAATTTATTATAATCATGTGGATTTGATTTTATTCGTTTTATCAGAAATAGTTAATCTCTTTTAAAATGATTGTTTTTTCCTGCTACTTCTTCAAGAGATAATCTCTTTTAAAATGATTGTTTTTTCCTACTACTTCTTCAAGAGAATATCTTTATAAGAGCTAACCTTGTTAAACGTAGGCAAAATGGTCTCAATCTCTTTAGAGGTTTAAAGTCACTTTTAAAGTGAGATCTTTAAAATATATTAATATATAAAAATAAAAAATTATGGTTGAGCTCAATCGATTAGGACTTGTTTGGTTGAGTCTATAATCGATTGGGATAATCTTTTAATGATTGGTAACATCTACATATCAAAACCTTTTATTTTGGGTCTCAACAACTGATTATTTAGGGTACATAATTGATTAGGCTATTAATTTGGCCTGTGGATTGTTTTATTTTTTTAGCCAAATTTTTCCTATATAAAGGAGGTTTCTCCTCGCTTTATTTCACACAAAAGTTCAGATTTTTCTTGATTCTTTACATTTTTTACTGCCTTCTCTCGCTTTAAATTTTTTTTCATCAAAGTTGCCTTAGTATTTTATGAGTGAACTACTTATGAGGAAAGTGTTGTACTGTTGTCGTGCCACTGTTTATTTTCAAGAGTGTGATACTCTTGAAGAATCGATTTTGGTTCTTGAGATCAATTATTGGAAAATATTTGTTTGATTATAGAACTCGACCTACAAAAGTTCTATTTGATTATTGAGATTAGTCGGTAAAATTTCCATGTGGTTCGTGAATTCATCCAATGGAAAAGCTTTATTTTGGTTAGGGGGATAAGCCAGTGTAAAATATTCTTTTATATCAAGGGTTCGTGGATATAACATGTAAATGCTCAATAATATAGTGAATTCTCAAGAAGATCTCTTGAGGATATGACTAGGCTAACATTCAGATGAACCTGTATAATTCTATAGTGTCATATCTCTAACCCTATCTCTTTAAGTTCTGTTATTTACTTTACTTTCCGCTGCTTTTCTCTATGACTTTACGGATACTAACACAATTTTACTTTTAAGAAATAAAATCTTTAAATTAATCACGAATTTTGAATACCATAATCCACGCTCCCCTCCTCCTCCCCCCCCCCCCCCCCCCCCCCCCCCCCCCCCCCCCCCCCCCCCTCCTCTTGGGCTTGGAGTCACTTGTCCACCAAGTGGAATTAGAGCCTAACTCCTATTAAAGACTAAATCGTTCCATGAGGAAAATAACTTCAAGCTATTTACTAAACAAACCCCCTATCATTTAATGGAGAATGTATAGCTTGTGGAAATAGAAAATGAAGTTTTTTATAGAAATGATGGATTGTGATATTTGAAAGGTTGTGAAAGAAGGCCCATTTATTTGTATAGAAGAAGTTAGTGGTGTTGTAGTAAACAAACCTGAAAATGATTAGACCAAAGGTGATAAAAATATCCAGCGTAGTTTGAAGGCAAAAACTGCATTCCTACAGCTCTCGGTCTTAATGATTTTTTTTAGTTTCTCACTACGAGACTGCAAAAGAAATGTGGGACATCCTCAAAATTATCCATGAAGGAACTAATGATGTAAAAAGGGTAAGGTTAGACACATTATGAAACCTGAAGAAAACATAAATCAAATGCAAACACAATTTACCCATATAGTGAATCATACGAGAAATCTAGGAAACACATTTTCAAATGAGGAATTGATTGGGAAAATTATGAGATGCCTAAATCGCTGTTGGCAACCTAAAGTCACTACGATTAGTGAATCTAGGGATTTGGAAACCTTGGACACACACGCTCTTTATGGTAAATTACAAGAACATGAGATGCAGTTGAAAAGGCTGCCATGGATGAGAAAGGAGAGAAGAAAAGAAAAAGTCTAACTTTTAAAGTTAGAGATTTAGAATGCGATGGAGACATGTCACTCATGGTATAAAACTTCAAAAAAAATTAAAGCATGAGAAACAACAACAAGAATAACAAGACGAAAGTAAAGAAAATACTTCATTCATTCCTACATGTTTATCAATATGGAAATAACGGACACGTCAGGCGAAATTGTTCTCTAGGGAAAAAGGCAAATTAAAATCAGAAGAAATATAATAAACCTCACAAAAGGAGAAAAATTTACATCGCATGGGAGGAAAATGACATGGAATCCTCAGATGATGAAGAGGCAAACATCTATGTCATGACAAATCATCAATATGATGAGGTAACCTCTTACATATTTCTCACCAAGATCTTTTCCGCATTTGAAAGATGCTAACAAAATAAATAAGCAAACTAGAAGAGCGTGTCTTCATCTTCAAGGACACTATTTCTTCACTTGAGTATAAAAATAAAAAAAATTGTTAAAGAAATAGAAAATATTAGAGAGAGAGAGAGAGAGAGAGAACATGATCTAGTCTAAAACTCTTCCCCTTCTAAAGAAGTGGATGAACCTGCCAAGTGCAATGAATATGACATTTTGAAAGGTGTGTTGTTTTGATCATCGAAAAACACTTGGCAGAGAAGTCGAAACAAAGAAAGAATCTTGCTAATGATGAGAAGCTGAGAAAGAATTCAAAGAGTCACTCTTATTTAACCAAGAAAGACATGGGCAAACAAGTATTCGGGGAAGAAAGTTGACATGAATGAGGTGTTGCGTTACAACTATCAAGGATTTGGTCATTATGCTTGAGACTGTCGAAGAAAGAAGGAAGCAAGAGCAAAATATAATGATGAAGTGTAGTATGAACATTCTGGAGATAGTGATAATGTTTTACTATTGGTCAATACTTAGTCGAACAATGAACTGAATATGAGAAAAACACAAGAAGGGGTTGAATTGTGTAGGCTTTTTCTTTCTTTTTCAAAACACTCTTATTAGATTCTAAGCACAGGATTTAGAATCTGATTCGAGGTAAGTTTATTTGAAGCAGATAAAAACAATATCAGAGTTAGAGAGTGAGTGAAAGAGAGACACAAGAAGTTTTATCCCAATTCCTCCCATAAAATAGGAGTAGTTTATTCCCCTTGTACTTCCAAGAGATTTCACTATAATCACTTCTAATTACAATTTTTCAAGCACACAAGCAAGAGACTTTCAATGCTCAAACACACAAGTAAGAGACTTCTAATGCTCAAGCATACAAGCAAGAGACTTCAGATGATCAAACACACAAGCAAAATACTTCTTACACTACTACAGATAACGCTTTTCATGACCAAGCTTACACTTTGAACAATGAAAAAACGAGGGTATAGCTCATGGGCGCACCGTGTTTTATTTATTTTTTAATAAAAAGCATTAGACCTTGGATATTTAATAAAACCGAGGGAAAGTAGTAATAAGGGAACTCGCTCCGACACCTAGTTGCAACATTTTATGTTTTTTTTAATTGTTTAATTAGTATTTCTCACTTGGCACCTTTCCAAATTCCATTTTTATTTTTTATTTGTTCCATTAGTATTTACCTCAGCTACATGGTCCAACTGAGAGGTAATATATTTTACATTAACATTTAATAATACTAATTTCAAAATCTTATTTTAATACTTTATTTGATATATTTTAACCCCTCGGTTTTCTACAAAAACCGGCGAGATATATCTTTTAAATAAATTCCCAGTATATGGCGGTATGAATTTTTTTATATTTTATATTTTTAAATAATACAATCACGTCAGTTTTTGTGTAAAACCGACATGACACTTATTTTGCATGAAATACTACATACTACTATCTGAACATAGAGAAAAACACAAGAAAGAGGGGTTGATTTGGGTTTTAAAACTTTTCCCTTTTTGAAAACTGTTTAATAAAACTATGAAAGAATATGGAGTGTTAGAAATATAAAGAGACACATTCAGTTTATCCAAGTTCACCTTTAACTAGGCTACATCTTATCCACCCTTCTCAGGCGATTTTGCCTACAACAAAGACTTAATCCACTATAAACCAAATTGATTACAAATACACGGGATACCCGCAGTTAACTAACAACCACATAATGACCCGCAAACCATTGTCATCTTGAGTCTTCTAAATAACACTAGTCACTCAAGGAACAATACAATGATACGTTCAGTGATCTCCATGAGATATAACGATCATTGACCCTATAAGAAATCTAAAGATCCTGGTATTTCTAAATGGGATTTCTCACAATGATCCTCTGCTAGTGATCTCTTAAGAATTCTTACCTTCCTGACCCATAAGAGATATAACGATCATTGATCCTATAAGAATTGACCAATCATGGTCACTTGATAGGATTTCATCTACAATGATCCGCAGCCACTTTCTTCTCAAGTATACATATCTTCACTCAATCACTTGAGAAACCATTAATTCTAAACAGAATTGTTTTTCTAAAGATTACAAGAGTGCTTCTTTACAAGCAGATTACTCCTAGTTTAAGTACATATTGTTTAACACCATTATGATCAACAACTCTTGTGCTTAAACAATTTACATGAAGAACTAAAACTATAACACAATATGAGCAATAAATCTTGTGACTTTTACATTCATCTATAAAGATATATTTGATTAGAAGTTGAGTAACATCTTGTAGTGTTCTTCTTCTTCATCTTCTTCATTTAGCAAGTTATGGTCAACAACTCCATGCTTCTTCATATTTCTACCAAGATGTATTTGGTGAGAGTTCAAGTAGAATCTTGTAGAATTATTATTTCTTCTCATTTCTTTATTTTCTTTGCAGTTGGCTTTATTGTGTTCAGCATAACATCAACATCATCTACATCCACGAATTTCCAAAAATCTTACTTCATTTCATTGATCCTCTTTTATAGCCTTCAAAAAAGTCGTTGTAAGGATAGAAAGGTCCTTTCTTCTTCCAACGGTTGATTCCCAATGGATAGATTTAAGAGAGGTTTGGAACAGTACGAAACGTCACTTTCCTTAGTCTGCTTCTTGCAGTTGTTAGCATAAAATCGTGGGAGACAACTTTTGTGAATAGTACAACCAATATCATGATAGTGGAATTTGTGGTGTACTGTTTGTATTGTATTCTTCTTGACTAATTTTCTTGATCTTTATCTTCTGATGATGTACTTCTGATTTTGAAGTATTAAGCTTGGAAGAGATCAATTACTTTGTCTTCGTTCTTCTGATGAATAACTAATGAGTAGTTCATAAACTACTTTATTGTTGTAGCATATGAACATCAGAGTTGTCACAACCATGAGTTATCTTCATAAATAATAGCAACAACTTTTCTGAAACAACGAAACTTGACTTCTGATCTTAGAAATAGTCTTGAAGGCGTATTTATGATCTGATATGAGAGATGAAGATTAAGTGAGAAGATGTTTCATTTCAGATTATTTCATTAGTGGATTCTTATCTTCAGATATATAAGCAACAACATATCTAAGAAATAAGTTTTGTCGTTGTAGGTGAAAGCTTTTCTGAAGTTGATATCAAAAGCTTTTCTGATGTTTGGATCTTGAAATCAGATAATGTGGCAACAACCTTTCTGATTCTCAATTCTTTGAATCCTTGAGCTTTGATTCTTTTCTTCTTATTGGATTTATTCTGATTGAAGAATGATGGTGATCCAAAAGATACTTCATTGTTGTAGAATCAGAGTCTTTCAGATATTTGAACATTGTCTTCAGATATACAAGCAATAGCTAATCTAAGGAATAACTTCTTGTTTATGAGTAAAAGCTTTTTTGATCTGCTATGTCTTAATCTAATCTTGCTTTCTTTGTAATAATCTTTTTTGAGCTACATATTTGATGTCTATTTCTGAAGCAAAAGCTTGTATCAGTACATCTGACTTTGATGTTGAGTTCTTTCTTTTTGATCTCTTGAATTCTGATCTTTGGATTGAGCTGGAAGCAACAAATTTTATCAGGCTACATCTTGGTGTCTGATCATGAATTATTTCCCTTTGAAAGCGTATGTAAATTTCTTATCTGAGAGTGGCGCTTTTTTGAGAACATACTTGATTCCCTTTCTGGTGAACATTCAACATTCCTAAGAATTGTTGATGTTTCTTTACAAACGGTTACAATAGTTCTTCTATTGAGTATATTTACTTGATAAGATATAATCCGTTGATATTGTCTTCTAATGGACTATATACATTGATTAGATTGAGTCCAGAAGATCTTTCTTCCTTTCTTCTAATGGAGTACTTATGATATTGAGAAGATATGTGGCGTATTCCTTAAACTACCCGAGTCTTCACAAACTTGACTTTGTCTTCAGAAATATGATCAACAACTCTTCTAATGAATAAGTCTTGACTTCTGATCCGGAAGTAAAAAGCTTTCTCTTTATGTGTTTAGAATCTTGACTTTGTCTTCGGAAATATAAGCAACAACTTTTCTGATGAGCAAATCTTGACTTTTGATCTTTGCGTTGGAGCTTGTTTCTTGTACAATCCTGGTTTTTAATCTTGAAGCTTGATCTCTTCTTAGAAACTCATTGAGATTCTTTTCTTATGGAACATTCAACATTCAACAAACCTACTGATGTTTCATTAGAAATAAACTCAATGACTCTTCTTCTTAGTGATAAAGTGACTTGATGATATCTTTTGATTAAGACTGAAATTTTGGTATATCAGACTTCAGATGTCCTATGATATGTCGAGACATCTGCTACTGAACAAACAACAATGGCAAGGTATAAACATAC